>OW026366.1:118211008-118548561 GCA_932273885.2 Leucozona laternaria
CATTTAATCATTCGAAGCACTCACAGTAAATAAATCGATAATATATACACTCAGTCAAAATCACAGTTAAAATCAAAATCACAGTTGTAACAAATTATTTCACATATATGAATCTACACACATTCGAAAAACACCCACACGAAATTTTAAATCACTTAAGCGATGTCATCTACACAAAGGAAATTTAAATTAATAATACAGTCCACTAAATTTCATTCAAAATAATTTTATCATAATTAAATAATATATTTTAACACATAAAAAACGAGTTACCCTGTACCGAAATAAACAAGAAGCAAGCAATGGAAAGATACCCAAGATCATCAATGGAAAAGGAATACACACGCTCTTATGGAAAACACACGAACATGTGTATTTCTTATGGGCGACAACCGAACATGTACATTTCTTATGGGCGACAACCGAACGTGTGTATTCCTTATGGGAAACACACAAACCCCTACATTTCTTATGGAGGATGAATGATTAAATGAAAACACACAATAAATCAACATTTTAATACAAAATAATAATAATAAACTTACCTGATTTCATCACCACAACACTTAAACTTATTTTATAATTATTTATTTTACATAAAAACACTTTAATTTAACAAAAATAAACACAAAAAGAATACAAAAAAAAATCATCACAACTTCAGCTGTCAATTTACTATCGACGCCAATTTGTAGAACTAATTAAAACTACAAGAATGTGAGCAATATTTTACTGAAGATAAACTTGAGATGTATTATCATGCGAGCTTCGCTCACAGCCGGGGAGGAATGTTGGAACCAGAGCCTTAACTTTGAACCTGGTGTCAACCCAATGTCAACTCTAAACTTGCTTCAACTTGAGATGTCAATAATAATATCAAATCAATTTGTGTTGTAATTCAATTTTTGCAAATCATTCTCTTATGTAAATTGTTATTCTTTGTTTAAATAAGTATATAAAGTATTTACCTTAAATACCTACGTAATTGTGAAGCAAAAATTATGTGTTGAAAAAATGTTAGTCATTGATTTATAAACCTGCAACCAGCAAACAACCAGCCTTTTATTTAAAAAGGAATTTATTTCACTGAAACATTTGGTCCATTCGAGCCGGATATATTTTATTAAACATCTGTGATAAAACAATTGTGATACAAAAAAAAAAAGATACTGTGATAATAAAAATTAAGCTGTGATATATGTGTGGAGTGCTGTCTTTTGTCTGTGGAGTGCCGTCAATGTGCTGCAAATTGCTGTATCCAGCGGAACAAAATTGCGTTTTCCTAATATAATCTTGGAATATTGTCCAGCGGAGTTCCTGCAATTAAAATATTATTGGAAATCAATAAAAATCGTTACAATACAAAATAAGAGTGTAAAAACCAACAAATCGTATTCTTTTCATCGTTTTTGTGTGTTGGAGAAATTGCTGCTGGAATTATATCCATTTTGTCCAGTTATTCATCGCCGTTATTGAGTGCCTTGTTGAGTGCCGTTATCGACTTACAGTTGTCCGGAGCAGTTATCCATTGCCGTTGTCTGGAAGCGTTGTCAATAGCTGTCGTTTGTGCCGTTTTTTGGAATCGCTTGTTGCAGTTACATACAACATTTTTGGAGTGTTTTGCGGAGTCCCAGATACCTGAAAAAAAAGTTCTAATTAATCAAGGAAAACAAAGTGAGTGCAATACTCTTTTACTATATTGATTATATTGAATTATTATATATATTGAGTGTATCAAAATGAGTGCTTCGCCGTCGTACAAGATTTTCATGAACACTTGTTCGCAAATTGTGAAAAATAGCGAAAAGTTCAGCAATTTAAGTTTAGAACAGAAAACTAAGAATTATTTAGTAGGGCGCTTGAGTATCTTGGGAGAAAACTTTAGAAAAATATGTGATTTGTACGATACATTTCAAGGCTCCGAAGAAGATAAGAAGGTTTTAAAAGAGTGTGAGAAGGTTTATGATAGTACGATGGAAACTTGCCTTTCTTATAAAGCTTGTATGTTAGATGAGTTAGATAGGTTAGATGGTTTGCATTTCGGTGAAAAATCGAGACATGAAGGAAGAGATGGTGCCAAATTCCAGAATAGTCGGGAATCTTTTTCACACAATGAGTCAAGGACATCGAACGTGCGGGATATAAAACTTCCGAGGATAGCTCCCCTGACTTTCTATGGGGATTACAACAACTGGCGTCCATTTCATGATCTTTATGTAGCTCTGATCCATAACAATTCATCTCAATCGAAAATAGAAAAATTAACGTATTTAAAGTCGCGTTTAAAAGGTAGTGCAGCATCGTTGTTAGATTACCTGGAGGTCAATAATGACAATTATGACCAGGCATGGTCAATTTTAGTAGCTCGCTACGACCATAAGAGGATTTTGGTCACCGCACATCTTAAAACGTTTTTCGATCAGCCGACAATCAGTGTAGAAACAGCCGTTTCCATCAAGGGCCTGTTAGACAAGTCTAGAGAGGTACTTCACGCTTAAAAAAACTTGGGTATTCCGGTAGACAGTTGGGACATAGTAGTTATCTTCACTTTGCTGAAAAAATTGCCAAGAAAAACTCAACAAAGGTGGGAAGAAAAGTTAGGTTTGAAAACTGAATTACCTACCTTTGAGGAATTTTCAACATTTTTGGAAACTAGGTTTCGTTCGCTAGAGGTCGTCGGTCAGCAAGGTTCCAAGTCTAAAGACAATGCTAGTAAGGAGCAATCCAAACTAAAACCAAGGGTTTTGCATATGAAGACGGTTAGGAAGGAAAAGTATAGCTGCGCAGTATGTCACAAGGGGCAGCATTCACTTCGTTCGTGCCATTCATTTTTGAAGCTGGATGTACCAACACGGTTGAAAAATGTTAAACAAATCGGGGTTTGTGAAAATTGTTTGGCATACAACCACAAAACTTTTCAATGCCCGAGCGAAAAACGCTGCTTTAACTGCAACCAAAAACATCACACGCTTTTGCACAATTCTCAAACCGATCATTCGCAAGGCAATTACAATTCCTTTGGTGCTCACAGTTCTCAATCGAATCAATCAAACTTTTCTAATTCTCATTCAGCTCCTACAAATACAAACAATAGAAATTCACAGTCTCTTATTCCAAATAACAATCACAGTACATACCAAATTTCAACACAAATAAATCCAGATGCGCCACCATTCAATCCATCAGGTAGTACCGAAGCGTTGACGAATTCCAACATGCAAAATTATCACGTCTCAAATACAACCAATACACTGGTTTTGCTTGCGACAGCAGTTCTCCAAGTACAAGCAATCAATGGAGAGTTTATCAACATGAGAGCGCTGATAGATCCAGGTTCAGAAGCAACTTTTATCACTGAACGAGCTGCGCAACAACTTAATTTGAGGAAATGTCGCACCTTCATCGAAGTCTCTGGATTTGGAAACAACAAAAATGGATCATGTCAAAGCTTTGTCAATATAAAACTTAAATCGTTACATACCTCGTTTGAAACTGAATCTAGGGCGTTGGTTTTTAAAACTTTAACTGGTTTGCTTCCCAATAGGGAAATTCTTCACAGTGGAAACATATTCAGGGGTTGAGTTTAGCTGATCCTTCATTTTACAAACCTTCTAGTGTTGACTTGCTCCTAGGTAGTGATGTCTTTTCTGAGGTCGTTTTGCCAGAGATTGTTAGGGAAATTGAGCCTATAGCACCCATTGCTCAAAATACTCAACTTGGCTGGATCGTCTTTGGTAAGGCACCAATTCAAACTTGCAGTGTTCACCTGCAGCTCGTCGACATCGATACACAACTTCGAAGGTTTTGGGAAATCGAAGAAACCCCATTTGAGAATCCCGAAACGAAGGAAAACATTGCCTGCGAAGATCACTTCCAGAAACATGTAAGGCGTTTAGCAGATGGACGTTTCGAGGTCTCACTACCATTCAAGGAAGGTTTTCGCCCAGGACTAGGAGCAAGTCAGCAAGGAACACTAAGAAGATTTCTTCAGCTGGAAAGAAGATTCGGCAACAATCCTGAACTGCACAAACAACATTCTGCCTGCATTTCGGAGTATCTTCAGCTCGGTCAGATGGAAGAAGTAGATGTCAGCCAAGGTCAAATTTTCAAATCACCATTCCATTGTGTTGTGCCCCATCATGCCGTGTTTAAGGAGTCTAGCACAACCACGAAGCTTCGTGTAGTTTTCGATGCTGCCTTTAAGACTACAGATGGGACTTCCTTAAACGAACATCTTTTGGTTGGCCCTAAAACTCAAGCAAATATTATGGACATAATTTTAAGATGGAGAAAATTCAAAATTACCTTGACGGCTGACATCGAAAAAATGTATCGGCAGATCCAGATGCGACAACCAGACACATTTTATCAGCTGATATACTGGCGGGACAACAAGGTGAATCCTCTGCAGCTGTATCGATTAAAAACCGTCACTTTTGGAACAGCGTCTGCTCCTTATCTGGCCACACGCACATTGAACAAGCTTGCTGATGACGAAAAGGACAAGTACCCATTAGCAGCCCAGATGATACTTCACGATATGTACGTTGATGATTTGGTAAGCGGAGCGGATTCAGTACAAGAAGCTCAACAAAAAGTAACTGAAATCAACGAGGGCGAGCAATTCGGAAGATGCTTTGATCAACATTGCACCCCAAGAACGTGAAGTTGATTTTCTGCTGCCTTTCGATTCATCTGAGCAGATTTGCCAAGTCTCGAAAATTTTCGAATTCCAAGATGGATATGTACTGAAAAAGAGAATTTAGAGTTAGAGTTGCACGGTTTTAGTGACGCTTCTATGAAGGCTTACGGGGCAGTAGTTTACCTAAGGGTTCTGAACAGAAGTAATAAAATTCACACTCACCTTGTTATGTCCAAAACTAGAGTCGCTCCTCTTAATACAGTTTCACTTCCTCGACTTGAGTTATGCGGGGCTGTTATGTTGGCTCGTCTTCTGTGTTATGTAAGAGATGTTTTGCAGCTAGGCCAAATAAAAACGTACGCGTGGACTGATTCCACCATCTCTTTATGTTGGATAGCTGCACTGCCATCAAAATGGAAGACTTTCATCAGCAATCGAGTAGCCGAAATTCAGAGATTAACTAACGTCAATATCTGGAATCACGTTCCAACTAAATTGAATCCTGCAGACTTAGCGTCGAGAGGAATTTCGCCATCAGAATTGAAAATCAACACTCTTTGGTGGCGAGGACCAGAGTATCTGCAATCAAAGTGGAAGTTCTCTTTTCCAAGTATTTCAAAAAATCTCGGATGTGAAAAAACTGGTACGAATCATCGCTTATTGCCGGAGGATTGTTCGCATTTGCCTGAAAAGACTCCCGATGAACGAGCTAATTGAACCACTTACCACTTCCGAGTTACAAAACGCAACATTGAACTGCATCAGAGTTGCTCAAAAAGAGATGTTTTCTGAAGAAATCCAAAACTTAATTAAGCATCCATCATCATCGAAACATTTTGGATCACTGCATCCTTACAAAATATAAGATTTTGAATCTGAAGAGGAGCGTGAAGAAATACATTCATAAATGTGTAATTTGCTTCAGATTCAAGGCTAAACCTATGCAACAGTTGATGGGAAACCTACCAGCTGCTCGAGTCAGAGTCTCCCGGCCATTTACACACACCGGTGTAGATTATGCAGGGCCGATAGAAGTAAAGGCCTGGAGAGGACGTGGAGGCAAAATCTACAAAGGGTATTTTGCCATATTCGTGTGCCTAGCCACCAAGGCAATCCACTTAGAAGCTGTCAGTGACATGACAACTCAGGCATTTTTGGCAGCATTCCGAAGATTTATTGCACGTCGAGGTGTCTGTGCTGAAATGTATAGCGATTGTGGAAAGAACTTCGTTGGTGCCAATACCGAGCTCCAAAGAATGATGAAGGCTGCAAAGATCGATTGGAAACAAATAACAACAACAACAACTAACGTCGGAACCAAAAGGAATTTCATTCCTCCCGATTCTCCCCATTTTGGTGGATTATGGGAAGCAGGAGTGAAATCCGTTAAGTTTCATTTGAAAAGGGTAGTCAGAAATGAGACCCTTACATTCGAGGAACTCAGCACGCTTCTGACCGAAATAGAAGCATGTCTAAACTCGAGGCCTCTTTGTCCAGTTTCCGACAACCTCGACGACTTCGCCATTCTCACGCCAGCACATTTCCTGTTTGGAACATCGGCCCAACTAATTCCAGAAGAAGATTTCCAACCTTGATAGGTGGAGAAAAATACAAATTGCTGTTCACTCGTTCTGGAAGCAGTGGAGCAGCGAATATTTAGCTCGCCTTCAGTAACGACCGAAATGGTTGAAAACCGAAACACAGCCCCAAATCGGAGACCTGGTTTTGCTGAAAGACGAACGTCTGCCACCATCACAGTGGGCTCTTGCACGCATCACCTCCTTAGTTCCAGGAAAAGATGGACTGACTCGTGTCGTCAACATAAAAACGCAGTCTGGAGAATTCAAAAGACCAATTACTAAAATTTGTTTACTCCCATCAAATAAAATTGCAGATGATAACGCAACCATCTAACCATGGACGAAAATCTAACATGTAATAAACAAAAACACTCAAAATAGTCAAACGATCACAATCAATCAATCAATCAATCACAAAAATAACATTCATGCATTATTATATCACTCATACAAATTTGATGTTGTCATCATACAATAAAAATATTCAACATCAATCACTAATATATTGCAATCACTCACAAAATGTTGCAAACAGAAAATCGAAATATTCGACATCCCAAAATAGCAATCATTCAAAATAACAGTAGCAATCACTCAAAATCACAGTATCAAATCACTCGCATATCAAAATCATTATGTATCACTCACTCAAAATCACAGTATCAAATCATTAATAAAATTTACACTCATTTTCGATATCACTCACACTCAAATCACTCACATTCGATATCACTCACTCACATTTAATCATTCGAAGCACTCACAGTAAATAAATCGATAATATATACACTCAGTCAAAATCACAGTTAAAATCAAAATCACAGTTGTAACAAATTATTTCACATATATGAATCTACACACATTCGAAAAACACCCACACGAAATTTTAAATCACTTAAGCGATGTCATCTACACAAAGGAAATTTAAATTAATAATACAGTCCACTAAATTTCATTCAAAATAATTTTATCATAATTAAATAATATATTTTAACACATAAAAAACGAGTTACCCTGTACCGAAATAAACAAGAAGCAAGCAATGGAAAGATACCCAAGATCATCAATGGAAAAGGAATACACACGCTCTTATGGAAAACACACGAACATGTGTATTTCTTATGGGCGACAACCGAACATGTACATTTCTTATGGGCGACAACCGAACGTGTGTATTCCTTATGGGAAACACACAAACCCCTACATTTCTTATGGAGGATGAATGATTAAATGAAAACACACAATAAATCAACATTTTAATACAAAATAATAATAATAAACTTACCTGATTTCATCACCACAACACTTAAACTTATTTTATAATTATTTATTTTACATAAAAACACTTTAATTTAACAAAAATAAACACAAAAAGAATACAAAAAAAAATCATCACAACTTCAGCTGTCAATTTACTATCGACGCCAATTTGTAGAACTAATTAAAACTACAAGAATGTGAGCAATATTTTACTGAAGATAAACTTGAGATGTATTATCATGCGAGCTTCGCTCACAGCCGGGGAGGAATGTTGGAACCAGAGCCTTAACTTTGAACCTGGTGTCAACCCAATGTCAACTCTAAACTTTCTTCAACTTGAGATGTCAATAATAATATCAAATCAATTTGTGTTGTAATTCAATTTTTGCAAATCATTCTCTTATGTAAATTGTTATTCTTTGTTTAAATAAGTATATAAAGTATTTACCTTAAATACCTACGTAATTGTGAAGCAAAAATTATGTGTTGAATAAATGTTAGTCATTGATTTATAAACCTGCAACCAGCAAACAACCAGCCTTTTATTTAAAAAGGAATTTATTTCACTGAAACATTTGGTCCATTCGAGCCGGATATATTTTATTAAACATCTGTGATAAAACAATTGTGATACAAAAAAAAAAAAGATACTGTGATAATAAAAATTAAGCTGTGATATATGTGTGGAGTGCTGTCTTTTGTCTGTGGAGTGCCGTCAATGTGCTGCAAATTGCTGTATCCAGCGGAACAAAATTGCGTTTTCCTAATATAATCTTGGAATATTGTCCAGCGGAGTTCCTGCAATTAAAATATTATTGGAAATCAATAAAAATCGTTACAATACAAAATAAGAGTGTAAAAACCAACAAATCGTATTCTTTTCATCGTTTTTGTGTGTTGGAGAAATTGCTGCTGGAATTATATCCATTTTGTCCAGTTATTCATCGCCGTTATTGAGTGCCTTGTTGAGTGCCGTTATCGACTTACAGTTGTCCGGAGCAGTTATCCATTGCCATTGTCTGGAACCGTTGTCAATAGCTGTCGTTTGTGCCGTTTTTTGGAATCGCTTGTTGCAGTTACATACAACATTTTTGGAGTGTTTTGCGGAGTCCCAGATACCTGAAAAAAAAGTTCTAATTAATCAAGGAAAACAAAGTGAGTGCAATACTCTTTTACTATATTGATTATATTGAATTATTATATATATTGAGTGTATCAAAATGAGTGCTTCGCCGTCGTACAAGATTTTCATGAACACTTGTTCGCAAATTGTGAAAAATAGCGAAAAGTTCAGCAATTTAAGTTTAGAACAGAAAACTAAGAATTATTTAGTAGGGCGCTTGAGTATCTTGGGAGAAAACTTTAGAAAAATATGTGATTTGTACGATACATTTCAAGGCTCCGAAGAAGATAAGAAGGTTTTAAAAGATTGTGAGAAGGTTTATGATAGTACGATGGAAACTTGCCTTTCTTATAAAGCTTGTATGTTAGATGAGTTAGATAGGTTAGATGGTTTGCATTTCGGTGAAAAATCGAGACATGAAGGAAGAGATGGTGCCAAATTCCAGAATAGTCGGGAATCTTTTTCACACAATGAGTCAAGGACATCGAACGTGCGGGATATAAAACTTCCGAGGATAGCTCCCCTGACTTTCTATGGGGATTACAACAACTGGCGTCCATTTCATGATCTTTATGTAGCTCTGATCCATAACAATTCATCTCAATCGAAAATAGAAAAATTAACGTATTTAAAGTCGTGTTTAAAAGGTAGTGCAGCATCGTTGTTAGATTACCTGGAGGTCAATAATGACAATTATGACCAGGCATGGTCAATTTTAGTAGCTCGCTACGACCATAAGAGGATTTTGGTCACCGCACATCTTAAAACGTTTTTCGATCAGCCGACAATCAGTGTAGAAACAGCCGATTCCATCAAGGGCCTGTTAGACAAGTCTAGAGAGGTACTTCACGCTTGAAAAAAATTGGGTATTCCGGTAGACAGTTGGGACATAGTAGTTATCTTCACTTTGCTGAAAAAATTGCCAAGAAAAACTCAACAAAGGTGGGAAGAAAAGTTAGGTTTGAAAACTGAATTACCTACCTTTGAGGAATTTTCAACATTTTTGGAAACTAGGTTTCGTTCGCTAGAGGTCGTCGGTCAGCAAGGTTCCAAGTCTAAAGACAATGCTAGTAAGGAGCAATCCAAACTAAAACCAAGGGTTTTGCATATGAAGACGGTTAGGAAGGAAAAGTATAGCTGCGCAGTATGTCACAAGGGGCAGCATTCACTTCGTTCGTGCCATTCATTTTTGAAGCTGGATGTACCAACACGGTTGAAAAATGTTAAACAAATCGGGGTTTGTGAAAATTGTTTGGCATACAACCACAAAACTTTTCAATGCCCGAGCGAAAAACGCTGCTTTAACTGCAACCAAAAACATCACACGCTTTTGCACAATTCTCAAACCGATCATTCGCAAGGCAATTACAATTCCTTTGGTGCTCACAGTTCTCAATCGAATCAATCAAACTTTTCTAATTCTCATTCATGTCCTACAAATACAAACAATAGAAATTCACAGTCTCTTATTCTAAATAACAATCACAGTACATACCAAATTTCAACACAAATAAATCCAGATGCGCCACCATTCAATCCATCAGGTAGTACCGAAGCGTTGACGAATTCCAACATGCAAAATTATCACGTCTCAAATCCAACCAATACACTGGTTTTGCTTGCGACAGCAGTTCTCCAAGTACAAGCAATCAATGGAGAGTTTATCAACATGAGAGCGCTGATAGATCCAGGTTCAGAAGCAACTTTTATCACTGAACGAGCTGCACAACAACTTAATTTGAGGAAATGTCGCACCTTCATCGAAGTCTCTGGATTTGGAAACAACAAAAATGGATCATGTCAAAGCTTTGTCAATATAAAACTTAAATCGTTACATACCTCGTTTGAAACTGAATCTAGGGCGTTGGTTTTTAAAACTTTAACTGGTTTGCTTCCCAATAGGGAAATTCTTCACAGTGGAAACATATTCAGGGGTTGAGTTTAGCTGATCCTTCATTTTACAAACCTTCTAGTGTTGACTTGCTCCTAGGTAGTGATGTCTTTTCTGAGGTCGTTTTGCCAGAGATTGTTAGGGAAATTGAGCCTATAGCACCCATTGCTCAAAATACTCAACTTGGTTGGATCGTCTTTGGTAAGGCACCAATTCAAACTTGCAGTGTTCACCTGCAGCTCGTCGACATCGATACACAACTTCGAAGGTTTTGGGAAATCGAAGAAACCCCATTTGAGAATCCCGAAACGAAGGAAAACATTGCCTGCGAAGATCACTTCCAGAAACATGTAAGGCGTTTAGCAGATGGACGTTTCGAGGTCTCACTACCATTCAAGGAAGGTTTTCGCCCAGGACTAGGAGCAAGTCAGCAAGGAACACTAAGAAGATTTCTTCAGCTGGAAAGAAGATTCGGCAACAATCCTGAACTGCACAAACAACATTTTACCTGCATTTCGGAGTATCTTCAGCTCGGTCAGATGGAAGAAGTAGATGTCAGCCAAGGTCAAATTTTCAAATCACCATTCCATTGTGTTGTGCCCCATCATGCCGTGTTTAAGGAGTCTAGCACAACCACGAAGCTTCGTGTAGTTTGCGATGCTGCCTTTAAGACTACAGATGGGACTTCCTTAAACGAACATCTTTTGGTTGGGCCTAAAACTCAAGCAAATATTATGGACATAATTTTAAGATGGAGAAAATTCAAAATTACCTTGACGGCTGACATCGAAAAAATGTATCGGCAGATCCAGATGCGACAACCAGACACATTTTATCAGCTGATATACTGGCGGGACAACAAGGTGAATCCTCTGCAGCTGTATCGATTAAAAACCGTCACTTTTGGAACAGCGTCTGCTCCTTATCTGGCCACACGCACATTGAACAAGCTTGCTGATGACGAAAAGGACAAGTACCCATTAGCAGCCCAGATGATACTTCACGATATGTACGTTGATGATTTGGTAAGCGGAGCGGATTCAGTACAAGAAGCTCAACAAAAAGTAACTGAAATCAACGAGGGCGAGCAATTCGGAAGATGCTTTGATCAACATTGCACCCCAAGAACGTGAAGTTGATTTTCTGCTGCCTTTCGATTCATCTGAGCAGATTTGCCAAGTCTCGAAAATTTTCGAATTCCAAGATGGATATGTACTGAAAAAGAGAATTTAGAGTAAGAGTTGCACGGTTTTAGTGACGCTTCTATGAAGGCTTACGGGGCAGTAGTTTACCTAAGGGTTCTGAACAGAAGTAATAAAATTCACACTCACCTTGTTATGTCCAAAACTAGAGTCGCTCCTCTTAATACAGTTTCACTTCCTCGACTTGAGTTATGCGGGGCTGTTATGTTGGCTCGTCTTCTGTGTTATGTAAGAGATGTTTTGCAGCTAGGCCAAATAAAAACGTACGCGTGGACTGATTCCACCATCTCTTTATGTTGGATAGCTGCACTGCCATCAAAATGGAAGACTTTCATCAGCAATCGAGTAGCCGAAATTCAGAGATTAACTAACGTCAATATCTGGAATCACGTTCCAACTAAATTGAATCCTGCAGACTTAGCGTCGAGAGGAATTTCGCCATCAGAATTGAAAATCAACACTCTTTGGTGGCGAGGACCAGAGTATCTGCAATCAAAGTGGAAGTTCTCTTTTCCAAGTATTTCAAAAAATCTCGGATGTGAAAAAACTGGTACGAATCATCGCTTATTGCCGGAGGATTGTTCGCATTTGCCTGAAAAGACTCCCGATGAACGAGCTAATTGAACCACTTACCACTTCCGAGTTACAAAACGCAACATTGAACTGCATCAGAGTTGCTCAAAAAGAGATGTTTTCTGAAGAAATCCAAAACTTAATTAAGCATCCATCATCATCGAAACATTTTGGATCACTGCATCCTTTCATCGACCGAAACGGTATTCTACGAGTTGGAGGACAAAATTCAAACTTACAGTTCGAACAACAACATCCAGTCATCCTCAAACCAGAACACGTCCTTTCAAAATTACTCATCCGAGAAGCCCACGAAAAAACGCTCCATGGTGGATTACAACAAATGGTCACTTATCTTCGCACAAAATATTGGATTTTGAATCTGAAGAGGAGCGTGAAGAAATACATTCATAAATGTGTAATTTGCTTCAGATTCAAGGCTAAACCTATGCAACAGTTGATGGGAAACCTACCAGCTGCTCGAGTCAGAGTCTCCCGGCCATTTACACACACCGGTGTAGATTATGCAGGGCCGATAGAAGTAAAGGCCTGGAGAGGACGTGGAGGCAAAATCTACAAAGGGTATTTTGCCATATTCGTGTGCCTAGCCACCAAGGCAATCCACTTAGAAGCTGTCAGTGACATGACAACTCAGGCATTTTTGGCAGCATTCCGAAGATTTACTGCACGTCGAGGTGTCTGTGCTGAAATGTATAGCGATTGTGGAAAGAACTTCGTTGGTGCCAATACCGAGCTCCAAAGAATGATGAAGGCTGCAAAGATCGATTGGAAACAAATAACAACAACAACAACTAACGTCGGAACCGAATGGAATTTCATTCCTCTCGATTCTCCCCATTTTGGTAGATTATGGGAAGCAGGAGTGAAATCCGTTAAGTTTCATTTGAAAAGGGTAGTCAGAAATGAGACCCTTACATTCGAGGAACTCAGCACGCTTCTGACCGAAATAGAAGCATGTCTAAACTCGAGGCCTCTTTGTCCAGTTTCCGACAACCTCGACGACTTCGCCATTCTCACGCCAGCACATTTCCTGTTTGGAACATCGGCCCAACTAATTCCAGAAGAAGATTTGGCAGAAAAGGTTTCCAACCTTGATAGGTGGAGAAAAATACAAATTGCTGTTCACTCGTTCTGGAAGCAGTGGAGCAGCGAATATTTAGCTCGCCTTCAGCAACGACCGAAATGGTTGAAAACCGAAACACAGCCCCAAATCGGAGACCTGGTTTTGCTGAAAGACGAACGTCTGCCACCATCGCAATGGGCTCTTGCACGCATCACCTCCTTAGTTCCAGGAAAAGATGGACTGACTCGTGTCGTCAACATAAAAACGCAGTCTGGAGAATTCAAAAGACCAATTACTAAAATTTGTTTACTCCCATCAAATAAAATTGCAGATGATAACGCAACCATCTAACCATGGACGAAAATCTAACATGTAATAAACAAAAACACTCAAAATAGTCAAACGATCACAATCAATCAATCAATCAATCACAAAAATAACATTCATGCATTATTATATCACTCATACAAATTTGATGTTGTCATCAGACAATCAAAATATTCAACATCAATCACTAATATATTGCAATCACTCACAAAATGTTGCAAACAGAAAATCGAAATATTCGACATCCCAAAATAGCAATCATTCAAAATCACAGTAGCAATCACTCAAAATCACAGTATCAAATCACTCGCATATCAAAATCATTATGTATCACTCACTCAAAATCATAGTATCAAATCATTAATAAAATTTACACTCATTTTCGATATCACTCACACTCAAATCACTCACATTCGATATCACTCACTCACATTTAATCATTCGAAGCGCTCACAGTAAATAAATCGATAATATATACACTCAGTCAAAATCACAGTTAAAATCAAAATCACAGTTGTAACAAATTATTTCACATATATGAATCTACACACATTCGAAAAACACCCACACAAAGGAAATTTAAATTAATAATACAGTCCACTAAATTTCATTCAAAATAATTTTATCATAAATAAATAATATATTTTAACACATAAAAAACGAGTTACCCTGTACCGAAATAAACAAGAAGCAAGCAATGGAAAGATACCCAAGATCATCAATGGAAAAGGAATACACACGCTCTTATGGAAAACACACGAACATGTGTATTTCTTATGGCCGACAACCGAACATGTATATTTCTTATGGGCGACAACCGAACGTGTGTATTCCTTATGGGAAACACACAAACCCCTACATTTCTTATGGAGGATGAATGATTAAATGAAAACACACAATAAATCAACATATTAATACAAAATAATAATAATAAACTTACCTGATTTCATCACCACAACACTTAAACTTATTTTATAATTATTTATTTTACATAAAAACACTTTAATTTAACAAAAATAAACACAAAAAGAATACAAAAAAAAATCATCACAACTTCAGCTATCAATTTACTATCGACGCCAATTTGTAGAACTAATTAAAACTACAAGAATGTGAGCAATATTTTACTGAAGATAAACTTGAGATGTATTATCATGCGAGCTTCGCTCACAGCCGGGGAGGAATGTTGGAACCAGAGCCTTAACTTTGAACCTGGTGTCAACCCAATGTCAACTCTAAACTTGCTTCAACTTGAGATGTCAATAATAATATCAAATCAATTTGTGTTGTAATTCAATTTTTGCAAATCATTCTCTGATGTAAATTGTTATTCTTTGTTTAAATAAGTATATAAAGTATTTACCTTAAATACCTACGTAATTGTGAAGCAAAAATTATGTGTTGAATAAATGTTAGTCATTGATTTATAAACCTGCAACCAGCAAACAACCAGCCTTTTATTTAAAAAGGAATTTATTTCACTGAAACATTTGGTCCATTCGAGCCGGATATATTTTATTAAACATCTGTGATAAAACAATTGTGATACAAAAAAAAAAAAGATACTGTGATAATAAAAATTAAGCTGTGATATATGTGTGGAGTGCTGTCTTTTGTCTGTGGAGTGCCGTCAATGTGCTGCAAATTGCTGTATCCAGCGGAACAAAATTGCGTTTTCCTAATATAATCTTGGAATATTGTCCAGCGGAGTTCCTGCAATTAAAATATTATTGGAAATCAATAAAAATCGTTGAATATGAGTAAAATAATCAATTTATTACAAAATAAGAGTGTAAAAACCAACAAATCGTATTCTTTTCATCGTTTTTGTGTGTTGGAGAAATTGGTGCTGGAATTATATCCATTTTGTCCAGTTATTCATCGCCGTTATTGAGTGCCGTTGTTGAGTGCCGTTATCGACTTACGTTGTCCGGAGCAGTTATCCATTGCCGTTGTCTGGAACCGTTGTCAATAGCTGTCGTTTGTGCCGTTTTTTGGAATCGCTTGTTGCAGTTACATACAACATTTTTGGAGTGTTTTGCGGAGTCCCAGATACCTGAAAAAAAAGTTCTAATTAATCAAGGAAAACAAAGTGAGTGCAATACTCTTTTACTATATTGATTATATTGAATTATTATATATATTGAGTGTATCAAAATGAGTACTTCGCCGTCGTACAAGATTTTCATGAACACTTGTTCGCAAATTGTGAAAAATAGCGAAAAGTTCAGCAATTTAAGTTTAGAACAGAAAACTAAGAATTATTTAGTAGGGCGCTTGAGTATCTTGGGAGAAAACTTTAGAAAAATATGTGATTTGTACGATACATTTCAAGGCTCCGAAGAAGATAAGAAGGTTTTAAAAGAGTGTGAGAAGGTTTATGATAGTACGATGGAAACTTGCCTTTCTTATAAAGCTTGTATGTTAGATGAGTTAGATAGGTTAGATGGTTTGCATTTCGGTGAAAAATCGAGACATGAAGGAAGAGATGGTGCCAAATTCCAGAATAGTCGGGAATCTTTTTCACACAATGAGTCAAGGACATCGAACGTGCGGGATATAAAACTTCCGAGGATAGCTCCCCTGACTTTCTATGGGGATTACAACAACTGGCGTCCATTTCATGATCTTTATGTAGCTCTGATCCATAACAATTCATCTCAATCGAAAATAGAAAAATTAACGTATTTAAAGTCGTGTTTAAAAGGTAGTGCAGCATCGTTGTTAGATTACCTGGAGGTCAATAATGACAATTATGACCAGGCATGGTCAATTTTAGTAGCTCGCTACGACCATAAGAGGATTTTGGTCACCGCACATCTTAAAACGTTTTTCGATCAGCCGACAATCAGCGTAGAAACAGCCGATTCCATCAAGGGCCTGTTAGACAAGTCTAGAGAGGTACTTCACGCTTAAAAAAACTTGGGTATTCCGGTAGACAGTTGGGACATAGTAGTTATCTTCACTTTGCTGAAAAAATTGCCAACAAAAACTCAACAAAGGTGGGAAGAAAAGTTAGGTTTGAAAACTGAATTACCTACCTTTGAGGAATTTTCAACATTTTTGGAAACTAGGTTTCGTTCGCTAGAGGTCGTCGGTCAGCAAGGTTCCAAGTCTAAAGACAATGCTAGTAAGGAGCAATCCAAACTAAAACCAAGGGTTTTGCATATGAAGACGGTTAGGAAGGAAAAGTATAGCTGCGCAGTATGTCACAAGGGGCAGCATTCACTTCGTTCGTGCCATTCATTTTTGAAGCTGGATGTACCAACACGGTTGAAAAATGTTAAACAAATCGGGGTTTGCGAAAATTGTTTGGCATACAACCACAAAACTTTTCAATGCCCGAGCGAAAAACGCTGCTTTAACTGCAACCAAAAACATCACACGCTTTTGCACAATTCTCAAACCGATCATTCGCAAGGCAATTACAATTCCTTTGGTGCTCACAGTTCTCAATCGAATCAATCAAACTTTTCTAATTCTCATTCAGCTCCTACAAATACAAACAATAGAAATTCACAGTCTCTTATTCCAAATAACAATCACAGTACATACCAAATTTCAACACAAATAAATCCAGATGCGCCACCATTCAATCCATCAGGAAGTACCGAAGCGTTGACGAGTTCCAACATGCAAAATTATCACGTCTCAAATCCAACCAATACACTGGTTTTGCTTGCGACAGCAGTTCTCCAAGTACAAGCAATCAATGGAGAGTTTATCAACATGAAAGCGCTGATAGATCCAGGTTCAGAAGCAACTTTTATCACTGAACGAGCTGCGCAACAACTTAATTTGAGGAAATGTCGCACCTTCATCGAAGTCTCTGGATTTGGAAACAACAAAAATGGATCATGTCAAAGCTTTGTCAATATAAAACTTAAATCGTTACATACCTCGTTTGAAACTGAAGCTAGGGCGTTGGTTTTTAAAACTTTAACTAGTTTGCTTCCCAATAGGGAAATTCTTCACAGTGGAAACATATTCAGGGGTTGAGTTTAGCTGATCCTTCATTTTACAAACCTTCTAGTGTTGACTTGCTCCTAGGTAGTGATGTCTTTTCTGAGGTCGTTTTGCCAGAGATTGTTAGGGAAATTGAGCCTATAGCACCCATTGCTCAAAATACTCAACTTGGCTGGATCGTCTTTGGTAAGGCACCAATTCAAACTTGCAGTGTTCACCTGCAGCTCGTCGACATCGATACACAACTTCGAAGGTTTTGGGAAATCGAAGAAACCCCATTTGAGAATCCCGAAACGAAGGAAAACATTGCCTGCGAAGATCACTTCCAGAAACATGTAAGGCGTTTAGCAGATGGACGTTTCGAGGTCTCACTACCATTCAAGGAAGGTTTTCGCCCAGGACTAGGAGCAAGTCAGCAAGGAACACTAAGAAGATTTCTTCAGCTGGAAAGAAGATTCGGCAACAATCCTGAACTGCACAAACAACATTCTGCCTGCATTTCGGAGTATCTTCAGCTCGGTCAGATGGAAGAAGTAGATGTCAGCCAAGGTCAAATTTTCAAATCACCATTCCATTGTGTTGTGCCCCATCATGCCGTGTTTAAGGAGTCTAGCACAACCACGAAGCTTCGTGTAGTTTTCGATGCTGCCTTTAAGACTACAGATGGGACTTCCTTAAACGAACATCTTTTGGTTGGGCCTAAAACTCAAGCAAATATTATGGACATAATTTTAAGATGGAGAAAATTCAAAATTACCTTGACGGCTGACATCGAAAAAATGTATCGGCAGATCCAGATGCGACAACCAGACACATTTTATCAGCTGATATACTGGCGGGACAACAAGGTGAATCCTCTGCAGCTGTATCGATTAAAAACCGTCACTTTAACAGCGTCTGCTCCTTATCTGGCCACACGCACATTGAACAAGCTTGGTGATGACGAAAAGGACAAGTACCCATTAGCAGCCCAGATGATACGTCACGATATGTACGTTGATGATTTGGTAAGCGGAGCGGATTCAGTACAAGAAGCTCAACAAAAAGTAACTGAAATCAACCAACTTCTATTATCTGCCGGCTTTCACTTACGCAAATGGGCGAGCAATTCGGAAGATGCTTTGATCAACATTGCACCCCAAGAACGTGAAGTTGATTTTCTACTGCATTTCGATTCATCTGAGCACATCAAAACCTTGGGCATAAAATGGCTTCCATCCAGTGACTCATTTACTTTTCAGTGGACTCGATCTGAAGCAACTGAAGTCACAAAGCGAACCATCTTGTCAACCATTGCTAAACTTTTTGATCCACTTGGTTGGATTTCTCCATGCGTGATTTCAGCAAAAATTATCATGCAAAAATTATGGTTGAAGGGTTTAGCATGGGATATTCCAGTTCCACTCGATCTACAACAAGAATGGGGTTCTCTACGAGCAGATTTGCCAAGTCTCGAAAATTTTTGGAATTCCAAGATGGATATGTACTGAAAAAGAGAATTTAGAGTTAGAGTTGCACGGTTTTAGTGACGCTTCTATGAAGGCTTACGGGGCAGTAGTTTACCTAAGGGTTCTGAACAGAAGTAATAAAATTCACACTCACCTTGTTATGTCCAAAACTAGAGTCGCTCCTCTTAATACAGTTTCACTTCCTCGACTTGAGTTATGCGGGGCTGTTATGTTGGCTCGTCTTCTGTGTTATGTAAGAGATGTTTTGCAGCTAGGCCAAATAAAAACGTACGCGTGGACTGATTCCACCATCTCTTTATGTTGGATAGCTGCACTGCCATCAAAATGGAAGACTTTCATCAGCAATCGAGTAGCCGAAATTCAGAGATTAACTAACGTCAATATCTGGAATCACGTTCCAACTAAATTGAATCCTGCAGACTTAGCGTCGAGAGGAATTTCGCCATCAGAATTGAAAATCAACACTCTTTGGTGGCGAGGACCAGAGTATCTGCAATCAAAGTGGAAGTTCTCTTTTCCAAGTATTTCAAAAAATCTCGGATGTGAAAAAACTGGTACGAATCATCGCTTATTGCCGGAGGATTGTTCGCATTTGCCTGAAAAGACTCCCGATGAACGAGCTAATTGAACCACTTACCACTTCCGAGTTACAAAACGCAACATTGAACTGCATCAGAGTTGCTCAAAAAGAGATGTTTTCTGAAGAAATCCAAAACTTAATTAAGCATCCATCATCATCGAAACATTTTGGATCACTGCATCCTTTCATCGACCGAAACGGTATTCTACGAGTTGGAGGACGCCTTCAAAATTCAAACTTACAGTTCGAACAACAACATCCAGTCATCCTCAAACCAGAACACGTCCTTTCAAAATTACTCATCCGAGAAGCCCACGAAAAAACGCTCCATGGTGGATTACAACAAATGGTCACTTATCTTCGCACAAAATATTGGATTTTGAATCTGAAGAGGAGCGTGAAGAAATACATTCATAAATGTGTAATTTGCTTCAGATTCAAGGCTAAACCTATGCATCAGTTGATGGGAAACCTACCAGCTGCTCGAGTCAGAGTCTCCCGGCCATTTACACACACCGGTGTAGATTATGCAGGGCCGATAGAAGTAAAGGCCTGGAGAGGACGTGGAGGCAAAATCTACAAAGGGTATTTTGCCATATTCGTGTGCCTAGCCACCAAGGCAATCCACTTAGAAGCTGTCAGTGACATGACAACTCAGGCATTTTTGGCAGCATTCCGAAGATTTACTGCACGTCGAGGTGTCTGTGCTGAAATGTATAGCGATTGTGGAAAGAACTTCGTTGGTGCCAATACCGAGCTCCAAAGAATGATGAAGGCTGCAAAGATCGATTGGAAACAAATAACAACAACAACAACTAACGTCGGAACCGAATGGAATTTCATTCCTCTCGATTCTCCCCATTTTGGTAGATTATGGGAAGCAGGAGTGAAATCCGTTAAGTTTCATTTGAAAAGGGTAGTCAGAAATGAGACCCTTACATTCGAGGAACTCAGCACGCTTCTGACCGAAATAGAAGCATGTCTAAACTCGAGGCCTCTTTGTCCAGTTTCCGACAACCTCGACAACTTCGCCATTCTCACGCCAGCACATTTCCTGTTTGGAACATCGGCCCAACTAATTCCAGAAGAAGATTTGGCAGAAAAGGTTTCCAACCTTGATAGGTGGAGAAAAATACAAATTGCTGTTCACTCGTTCTGGAAGCAGTGGAGCAGCGAATATTTAGCTCGCCTTCAGCAACGACCGAAATGGTTGAAAACCGAAACACAGCCCCAAATCGGAGACCTGGTTTTGCTGAAAGACGAACGTCTGCCACCATCGCAATGGGCTCTTGCACGCATCACCTCCTTAGTTCCAGGAAAAGATGGACTGACTCGTGTCGTCAACATAAAAACGCAGTCTGGTGAATTCAAAAGACCAATTACTAAAATTTGTTTACTCCCATCAAATAAAATTGCAGATGATAACGCAACCATCTAACCATGGACGAGAATCTAACATGTAATAAACAAAAACACTCAAAATAGTCAAACGATCACAATCAATCAATCAATCAATCACAAAAATAACATTCATGCATTATTATATCACTCATACAAATTTGATGTTGTCATCAGACAATCAAAATATTCAACATCAATCACTAATATATTGCAATCACTCACAAAATGTTGCAAACAGAAAATCGAAATATTCGACATCCCAAAATAGCAATCATTCAAAATCACAGTAGCAATCACTCAAAATCACAGTATCAAATCACTCGCATATCAAAATCATTATGTATCACTCACTCAAAATCACAGTATCAAATCATTAATAAAATTTACACTCATTTTCGATATCACTCACACTCAAATCACTCACATTCGATATCACTCACTCACATTTAATCATTCGAAGCACTCACAGTAAATAAATCGATAATATATACACTCAGTCAAAATCACAGTTAAAATCAAAATCACAGTTGTAACAAATTATTTCACATATATGAATCTACACACATTCGAAAAACACCCACACGAAATTTTAAATCACTTAAGCGATGTCATCTACACAAAGGAAATTTAAATTAATAATACAGTCCACTAAATTTCATTCAAAATAATTTTATCATAAATAAATAATATATTTTAACACATAAAAAACGAGTTACCCTGTACCGAAATAAACAAGAAGCAAGCAATGGAAAGATACCCAAGATCATCAATGGAAAAGGAATACATACGCTTTTATGGAAAACACACGAACATGTGTATTTCTTATGGGCGACAACCGAACATGTGTATTCCTTATGGGAAACACACAAACCCCTACATTTCTTATGGAGGATGAATGATTAAATGAAAACACACAATTTATCAACATATTAATACAAAATAATAATAATAAACTTACCTGATTTCATCACCACAACACTTAAACTTATTTTATAATTATTTATTTTACATAAAAACACTTTAATTTAACAAAAATAAACACAAAAAGAATACAAAAAAAAATCATCACAACTTCAGCTGTCAATTTACTATCGACGCCAATTTGTAGAACTAATTAAAACTACAAGAATGTGAGCAATATTTTACTGAAGATAAACTTGAGATGTATTATCATGCGAGCTTCGCTCACAGCCGGGGAGGAATGTTGGAACCAGAGCCTTAACTTTGAACCTGGTGTCAACCCAATGTCAACTCTAAACTTGCTTCAACTTGAGATGTCAATAATAATATCAAATCAATTTGTGTTGTAATTCAATTTTTGCAAATCATTCTCTTATGTAAATTGTTATTCTTTGTTTAAATAAGTATATAAAGTATTTACCTTAAATACCTACGTAATTGTGAAGCAAAAATTATGTGTTGAATAAATGTTAGTCATTGATTTATAAACCTGCAACCAGCAAACAACCAGCCTTTTATTTAAAAAGGAATTTATTTCACTGAAACATTTGGTCCATTCGAGCCGGATATATTTTATTAAACATCTGTGATAAAACAATTGTGATACCAAAAAAAAAGATACTGTGATAATAAAAATTAAGCTGTGATATATGTGTGGAGTGCTGTCTTTTGTCTGTGGAGTGCCGTCAATGTGCTGCAAATTGCTGTATCCCGCGGAACAAAATTGCGTTTTCCTAATATAATCTTGGAATATTGTCCAGCGGAGTTCCTGCAGTTAAAATATTATTGGAAATCAATAAAAATCGTTACAATACAAAATAAGAGTGTAAAAACCAACAAATCGTATTCTTTTCATCGTTTTTGTGTGTTGGAGAAATTGCTGCTGGAATTATATCCATTTTGTCCAGTTATTCATCGCCGTTATTGAGTGCCGTTGTTGAGTGCCGTTATCGACTTACAGTTGTCCGGAGCAGTTATCCATTGCCGTTGTCTGGAACCGTTGTCAATAGCTGTCGTTTGTGCCGTTTTTTGGAATCGCTTGTTGCAGTTACATACAACATTTTTGGAGTGTTTTGCGGAGTCCCAGATACCTGAAAAAAAAGTTCTAATTAATCAAGGAAAACAAAGTGAGTGCAATACTCTTTTACTATATTGATTATATTGAATTATTATATATATTGAGTGTATCAAAATGAGTGCTTCGCCGTCGTACAAGATTTTCATGAACACTTGTTCGCAAATTGTGAAAAATAGCGAAAAGTTCAGCAATTTAAGTTTAGAACAGAAAACTAAGAATTATTTAGTAGGGCGCTTGAGTATCTTGGGAGAAAACTTTAGAAAAATATGTGATTTGTACGATACATTTCAAGGCTCCGAAGAAGATAAGAAGGTTTTAAAAGAGTGTGAGAAGGTTTATGATAGTGCGATGGAAACTTGCCTTTCTTATAAAGCTTGTATGTTAGATGAGTTAGATAGGTTAGATGGTTTGCATTTCGGTGAAAAATCGAGACATGAAGGAAGAGATGGTGCCAAATTCCAGAATAGTCGGGAATCTTTTTCACACAATGAGTCAAGGACATCGAACGTGCGGGATATAAAACTTCCGAGGATAGCTCCCCCGACTTTCTATGGGGATTACAACAACTGGCGTCCATTTCATGATCTTTATGTAGCTCTGATCCATAACAATTCATCTCAATCGAAAATAGAAAAATTAACGTATTTAAAGTCGTGTTTAAAAGGTAGTGAAGCATCGTTGTTAGATTACCTGGAGGTCAATAATGACAATTATGACCAGGCATGGTCAATTTTAGTAGCTCGCTACGACCATAAGAGGATTTTGGTCACCGCACATCTTAAAACGTTTTTCGATCAGCCGACAATCAGTGTAGAAACAGCCGATTCCACCAAGGGCCTGTTAGACAAGTCTAGAGAGGTACTTCACGCTTAAAAAAACTTGGGTATTCCGGTAGACAGTTGGGATATAGTAGTTATCTTCACTTTGCTGAAAAAATTGCCAACAAAAACTCAACAAAGGTGGGAAGAAAAGTTAGGTTTGAAAACTGAATTACCTACCTTTGAGGAATTTTCAACATTTTTGGAAACTAGGTTTCGTTCGCTAGAGGTCGTCGGTCAGCAAGGTTCCAAGTCTAAAGACAATGCTAGTAAGGAGCAATCCAAACTAAAACCAAGGGTTTTGCATATGAAGACGGTTAGGAAGGAAAAGTATAGCTGCGCAGTATGTCACAAGGGGCAGCATTCACTTCGTTCGTGCCATTCATTTTTGAAGCTGGATGTACCGACACGGTTGAAAAATGTTAAACAAATCGGGGTTTGTGAAAATTGTTTGGCATACAACCACAAAACTTTTCAATGCCCGAGCGAAAAACGCTGCTTTAACTGCAACCAAAAATATCACACGCTTTTGCACAATTCTCAAACCGATCATTCGCAAGGCAATTACAATTCCTTTGGTGCTCACAGTTCTCAATCGAATCAATCAAACTTTTCTAATTCTCATTCAGCTCCTACAAATACAAACAATAGAAATTCACAGTCTCTTATTCCAAATCACAATCACAGTACATACCAAATTTCAACCCAAATAAATCCAGATGCGCCACCATTCAATCCATCAGGTAGTACCGAAGCTTTGACGAATTCCAACATGCAAAATTATCACGTCTCAAATCCAACCAATACACTGGTTTTGCTTGCGACAGCAGTTCTCCAAGTACAAGCAATCAATGGAGAGTTTATCAACATGAGAGCGCTGATAGATCCAGGTTCAGAAGCAACTTTTATCACTGAACGAGCTGCGCAACAACTTAATTTGAGGAAATGTCGCACCTTCATCGAAGTCTCTGGATTTGGAAACAACAAAAATGGATCATGTCAAAGCTTTGTCAATATAAAACTAAAATCGTTACATACCTTGTTTGAAACTGAAGCTAGGGCGTTGGTTTTTAAAACTTTAACTGGTTTGCTTCCCAATAGGGAAATTCTTCACAGTGGAAACATATTCAGGGGTTGAGTTTAGCTGATCCTTCATTTTACAAACCTTCTAGTGTTGACTTGCTCCTAGGTAGTGATGTCTTTTCTGAGGTCGTTTTGTCAGAGATTGTTAGGGAAATTGAGCCTATAGCACCCATTGCTCAAAATACTCAACTTGGCTGGATCGTCTTTGGTAAGGCACCAATCCAAACTTGCAGTGTTCACCTGCAGCTCGTCGACATCGATACACAACTTCGAAGGTTTTGGGAAATCGAAGAAACCCCATTTGAGAATCCCGAAACGAAGGTAAACATTGCCTGCGTAGATCACTTCCAGAAACATGTAAGGCGTTTAGCAGATGGACGTTTCGAGGTCTCACTACCATTCAAGGAAGGTTTTCGCCCAGGACTAGGAGCAAGTCAGCAAGGAGCACTAAAAAGATTTCTTCAGCTGGAAAGAAGATTCGGCAACAATCCTGAACTGCACAAACAATATTCTGCCTGCAATTCGGAGTATCTTCAGCTCGGTCAGATGGAAGAAGTAGATGTCAGCCAAGGTCAAATTTTCAAATCACCATTCCATTGTGTTGTGCCCCATCATGCCGTGTTTAAGGAGTCTAGCACAACCACGAGGCTTCGTGTAGTTTTCGATGCTGCCTTTAAGACTACAGATGGGACTTCCTTAAACGAACATCTTTTGGTTGGGCCTAAAACTCAAGCAAATATTATGGACATAATTCTAAGATGGAGAAAATTCAAAATTACCTTGACGGCTGACATCGAAAAAATGTATCGGCAGATCCAGATGCGACAACCAGACACATTTTATCAGCTGATATACTGGCGGGACAACAAGGTGAATCCTCTGCAGCTGTATCGATTAAAAACCGTCACTTTTGGAACAGCGTCTGCTCCTTATCTGGCCACACGCACATTGAACAAGCTTGCTGATGACGAAAAGGACAAGTACCCATTAGCAGCCCAGATGATACGTCACGATATGTACGTTGATGATTTGGTAAGCGGAGCGGATTCAGTACAAGAAGCTCAACAAAAAGTAACTGAAATCAACGAGGGCGAGCAATTCGGAAGATGCTTTGATCAACATTGCACAACAAGAACGTGAAGTTGATTTTCTGCTGCCTCTCGATTCATCTGAGCAGATTTGCCAAGTCTCGAAAATTTTCGAATTCCAAGATGGATATGTACTGAAAAAGAGAATTTAGAGTTAGAGTTGCACGGTTTTAGTGACGCTTCTATGAAGGCTTACGGGGCAGTAGTTTACCTAAGGGTTCTGAACAGAAGTAATAAAATTCACACTCACCTTGTTATGTCCAAAACTAGAGTCGCTCCTCTTAATACAGTTTCACTTCCTCGACTTGAGTTATGCGGGGCTGTTATGTTGGCTCGTCTTCTGTGTTATGTAAGAGATGTTTTGCAGCTAGGCCAAATAAAAACGTACGCGTGGACTGATTCCACCATCTCTTTATGTTGGATAGCTGCACTGCCATCAAAATGGAAGACTTTCATCAGCAATCGAGTAGCCGAAATTCAGAGATTAACTAACGTCAATATCTGGAATCACGTTCCAACTAAATTGAATCCTGCAGACTTAGCGTCGAGAGGAATTTCGCCATCAGAATTGAAAATCAACACTCTTTGGTGGCGAGGACCAGAGTATCTGCAATCAAAGTGGAAGTTCTCTTTTCCAAGTATTTCAAAAAATCTCGGATGTGAAAAAACTGGTACGAATCATCGCTTATTGCCGGAGGATTGTTCGCATTTGCCTGAAAAGACTCCCGATGAACGAGCTAATTGAACCACTTACCACTTCCGAGTTACAAAACGCAACATTGAACTGCATCAGAGTTGCTCAAAAAGAGATGTTTTCTGAAGAAATCCAAAACTTAATTAAGCATCCATCATCATCGAAACATTTTGGATCACTGCATCCTTTCATCGACCGAAACGGTATTCTACGCCTTCAAAATTCAAACTTACAGTTCGAACAACAACATCCAGTCATCCTCAAACCAGAACACGTCCTTTCAAAATTACTCATCCGAGAAGCCCACGAAAAAACGCTCCATGGTGGATTACAACAAATGGTCACTTATCTTCGCACAAAATATTGGATTTTGAATCTGAAGAGGAGCGTGAAGAAATACATTCATAAATGTGTAATTTGCTTCAGATTCAAGGCTAAACCTATGCAACAGTTGATGGGAAACCTACCAGCTGCTCGAGTCAGAGTCTCCCGGCCATTTACACACACCGGTGTAGATTATGCAGGGCCGATAGAAGTAAAGGCCTGGAGAGGACGTGGAGGCAAAATCTACAAAGGGTATTTTGCCATATTCGTGTGCCTAGCCACCAAGGCAATCCACTTAGAAGCTGTCAGTGACATGACAACTCAGGCATTTTTGGCAGCATTCCGAAGATTTACTGCACGTCGAGGTGTCTGTGCTGAAATGTATAGCGATTGTGGAAAGAACTTCGTTGGTGCCAATACCGAGCTCCAAAGAATGATGAAGGCTGCAAAGATCGATTGGAAACAAATAACAACAACAACAACTAACGTCGGAACCGAATGGAATTTCATTCCTCTCGATTCTCCCCATTTTGGTAGATTATGGGAAGCAGGAGTGAAATCCGTTAAGTTTCATTTGAAAAGGGTAGTCAGAAATGAGACCCTTACATTCGAGGAACTCAGCACGCTTCTGACCGAAATAGAAGCATGTCTAAACTCGAGGCCTCTTTGTCCAGTTTCCGACAACCTCGACGACTTCGCCATTCTCACGCCAGCACATTTCCTGTTTGGAACATCGGCCCAACTAATTCCAGAAGAAGATTTGGCAGAAAAGGTTTCCAACCTTGATAGGTGGAGAAAAATACAAATTGCTGTTCACTCGTTCTGGAAGCAGTGGAGCAGCGAATATTTAGCTCGCCTTCAGCAACGACCGAAATGGTTGAAAACCGAAACACAGCCCCAAATCGGAGACCTGGTTTTGCTGAAAGACGAACGTCTGCCACCATCGCAATGGGCTCTTGCACGCATCACCTCCTTAGTTCCAGGAAAAGATGGACTGACTCGTGTCGTCAACATAAAAACGCAGTCTGGTGAATTCAAAAGACCAATTACTAAAATTTGTTTACTCCCATCAAATAAAATTGCAGATGATAACGCAACCATCTAACCATGGACGAAAATCTAACATGTAATAAACAAAAACACTCAAAATAGTCAAACGATCACAATCAATCAATCAATCAATCACAAAAATAACATTCATGCATTATTATATCACTCATACAAATTTGATGTTGTCATCAGACAATCAAAATATTCAACATCAATCACTAATATATTGCAATCACTCACAAAATGTTGCAAACAGAAAATCGAAATATTCGACATCTCAAAATAGCAATCATTCAAAATCACAGTAGCAATCACTCAAAATCACAGTATCAAATCACTCGCATATCAAAATCATTATGTATCACCTTTGTATATATAAACTATAGTAATCCCATGAAGAGGAACGAACGTAGCGCCGCCCGCTGATCACATGTTGAACCCTGTGGAACTTGTTTGGTAAAGGGGACAGGGGGTTGAGAACTGTCAGATAATGAAAGAAATAGAAATAAAAAATAAGATTGAAGAAATAATAGATGAACGGGAATACTGTATACTAAATTTATGAGAGTTCGAGGGAGAAAAAAAAACTGAATTTTGCATAGAACAATAATAACATGAAGGAAATAGGAATAATAGTAAAAGGAGAATTCAAGGGATACTAGATATTTTGTGCTTTTTTATATGTATGAGGTATGAATGAATGTGGTTTTTTTTTTTGGAGGTTTTTGAAATATCAAATTATCATTGCATATATGTATATATATTCCTATTGTAGGTACTGATATTTTGTGCTTTATTATGTAGATATGTAGGTATATTTATATGAACTGTGTATTGTTTTTTTTTGCTAACGTTGAAATTTGAGGGATAGAAAAAATATGAATGGAGGTATGAATGAATGTGGTATTTTTTTGGAGGTACCTGTATTTTGTAAAAAATATTTTCATATAATTTTTTAAAGAAATATAATTTGGAAAGTAGGTAGGTATGTACGCAAATTTCAAGTAGGTACCTATTTATTAAAATCGTATAATTATAAACCCTTTTTTCGAAATACTGAAGAGCGTGTAGGTTGGGACGAGACAAGAAAAAAATATGCACGACTGGGTCGCACGAACTTGCTCTTATGTGCGATCACATTGTGGTTCTTTAGTCTGAAATAAATTAGCTATGGTAGTCTATATTTTATCAATTTGCCAAAACTTAGTTAAGTTGCGGTATTATGTGAGTATACTAAAATTAACAATATAGCCCAGTGTTGCACAAATGCAATAGGCATGAAAGGAAACTATATTATTGATTAAAAATTGCTTTTAACGGCCTTTAGTCCATAAAAATAATTCAATAAGTCCACTTAAATAGTGCTAAGTCTTTTACTTGGCTGATGTATTTCAGTAGTATATAGAATTTGTATAATAAACCCTTCATATGGAAATTATATTATTTAAACTGTTAAATTGTTTTAAATCAACAAAATTAGAAAGAAATGGATTAAAATACTTTGAATCTGTTTTAACCCAAAGCGATGTACACCATCTAATTTCTTATATAAATCTTAATTTATGAGAAAAAAAATTTGAAAATCGTAGGAGCGGTTTTAAAAATAATTAATTTGTTATAAATAAAATTTTGTTAACATTTTTGAGAAAAATAATTGGTATGCCAATTTTAAGTATTTATTAATGTTGAGTTAAAATTGAACTCCACAGTAAAAAACTGCTAACATTTTTTGAAATATCGAATTTTCAAAAAATAATTTTGATACGCACTTTTATTTATATTTGTTACAAGCTTCTGTATAAAAAGTCTAGTTTTATTCGGTTGATCAGATATTGAGATACTCGAAAATCAAAGAAACCGTTCCATAAGAGCTACTGTTAATAAACGTAAAATATAAAATTAAAAAATTTTATATGATAGATACAGGCTCCATATCCAAATTTAAATTAAAGAGAAAACACTTTAACTTGAATAGGTAGTCGGCTTGTATAGGTAGTGGACTTGTATAGGTAGTCGACTACCTATACAAGTTAAAGTGTTTTTTTTTTAATTTAAATTTGGACCTGGAGCCTGTATCTATCATATATATGTATGTATATTAACATCAAAAAAAAAAAATTTTAAATGGTAGATCATACTAATTTCAACACACACACAAAATTTTTATGAAAATCGTAGGAGTCGTTTTTGAGAAAAATTTTTTTTTTCATTTGTATGGGAGGCACCGTTATTTTTAGGTATTAGGATAATTTTTGGCAAAAATCTTTTATAAAAATCTACATAGTCGTTTTTGAAATATTGAGTTTTCAATATTTTTTTGCAAATTTTGGTACACAATATAATTTAGAATATGTCAATTATTCTTCATAAAAAATTTATCAGAATCAGTTGAACCGTTTTTGAGAAAAGCGAAAATCAAAAAAATGGTTCCTTGGGAGGTACCATTAATAACCATTTTTTGGAAGCATTTTTTTATTAAACGGCAACTTATAACTATTTAAATTTATTGAGTTCTTAAAAAAAAAATCTGTAGCGCCTATTTTGAGAAAAATAAGTTTTTTCTTTTTGGCCAAGAAATTTTTTATGACAGCTACTGTTAGTTATGGTTCTAAAAAAAAGAGAAACAAACGGGTGGGGGAATGTCCGAAAAACGCAAGGTAGCAAGTTTAAGGAAAATCAACCCATCCGTTTAGTCTGTAGTTGAACAGACAGACGTACGTTTTTGCGAGACCCACTTTTTTCGTCTTCGCTATCATCGTTATGTCAAGTTTGACCAAAATCTCGAGTTCCAAAATCTCAAGGAGCTCAAGGAAATCGTATTATTTGTGCACGGTTCCTTGTGAATTTTATTTTTGCCGTATGATAATTTACCCTCTCGTATGACCATAAAATAGCAAAATGTATGATAATGCATCCACAAGAATGTGGCAACGCACTGTCTTGAGTTAAATCACCAAATTCGGGTTTAACCTTTATCTCGCACTGAAAAACTGGACCTTTAAGTCATAAATCATTTTTTTAATTTTTTAGTAAATCTCAATACTTACTTAATTTTTTCCAAGTCATTCAATATTTTTTTATAATTTTTACAAAATTTCTACATAAAAACATTTTTTTCGAATTAGACTTCAAAATTGGGATACCTAACTACTAATTTTTTTTGTCACTTTTAAGGAAAAAACATTTTTTTCAATTGGCATACCTTCGACCAATGTTTTTAAAATTTTTACAAGACTTCCCAAATAAAACCTATTTTTTTCGAAAAAAATTCCCTATTTGATTTGAAAAAAAACTAAATGGGTACTAAATTTTTCCAAAACTTTCTACATAAAATTATTTTAAAAAAGAAATCGTTTTTTTTACATGTTTAGAACATTTAATACCTAGCTGAATACCTACCTATATACCTATACATATACCTATACCTACTTGCCTACATAACGTACTTACAAATTATAAAAGGCCAGGTTCTAAATTCATTATAATTATTATTATTTTTGTTCTTACAAAGTTCTATTTTTATGACATTTTGAAGAACAAAAATAATAATAATTATACGAAGAAAAAATATATATCTTACTATAAATACCTACCTACCTGTTAGCTATTTAAATTTCTATGCAGCTAACGCGAAATATAGCAACGTTGTATTCCACTCAGATATAGTGAAATTTAACAACGTTGTTTCTATAATGTAAATTTTCACAACAAATTGAAAATCTAACTTCCATTTACCTAAAAATAATACGAAAGTATACCTATACAATACCATACCCCTATCTATACGAATTCTAAAGCTTAAGAAGCAAAGCAACAAAAAATCGTATTCCTCCATAGAGCAAAAAAAATTTCATTTTCTCTTATTCTGCTGTTTGCCATGACGAAATAATCTATTCCAACTATCTCCCTTAGTCTCCTTATTGTTGTCAGACGCATAATAATATACTTCTCTCATTCTTATTCTTGCCTTTTTTCTCTTCCTACTTAGCTTCCACAATCAATAATGTCAGTTTTGTAGTACCTACAGCGCCACGTATAGTACACATGTTGAATTAAATTTTTCTGTTCCATGAGAGTACTATAGTTTATATATACAATGGTATCACTCACTCAAAATCACAGTATCAAATCATTAATAAAATTAACACTCATTTTCGATATCACTCACACTCAAATCACTCACATTCGATATCACTCACTCACATTTAATCATTCGAAGCACTCACAGTAAATAAATCGATAATATATACACTCAGTCAAAATCACAGTTAAAATCAAAATCACAGTTGTAACAAATTATTTCACATATATGAATCTACACACATTCGAAAAACACCCACACGAAATTTTAAATCACTTAAGCGATGTCATCTACACAGGAAATTTAAATTAATAATACAGTCCACTAAATTTCATTCAAAATAATTTTATCATAAATAAATAATATATTTTAACACATAAAAAACGAGTTACCCTGTACCGAAATAAACAAGAAGCAAGCAATGGAAAGATACCCAAGATCAAAAACACTCTATATGAAGATACCAATCTTTCGTACGTATCACCCTCCAAAACCCATTTGTTTACATTGTTGTTTTTGTAATTTCGTTTTGTGTCCATGAATAGATGTGAATTGCAACAACAATTTAACGGGGTGGGATTGTTCTGTTTTCCCAGAACAACCATTTTGTATGTGCAAATAACGCAGCCATCTTTAAAAAAATTTCAACTCACCAGCTTTTCAACATGAAAATGGCGGATGTTAGGTGGGATATCGGGATGTGTTGATAAAAACACCAATTTAATGGTGCCAAGTCTGCTATTACACTACGAATTTCACGTGATGAAACTTCTTTTAATTTTTCTTTGAAAATTCATCCTGTAAGTAGTTCGCTGTTACACAATGATTTTTAAATCTTTGGCATTTAACAGAAAAGTCTGTAATAAAATAAATAATGTGATAAGTTAGAATTTATACATTGAAATTTCGGTCATCGATAGTTTTCTATTGGTTTCGCATATATACATAGCGTAAAGGCTGTCCCAAACCAACACGAAACATTGGCGCGAATATGCGACTACTGAATAATGTTCGAAGATTCGCATCGCGCCAGTGTGGATACTCCCATTCGTTCTGAAGTATTCGCTTTGGTTTTGGAGAGCCTTAATGCTCTTAAAAGCCGTGTTTTTTTTTTGCAAGTCCGGAGGGATTTGGTTAAAAAGAAATGATATTGGGGACTATCTATCGACGCCATCACAGAAAACAATGGAGTTTCCATAAAAACTATTGATTAGAAGTACATATGCAATTCACGCCGTTAGAACAGTTTACCCCCGAAAATTATGTGCTCTTAGCTATGCCTGGAGGGGATTAGTTGTTGTTGCGTTTAACATGTAAATTCCTTAGCCCCGACGCGACACAGTTTTTTTTCGATCAATTTCCTCTAGGTTTGCAGAAAGGACGAGACTAGAGACATGCCAATTTATAACAGTTATAACAATTTTTTGCCATTAAAAGCGGGCGTACGTTTACGCGCTTCGAACCACTTAAAAAAAACTTTAGGTGCTTGAATTATGCCCACCGGCGGAGGACCCTGGCTCTGTGGGGCCGCATAAACAGTAATTTTATAAACAAAATCTGTTATAATTGGCATGTCTAGTCACTTCCTGCAAAAAAACACGCCTAAAGTCTTACAACAGTTGCGTTTATTCGCTGATTTCTCATTCGTTTGTTTTTTTGTCATGTTCACAGTCTGTTTCAATAATTCGAGAGCGAAATACAATACCAAACAATCGTAGAAAGAAAACAAATAATGACAAAAGACAATCAAATATACTTAAATTGATTATAAATTTTCACGTTCAATTTGTTTCCACAAACTTATCCTTATAAGGTTGGGTTAGAACTTGATAACTCGTTGCTCCTTTTATTATACTTTTTGAACATACCCATTGAAACTCGTAAATAACCGACATTTTGGTGGTGAATGTACGCTTACTGCATGTGTGTGCAAATAAAGCGTGGTGGATGTACGCTTACTGCATATGTGTGCGTGTTTCTCCTGAATTTCCCCTATATGAGCTTGTAGGCAAACTCGGATGACAGCCGAGATTGGTATCTTCATATAGAGTGCTTTTGCCCAAGATCATCAATGGAAAAGGAATACACACGCTCTTATGGAAAACACACGAACATGTGTATTTCTTATGGGCGACAACCGAACATGTACATTTCTTATGGGCGACAACCGAACGTGTGTATTCCTTATGGGAAACACACAAACCCCTACATTTCTTATGGAGGATGAATGATTAAATGAAAACACACAATAAATCAACATATTAATAGAAAATAATAATAATAAACTTACCTGATTTCATCACCACAACACTTAAACTTATTTTATAATTATTTATATTACATAAAAACACTTTAATTTAACAAAAATAAACACAAAAAGAATACAAAAAAAAATCATCACAACTTCAGCTGTCAATTTACTATCGACGCCAATTTGTAGAACTAATTAAAACTACAAGAATGTGAGCAATATTTTACTCAAGATAAACTTGAGATGTATTATCATGCGAGCTTCGCTCACAGCCGGGGAGGAATGTTGGAACCAGAGCCTTAACTTTGAACCTGGTGTCAACCCAATGTCAACTCTAAACTTGCTTCAACTTGAGATGTCAATAATAATATCAAATCAATTTGTGTTGTAATTCAATTTTTGCAAATCATTCTCTTATGTAAATTGTTATTCTTTGTTTAAATAAGTATATAAAGTATTTACCTTAAATACCTACGTAATTGTGAAGCAAAAATTATGTGTTGAATAAATGTTAGTCATTGATTTATAAACCTGCAACCAGCAAACAACCAGCCTTTTATTTAAAAAGGAATTTATTTCACTGAAACATTTGGTCTATTCGAGCCGGATATATTTTATTAAACATCTGTGATAAAACAATTGTGATACCAAAAAAAAAAAGATACTGTGATAATAAAAATTAAGCTGTGATATATGTGTGGAGTGCTGTCTTTTGTCTGTGGAGTGCCGTCAATGTGCTGCAAATTGCTGTATCCAGCGGAACAAAATTGCGTTTTCCTAATATAATCTTGGAATATTGTCCAGCGGAGTTCCTGCAATTAAAATATCATTGGAAATCAATAAAAATCGTTACAATACAAAATAAGAGTGTAAAAACCAACAAATCGTATTCTTTTCATCGTTTTTGTGTGTTGGAGAAATTGCTGCTGGAATTATATCCATTTTGTCCAGTTATTCATCGCCGTTATTGAGTGCCGTTGTTGAGTGCCGTTATCGACTTACAGTTGTCCGGAGCAGTTATCCATTGCCGTTGTCTGGAACCGTTGTCAATAGCTGTCGTTTGTGCCGTTTTTTGGAATCGCTTGTTGCAGTTACATACAACATTTTTGGAGTGTTTTGCGGAGTCCCAGATACCTGAAAAAAAAGTTCTAATTAATCAAGGAAAACAAAGTGAGTGCAATACTCTTTTACTATATTGATTATATTGAATTATTATATATATTGAGTGTATCAAAATGAGTGCTTCGCCGTCGTACAAGATTTTCATGAACACTTGTTCGCAAATTGTGAAAAATAGCGAAAAGTTCAGCAATTTAAGTTTAGAACAGAAAACTAAGAATTATTTAGTAGGGCGCTTGAGTATCTTGGGAGAAAACTTTAGAAAAATATGTGATTTGTACGATACATTTCAAGGCTCCGAAGAAGATAAGAAGGTTTTAAAAGAGTGTGAGAAGGTTTATGATAGTACGATGGAAACTTGCCTTTCTTATAAAGCTTGTATGTTAGATGAGTTAGATAGGTTAGATGGTTTGCATTTCGGTGAAAAATCGAGACATGAAGGAAGAGATGGTGCCAAATTCCAGAATAGTCGGGAATCTTTTTCACACAATGAGTCAAGGACATCGAACGTGCGGAATATAAAACTTCCGAGGATAGCTCCCCCGACTTTCTATGGGGATTACAACAACTGGCGTCCATTTCATGATCTTTATGTAGCTCTGATCCATAACAATTCATCTCAATCGAAAATAGAAAAATTAACGTATTTAAAGTCGTGTTTAAAAGGTAGTGCAGCATCGTTGTTAGATTACCTGGAGGTCAATAATGACAATTATGACCAGGCATGGTCAATTTTAGTAGCTCGCTACGACCATAAGAGGATTTTGGTCACCGCACATCTTAAAACGTTTTTCGATCAGCCGACAATCAGTGTAGAAACAGCCGATTCCATCAAGGGCCTGTTAGACAAGTCTAGAGAGGTACTTCACGCTTAAAAAAACTTGGGTATTCCGGTAGACAGTTGGGACATAGTAGTTATCTTCACTTGCTGAAAAAATTGCCAACAAAAACTCAACAAAGGTGGGAAGAAAAGTAAGGTTTGAAAACTGAATTACCTACCTTTGAGGAATTTTCAACATTTTTGGAAACTAGGTTTCGTTCGCTAGAGGTCGTCGGTTAGGAAGGAAAAGTATAGCTGCGCAGTATGTCACAAGGGGCAGCATTAACTTCGTTCGTGCCATTCATTTTTGAAGCTTGATGTACCAACACGGTTGAAAAATGTTAAACAAATCGGGGTTTGTGAAAATTGTTTGGCATAAAACCACAAAACTTTTCAATGCCCGAGCGAAAAACGCTGCTTTAACTGCAACCAAAAACATCACACGCTTTTGCACAATTCTCAAACCGATCATTCGCAAGGCAATTACAATTCCTTTGGTGCTCACAGTTCTCAATCGAATCAATCAAACTTTTCTAATTCTCATTCGGCTCCTACAAATACAAACAATAGAAATTCACAGCCTCTTATTCCAAATAACAATCACAGTACATACCAAATTTCAACACAAATAAATCCAGATGCACCACCATTCAATCCATCAGGTAGTACCGAAGCTTTGACGAATTCCAACATGCAAAATTATCACGTCTCAAATCCAACCAATACACTGGTTTTGCTTGCGACAGCAGTTCTCCAAGTACAAGCAATCAATGGAGAGTTTATCAACATGAGAGCGCTGATAGATCCAGGTTCAGAAGCAACTTTTATCACTGAACGAGCTGCGCAACAACTTAATTTGAGGAAATGTCGCACCTTCATCGAAGTCTCTGGATTTGGAAACAACAAAAATGGATCATGTCAAAGCTTTGTCAATATAAAACTTAAATCGTTACATACCTCGTTTGAAACTGAAGCTAGGGCGTTGGTTTTTAAAACTTTAACTAGTTTGCTTCCCAATAGGGAAATTCTTCCACAGTGGTAACATATTCAGGGGTTGAGTTTAGCTGATCCTTCTTTTTACAAACCTTCTAGTGTTGACTTGCTCCTAGGTAGTGATGTCTTTTCTGAGGTCTTTTTGCCAGAGATTGTTAGGGGAATTGAGCCTATAGCACCCATTGCTCAAAATACTCAACTTGGCTGGATCGTCTTTGGTAAGGCACCAATTCAAACTTGCAGTGTTCACCTGCAGCTCGTCGACATCGATACACAACTTCGAAGGTTTTGGGAAATCGAAGAAACCCCATTTGAGAATCCCGAAACGAAGGAAAACATTGCCTGCGAAGATCACTTCCAGAAACATGTAAGGCGTTTAGCAGATGGACGTTTCGAGGTCTCACTACCATTAAAGGAAGGTTTTCGCCCAGGACTAGGAGCAAGTCAGCAAGGAGCACTAAGAAGATTTCTTCAGCTGGAAAGAAGATTCGGCAACAATCCTGAACTGCACAAACAACATTCTGCCTGCATTTCGGAGTATCTTCAGCTCGGTCAGATGGAAGAAGTAGATGTCAGCCAAGGTCAAATTTTCAAATCACCATTCCATTGTGTTGTGCCCCATCATGCCGTGTTTAAGGAGTCTAGCACAACCACGAAGCTTCGTGTAGTTTTCGATGCTGCCTTTAAGACTACAGATGGGACTTCCTTAAACGAACATCTTTTGGTTGGGCCTAAAACTCAAGCAAATATTATGGACATAATTCTAAGATGGAGAAAATTCAAAATTACCTTGACGGCTGGCATCGAAAAAATGTATCGGCAGATCCAGATGCGACAACCAGACACATTTTATCAGCTGATATACTGGCGGGACAACAAGGTGAATCCTCTGCAGCTGTATCGATTAAAAACCGTCACTTTTGGAACAGCGTCTGCTCCTTATCTGGCCACACGCACATTGAACAAGCTTGGTGATGACGAAAAGGACAAGTACCCATTAGCAGCCCAGATGATACGTCACGATATGTACGTTGATGATTTGGTAAGCGGAGCGGATTCAGTACAAGAAGCTCAACAAAAAGTAACTGAAATCAACCAACTTCTATTATCTGCCGGCTTTCACTTACGCAAATGGGCGAGCAATTCGGAAGATGCTTTGATCAACATTGCACCCCAAGAACCTGAAGTTGATTTTCTACTGCATTTCGATTCATCTGAGCACATCAAAACCTTGGGCATAAAATGGCTTCCATCCAGTGACTCGTTTACTTTTCAGTGGACTCGATCTGAAGCAACTGAAGTCACAAAGCGAACCATCTTGTCAACCATTGCTAAACTTTTTGATCCACTTGGTTGGATTTCTCCATGCGTGATTTCAGCAAAAATTATCATGCAAAAATTATGGTTGAAGGGTTTAGCATGGGATATTCCAGTTCCACTCGATCTACAACAAGAATGGGGTTCTCTACGAGCAGATTTGCCAAGTCTCGAAAATTTTTGGAATTCCAAGATGGATATGTACTGAAAAAGAGAATTTAGAGTTAGAGTTGCACGGTTTTAGTGACGCTTCTATGAAGGCTTACGGGGCAGTAGTTTACCTAAGGGTTCTGAACAGAAGTAATAAAATTCACACTCACCTTGTTATGTCCAAAACTAGAGTCGCTCCTCTTAATACAGTTTCACTTCCTCGACTTGAGTTATGCGGGGCTGTTATGTTGGCTCGTCTTCTGTGTTATGTAAGAGATGTTTTGCAGCTAGGCCAAATAAAAACGTAAGCGTGGACTGATTCCACCATCTCTTTATGTTGGATAGCTGCACTGCCATCAAAATGGAAGACTTTCATCAGCAATCGAGTAGCCGAAATTCAGAGATTAACTAACGTCAATATCTGGAATCACGTTCCAACTAAATTGAATCCTGCAGACTTAGCGTCGAGAGGAATTTCGCCATCAGAATTGAAAATCAACACTCTTTGGTGGCGAGGACCAGAGTATCTGCAATCAAAGTGGAAGTTCTCTTTTCCAAGTATTTCAAAAAATCTCGGATGTGAAAAAACTGGTACGAATCATCGCTTATTGCCGGAGGATTGTTCGCATTTGCCTGAAAAGACTCCCGATGAACGAGCTAATTGAACCACTTACCACTTCCAAGTTACAAAACGCAACATTGAACTGCATCAGAGTTGCTCACAAAGAGATGTTTTCTGAAGAAATCCAAAACTTAATTAAGCATCCATCATCATCGAAACATTTTGGATCACTGCATCCTTTCATCGACCGAAACGGTATTCTACGCCTTCAAAATTCAAACTTACAGTTCGAACAACAACATCCAGTCATCCTCAAACCAGAACACGTCCTTTCAAAATTACTCATCCGAGAAGCCCACGAAAAAACGCTCCATGGTGGATTACAACAAATGGTCACTTATCTTCGCACAAAATATTGGATTTTGAATCTGAAGAGGAGCGTGAAGAAATACATTCATAAATGTGTAATTTGCTTCAGATTCAAGGCTAAATTTATGCAACAGTTGATGGGAAACCTACCAGCTGCTCGAGTCAGAGTCTCCCGGCCATTTACACACACCGGTGTAGATTATGCAGGGCCGATAGAAGTAAAGGCCTGGAGAGGACGTGGAGGCAAAATCTACAAAGGGTATTTTGCCATATTCGTGTGCCTAGCCACCAAGGCAATCCACTTAGAAGCTGTCAGTGACATGACAACTCAGGCATTTTTGGCAGCATTCCGAAGATTTACTGCACGTCGAGGTGTCTGTGCTGAAATGTATAGCGATTGTGGAAAGAACTTCGTTGGTGCCAATACCGAGCTCCAAAGAATGATGAAGGCTGCAAAGATCGATTGGAAACAAATAACAACAACAACAACTAACGTCGGAACCGAATGGAATTTCATTCCTCTCGCTTCTCCCCATTTTGGTAGATTATGAGAAGCAGGAGTGAAATCCGTTAAGTTTCATTTGAAAAGGGTAGTCAGAAATGAGACCCTTACATTCGAGGAACTCAGCACGCTTCTGACCGAAATAGAAGCATGTCTAAACTCGAGGCCTCTTTGTCCAGTTTCCGACAACCTCGACAACTTCGCCATTCTCACGCCAGCACATTTCCTGTTTGGAACATCGGCCCAACTAATTCCAGAAGAAGATTTGGCAGAAAAGGTTTCCAACCTTGATAGGTGGAGAAAAATACAAATTGCTGTTCACTCGTTCTGGAAGCAGTGGAGCAGCGAATATTTAGCTCGCCTTCAGCAACGACCGAAATGGTTGAAAACCGAAACACAGCCCCAAATCGGAGACCTGGTTTTGCTGAAAGACGAACGTCTGCCACCATCGCAATGGGCTCTTGCACGCATCACCTCCTTAGTTCCAGGAAAAGATGGACTGACTCGTGTCGTCAACATAAAAACGCAGTCTGGAGAATTCAAAAGACCAATTACTAAAATTTGTTTACTCCCATCAAATAAAATTGCAGATGATAACGCAACCATCTAACCATGGACGAAAATCTAACATGTAATAAACAAAAACACTCAAAATAGTCAAACGATCACAATCAATCAATCAATCAATCACAAAAATAACATTCATGCATTATTATATCACTCATACAAATTTGATGTTGTCATCAGACAATCAAAATATTCAACATCAATCACTAATATATTGCAATCACTCACAAAATGTTGCAAACAGAAAATCGAAATATTCGACATCCCAAAATAGCAATCATCCAAAATCACAGTAGCAATCACTCAAAATCACAGTAATAAATCACTCGCATATCAAAATCATTATGTATCACTCACTCAAAATCACAGTATCAAATCATTAATAAAATTTACACTCATTTTCGATATCACTCACACTCAAATCACTCACATTCGATATCACTCACTCACATTTAATCATTCGAAGCACTCACAGTATATAAATCGATAATATATACACTCAGTCAAAATCACAGTTAAAATCAAAATCACAGTTGTAACAAATTATTTCACATATATGAATCTACACACATTCGAAAAACACCCACACGAAATTTTAAATCACTTAAGCGATGTCATCTACACAAAGGAAATTTAAATTAATAATACAGTCCACTAAATTTCATTCAAAATAATTTTATCATAAATAAATAATATATTTTAACACATAAAAAACGAGTTACCCTGTACCGAAATAAACAAGAAGCAAGCAATGGAAAGATACCCAAGATCATCAATGGAAAAGGAATACACACACTCTTATGGAAAACACACGAACATGTGTATTTCTTATGGGCGACAACCGAACATGTACATTTCTTATGGGCGACAACCGAACGTGTGTATTCCTTATGGGAAACACACAAACCCCTACATTTCTTATGGAGGATGAATGATTAAATGAAAACACACAATAAATCAACATATTAATACAAAATAATAATAATAAACTTACCTGATTTCATCACCACAACACTTAAACTTATTTTATAATTATTTATTTTACATAAAAACACTTTAATTTAACAAAAATAAACACAAAAAGAATACAAAAAAAAATCATCACAACTTCAGCTGTCAATTTACTATCGACGCCAATTTGTAGAACTAATTAAAACTACAAGAATGTGAGCAATATTTTACTGAAGATAAACTTGAGATGTATTATCATGCGAGCTTCGCTCACAGCCGGGGAGGAATGTTGGAACCAGAGCCTTAACTTTGAACCTGGTGTCAACCCAATGTCAACTCTAAACTTGCTTCAACTTGAGATGTCAATAATAATATCAAATCAATTTGTGTTGTAATTCAATTTTTGCAAATCATTCTCTTATGTAAATTGTTATTCTTTGTTTAAATAAGTATATAAAGTATTTACCTTAAATACCTACGTAATTGTGAAGCAAAAATTATGTGTTGAATAAATGTTAGTCATTGATTTATAAACCTGCAACCAGCAAACAACCAGCCTTTTATTTAAAAAGGAATTTATTTCACTGAAACATTTGGTCCATTCGAGCCGGATATATTTTATTAAACATCTGTGATACCAAAAAAAAAAAGATACTGTGATAATAAAAATTAAGCTGTGATATATGTGTGGAGTGCCGTCAATGTGCTGCAAATTGCTGTATCCAGCGGAACAAAATTGCGTTTTCCTAATATAATCTTGGAATATTGTCCAGCGGAGTTCCTGCAATTAAAATATTATTGGAAATCAATAAAAATCGTTACAATACAAAATAAGAGTGTAAAAACCAACAAATCGTATTCTTTTCATCGTTTTTGTGTGTTGGAGAAATTGCTGCTGGAATTATATCCATTTTGTCCAGTTATTCATCGCCGTTATTGAGTGCCGTTGTTGAGTGCCGTTATCGACTTACAGTTGTCCGGAGCAGTTATCCATTGCCGTTGTCTGGAACCGTTGTCAATAGCTGTCGTTTGTGCCGTTTTTTGGAATCGCTTGTTGCAGTTACATACAACATTTTTGGAGTGTTTTGCGGAGTCCCAGATACCTGAAAAAAAAGTTCTAATTAATCAAGGAAAACAAAGTGAGTGCAATACTCTTTTACTATATTGATTATATTGAATTATTATATATATTGAGTGTATCAAAATGAGTGCTTCGCCGTCGTACAAGATTTTCATGAACACTTGTTCGCAAATTGTGAAAAATAGCGAAAAGTTCAGCAATTTAAGTTTAGAACAGAAAACTAAGAATTATTTAGTAGGGCGCTTGAGTATCTTGGGAGAAAACTTTAGAAAAATATGTGATTTGTACGATACATTTCAAGGCTCCGAAGAAGATAAGAAGGTTTTAAAAGAGTGTGAGAAGGTTTATGATAGTACGATGGAAACTTGCCTTTCTTATAAAGCTTGTATGTTAGATGAGTTAGATAGGTTAGATGGTTTGCATTTCGGTGAAAAATCGAGACATGAAGGAAGAGATGGTGCCAAATTCCAGAATAGTCGGGAATCTTTTTCACACAATGAGTCAAGGACATCGAACGTGCGGAATATAAAACTTCCGAGGATAGCTCCCCCGACTTTCTATGGGGATTACAACAACTGGCGTCCATTTCATGATCTTTATGTAGCTCTGATCCATAACAATTCATCTCAATCGAAAATAGAAAAATTAACGTATTTAAAGTCGTGTTTAAAAGGTAGTGCAGCATCGTTGTTAGATTACCTGGAGGTCAATAATGACAATTATGACCAGGCATGGTCAATTTTAGTAGCTCGCTACGACCATAAGAGGATTTTGGTCACCGCACATCTTAAAACGTTTTTCGATCAGCCGACAATCAGTGTAGAAACAGCCGATTCCATCAAGGGCCTGTTAGACAAGTCTAGAGAGGTACTTCACGCTTAAAAAAACTTGGGTATTCCGGTAGACAGTTGGGACATAGTAGTTATCTTCACTTGCTGAAAAAATTGCCAACAAAAACTCAACAAAGGTGGGAAGAAAAGTAAGGTTTGAAAACTGAATTACCTACCTTTGAGGAATTTTCAACATTTTTGGAAACTAGGTTTCGTTCGCTAGAGGTCGTCGGTTAGGAAGGAAAAGTATAGCTGCGCAGTATGTCACAAGGGGCAGCATTAACTTCGTTCGTGCCATTCATTTTTGAAGCTGGATGTACCAACACGGTTGAAAAATGTTAAACAAATCGGGGTTTGTGAAAATTGTTTGGCATAAAACCACAAAACTTTTCAATGCCCGAGCGAAAAACGCTGCTTTAACTGCAACCAAAAACATCACACGCTTTTGCACAATTCTCAAACCGATCATTCGCAAGGCAATTACAATTCCTTTGGTGCTCACAGTTCTCAATCGAATCAATCAAACTTTTCTAATTCTCATTCGGCTCCTACAAATACAAACAATAGAAATTCACAGCCTCTTATTCCAAATAACAATCACAGTACATACCAAATTTCAACACAAATAAATCCAGATGCACCACCATTCAATCCATCAGGTAGTACCGAAGCTTTGACGAATTCCAACATGCAAAATTATCACGTCTCAAATCCAACCAATACACTGGTTTTGCTTGCGACAGCAGTTCTCCAAGTACAAGCAATCAATGGAGAGTTTATCAACATGAGAGCGCTGATAGATCCAGGTTCAGAAGCAACTTTTATCACTGAACGAGCTGCGCAACAACTTAATTTGAGGAAATGTCGCACCTTCATCGAAGTCTCTGGATTTGGAAACAACAAAAATGGATCATGTCAAAGCTTTGTCAATATAAAACTTAAATCGTTACATACCTCGTTTGAAACTGAAGCTAGGGCGTTGGTTTTTAAAACTTTAACTGGTTTGCTTCCCAATAGGGAAATTCTTCCACAGTGGAAACATATTCAGGGGTTGAGTTTAGCTGATCCTTCATTTTACAAACCTTCTAGTGTTGACTTGCTCCTAGGTAGTGATGTCTTTTCTGAGGTCTTTTTGCCAGAGATTGTTAGGGGAATTGAGCCTATAGCACCCATTGCTCAAAATACTCAACTTGGCTGGATCGTCTTTGGTAAGGCACCAATTCAAACTTGCAGTGTTCACCTGCAGCTCGTCGACATCGATACACAACTTCGAAGGTTTTGGGAAATCGAAGAAACCCCATTTGAGAATCCCGAAACGAAGGAAAACATTGCCTGCGAAGATCACTTCCAGAAACATGTAAGGCGTTTAGCAGATGGACGTTTCGAGGTCTCACTACCATTAAAGGAAGGTTTTCGCCCAGGACTAGGAGCAAGTCAGCAAGGAGCACTAAGAAGATTTCTTCAGCTGGAAAGAAGATTCGGCAACAATCCTGAACTGCACAAACAACATTCTGCCTGCATTTCGGAGTATCTTCAGCTCGGTCAGATGGAAGAAGTAGATGTCAGCCAAGGTCAAATTTTCAAATCACCATTCCATTGTGTTGTGCCCCATCATGCCGTGTTTAAGGAGTCTAGCACAACCACGAAGCTTCGTGTAGTTTTCGATGCTGCCTTTAAGACTACAGATGGGACTTCCTTAAACGAACATCTTTTGGTTGGGCCTAAAACTCAAGCAAATATTATGGACATAATTCTAAGATGGAGAAAATTCAAAATTACCTTGACGGCTGGCATCGAAAAAATGTATCGGCAGATCCAGATGCGACAACCAGACACATTTTATCAGCTGATATACTGGCGGGACAACAAGGTGAATCCTCTGCAGCTGTATCGATTAAAAACCGTCACTTTTGGAACAGCGTCTGCTCCTTATCTGGCCACACGCACATTGAACAAGCTTGGTGATGACGAAAAGGACAAGTACCCATTAGCAGCCCAGATGATACGTCACGATATGTACGTTGATGATTTGGTAAGCGGAGCGGATTCAGTACAAGAAGCTCAACAAAAAGTAACTGAAATCAACCAACTTCTATTATCTGCCGGCTTTCACTTACGCAAATGGGCGAGCAATTCGGAAGATGCTTTGATCAACATTGCACCCCAAGAACGTGAAGTTGATTTTCTACTGCATTTCGATTCATCTGAGCACATCAAAACCTTGGGCATAAAATGGCTTCCATCCAGTGACTCGTTTACTTTTCAGTGGACTCGATCTGAAGCAACTGAAGTCACAAAGCGAACCATCTTGTCAACCATTGCTAAACTTTTTGATCCACTTGGTTGGATTTCTCCATGCGTGATTTCAGCAAAAATTATCATGCAAAAATTATGGTTGAAGGGTTTAGCATGGGATATTCCAGTTCCACTCGATCTACAACAAGAATGGGGTTCTCTACGAGCAGATTTGCCAAGTCTCGAAAATTTTTGGAATTCCAAGATGGATATGTACTGAAAAAGAGAATTTAGAGTTAGAGTTGCACGGTTTTAGTGACGCTTCTATGAAGGCTTACGGGGCAGTAGTTTACCTAAGGGTTCTGAACAGAAGTAATAAAATTCACACTCACCTTGTTATGTCCAAAACTAGAGTCGCTCCTCTTAATACAGTTTCACTTCCTCGACTTGAGTTATGCGGGGCTGTTATGTTGGCTCGTCTTCTGTGTTATGTAAGAGTTTTTTTGCAGCTAGACCAAATAAAAACGTACGCGTGGACTGATTCCACCATCTCTTTATGTTGGATAGCTGCACCGCCATCAAAATGGAGGACTTTCATCAGCAATCGAGTAGCCGAAATTCAGAGATTAACTAACGTCAATATCTGGAATCACTTTCCAACTAAATTGAATCCTGCAGACTTAGCGTCGAGAGGAATTTCGCCATCAGAATTGAAAATCAACACTCTTTGGTGGCGAGAACCAGAGTATCTGCAATCAAAGTGGAAGTTCTCTTTTCCAAGTATTTCAAAAAATCTCGGATGTGAAAAAACTGGTACGAATCATCGCTTATTGCCGGAGGATTGTTCGCATTTGCCTGAAAAGACTCCCGATGAACGAGCTAATTGAACCACTTACCACTTCCGAGTTACAAAACGCAACATTGAACTGCATCAGAGTTGCTCAAAAAGAGATGTTTTCTGAAGAAATCCAAAACTTAATTAAGCATCCATCATCATCGAAACATTTTGGATCACTGCATCCTTTCATCGACCGAAACGGTATTCTACGCCTTCAAAATTCAAACTTACAGCTCGAACAACAACATCCAGTAATCCTCAAACCAGAACACGTCCTTTCAAAATTACTCATCCGAGAAGCCCACGAAAAAACGCTCCATGGTGGATTACAACAAATGGTCACTTATCTTCGCACAAAATATTGGATTTTGAATCTGAAGAGGAGCGTGAAGAAATACATTCATAAATGTGTAATTTGCTTCAGATTCAAGGCTAAACCTATGCAACAGTTGATGGGAAACCTACCAGCTGCTCGAGTCAGAGTCTCCCGGCCATTTACACACACCGGTGTAGATTATGCAGGGCCGATAGAAGTAAAGGCCTGGAGAGGACGTGGAGGCAAAATCTACAAAGGGTATTTTGCCATATTCGTGTGCCTAGCCACCAAGGCAATCCACTTAGAAGCTGTCAGTGACATAACAACTCAGGCATTTTTGGCAGCATTCCGAAGATTTACTGCACGTCGAGGTGTCTGTGCTGAAATGTATAGCGATTGTGGAAAGAACTTCGTTGGTGCCAATACCGAGCTCCAAAGATTGATGACAACAACTAACGTCTGAACCGAATGGAATTTCATTCCTCTCGATTCGCCCCATTTTGGTGGATTATGGGAAGCAGGGGTGAAATCCATTAAGTTTCATTTGAAAAGGGTAGTCAGAAATGAGACCCTTACATTCGAGGAACTCAGCACGCTTCTGACCGAAATAGAAGCATGTCTAAACTCGAGGTCTCTTTGTCCAGTTTCCGACAACCTCGACGACTTCGCCATTCTCACGCCAGCACATTTCCTGTTTGGAACATCGGCCCAACTAATTCCAGAAGAAGATTTGGCAGAAAAGGTTTCCAACCTTGATAGGTGGAGAAAAATACAAATTGCTGTTCACTCGTTCTGGAAGCAGTGGAGCAGCGAATATTTAGCTCGCCTTCAGCAACGACCGAAATGGTTGAAAACCGAAACACAGCCCCAAATCGGAGACCTGGTTTTGCTGAAAGACGAACGTCTGCCACCATCGCAATGGGCTCTTGCACGCATCACCTCCTTAGTTCCAGGAAAAGATGGACTGACTCGTGTCGTCAACATAAAAACGCAGTCTGGAGAATTCAAAAGACCAATTACTAAAATTTGTTTACTCCCATCAAATAAAATTGCAGATGATAACGCAACCATCTAACCATGGACGAAAATCTAACATGTAATAAACAAAAACACTCAAAATAGTCAAACGATCACAATCAATCAATCAATCAATCACAAAAATAACATTCATGCATTATTATATCACTCATACAAATTTGATGTTGTCATCAGACAATCAAAATATTCAACATCAATCACTAATATATTGCAATCACTCACAAAATGTCGCAAACAGAAAATCAAAATATTCGACATCACAAAATAGCAATCATTCAAAATCACAGTAGCAATCACTCAAAATCACAGTATCAAATCACTCGCATATCAAAATCATTATGTATCACTCACTCAAAATCACAGTATCAAATCATTAATAAAATTTACACTCATTTTCGATATCACTCACACTCAAATCACTCACATTCGATATCACTCACTCACATTTAATCATTCGAAGCACTCACAGTAAATAAATCGATAATATATACACTCAGTCAAAATCACAGTTAAAATCAAAATCACAGTTGTAACAAATTATTTCACATATATGAATCTACACACATTCGAAAAACACCCACACGAAATTTTAAATCACTTAAGCGATGTCATCTACACAAAGGAAATTTAAATTAATAATACAGTCCACTAAATTTCATTCAAAATAATTTTATCATAAATAAATAATATATTTTAACACATAAAAAACGAGTTACCCTGTACCGAAATAAACAAGAAGCAAGCAATGGAAAGATACCCAAGATCATCAATGGAAAAGGAATACACACGCTCTTATGGAAAACACACGAACATGTGTATTTCTTATGGGCGACAACCGAACATGTATATTTCTTATGGGCGACAACCGAACGTGTGTATTCCTTATGGGAAACACACAAACCCCTACATTTCTTATGGAGGATGAATGATTAAATGAAAACACACAATAAATCAACATATTAATACAAAATAACAATAAACTTACCTGATTTCATCACCACAACACTTAAACTTATTTTATAATTATTTATTTTACATAAAAACACTTTAATTTAACAAAAATAAACACAAAAAGAATACAAAAAAAAATCATCACAACTTCAGCTGTCAATTTACTATCGACGCCAATTTGTAGAACTAATTAAAACTACAAGAATGTGAGCAATATTTTACTGAAGATAAACTTGAGATGTATTATCATGCGAGCTTCGCTCACAGCCGGGGAGGAATGTTGGAACCAGAGCCTTAACTTTGAACCTGGTGTCAACCCAATGTCAACTCTAAACTTGCTTCAACTTGAGATGTCAATAATCGTCAAATCAATTTGTGTTGTAATTCAATTTTTGCAAATCATTCTCTTATGTAAATTGTTATTCTTTGTTTAAATAAGCATATAAAGTATTTACCTTAAATACCTACGTAATTGTGAAGCAAAAATTATGTGTTGAATAAATGTTAGTCATTGATTTATAAACCTGCAACCAGCAAACAACCAGCCTTTTATTTAAAAAGGAATTTATTTCACTGAAACAGGTGTAAATACAAAATTTTCAACACCCTTCCTCAATGCAAGCATGTTTAACAAAAAAAAATGTTTACTTCAAATTTAACATTTCTCTAAATTCATTATGCTTTTTTTCGGCAGATTTTTGGTTAATATGTCAGCCATCATCACATCTGTCGATGCATATTTCAAAACTATTTGTAGTTCATTAACAATTTGTCGAACGAAATAATACCTTATATCTACATGCTTAGTTATCGCATGATGCACAGGTTTCTTTGCAAGTTGCTGCGCGCCTAAATTGTCGCCGTACACAACAGTTGGAGTGTCCGTCTCACCACAGCCAATTTTAATAATGAGCCGTCGCATGCCTATGGCCTCCTTGCACGCAGTCGATAACGCCATATACTCAGCCTCGGTGCTGCTGAGGGCCACTCTACGTTGCTTCTCCGATTTCCAAGATACCGGACCACCTGCTAGGAAAAACACGTAGCCAGTATATGATTTGCGGTCGACCTTGTCGCCGCCCCAGTCAGCGTCAACGTAACCAGTAAATGCTTGCCCGCACTCTTTGTAAAGCAGCTTCATGTCAGACGTAGATGCCAAATACCTCCGCTGCGCTAATTTCGCAACTGAGTGCAAAATGTCCAGTCTGGTCGCTAAAGCCAACCACATCAGCTCGCCAATTGCTGACTGATAGTAAGCAGCATCTACCTTGTGACATTCATTGGTATCACATGCCACCTGATACCCTGCATCCAACGGTGTACATGCTGGCCTGCAGTTTTCGATGCCATGTCGTTGTAACAGCCCTTTAATGTATTGTGTCCGATGCAAAGTGATATCGCCTAGTTCACCTTCACGCACTCAAACGAACTTGAAATAGCGGTTTTTATCTCGATTAAGTCTCGATTTGATTGGCATGCTATAATGAGATCTTCAACGTATACAAGGATTAGTGATAAGTTACCTCTCCCATGCTGCTTACACAGGCAGGGCTCGTTGTCGCATGGAATGAACCCAATTCCTCGCAAAACACCATCAAGTTTGCAGTTCCACTCCCTTCCTGCTTGTCTTCGTACCTTGGTGGTTGCTTCATGAAAATGAAATCTGTGAGATCGCTATTAAGGTATGCAGTGCATACGTCCATCTTGTGCAGCCAGTGCCAGGATAATACGTACGCTCTCCAGTGGACGTACAAGCGAGAAAGTTACGCCATAGTTCAAACCATATTGCTGTGAGCATCCTTTCGCATCAAGACGTGCCTTTTACCGTTCTACCTCGCCACCTGCATCTCGTTTCACGCTTAACACCCATTTACAGCTGATTTCTTGGTAAATCTGCGACTGTCCAGGTCTGATTCACAATCAAGGCATCAAACTCTCTGCATGGCCTCACGCCAAGACGAAGCGTACTTGCTGCTCATCGCCTCCTCGTATGATAAGGGAATTGGTACGCCACTGGCAACCAACGCGTTCAGTACATTGTACCGCTTTCCAGACCGAAGCACTTTTGGTTTTCTCGTTGCAACCGTCAAATCATTTGCTTTAACATTTTTAGCTGCGCTGTTGAAATCATTGGTGTTGCTATGCTCATCTGAAGCCGCCTCGAAATAGTCGTCTCCTTCGCTACTGTGCTCATCCGCATCAAAGTCATCGTCGTCACCCTTGCTGTACGCATCTTCGGCAACCTCGCCATCTACATCAACACCACTGATACTTCTTGGAGCCTCATTTGCTAAATCAAATGTAATGTTCTTGCCATTACCGTGCTCCATTTGACCTAGCTGCGTCATACAGTCGGTAAGCTTTTGCTTCTCTCGAGTAGCCAATTCCTTGCCTTTTGCTTGGAATTTGCTCTTGTTGCGTCCCTTCTCCAGCACCACTGCAACGGAACCAAAAACTTTTAGATGATTAATAGAGGGCTTCTTACCTGTCCACGCTTCCATTGGTGTCATGTTGATAAGCGCACTTGTGGGTGAACGATTGCGCAAATACGCAGCTGTATAAACTGCCTCAGCAAACAATGGCTCACACAGTCCAGACTGAAACAGCAGACATCTTGACCAAAGTCCGATTCGCTCGCTCTGCAACGCCGGCCGTTTTGTTCCGGTGTATATGGAATCGTCAGCTGCCTTGCAATGCCATTTGCCTGTAGAAAGCCATCGAATGTTTTGTTCACGTATTCGCAACCATTGCCGCTGCGAATACACTTCAGGTTTTTGCCAGTTTCCACTAGATTTTTGAACTCCACAAACTTGCTAAGCACCTCGTCCTTGCCTTTCAGAAAATGAACGAATATGGATTTGTCGTCGATGAAGGTCATCAAATATCCAGAGCCACCTATCGACCTCGTCTCAAATGGACCGCACACATCTGTGTGAACCAGCTCCAGTAACTCGCGTGCTTTATTTTCAGTTGCGTTTGGGAAAGGCTGCACATCAATTTTGCTGACCATGCAAGTTTTACAGGCTATTTTGGATGAAAAATTGATGTTCTCAATCCCGCGCACCAACCCTTTTTTGACGATTTCCATTAAGCTGCCGTAATTCAGGTGACCATAGCTTCTGTGCCACAAAATCGCATCAGCTTCAACGGCAGAAAAAATTTATTACGTTGGCCTTCAAACATGTACAAATTTCCAACTTTATTTATGTCTAAAATACTTAAGCATGATTTTTTTTTCGAAATGCACAACACAATTATTTTCTACAGTTCGACTTACAGAAATAAAATTGCATTTCATGCTTGGTACATACAATACATCTACCAATTTTAACATGCAGAGGTCTGTTTGTAGTTTTACTTCACCTCTTCCTTCTGCATGTAAAAACCCATCGCCAGCAAAACCAATCATTTCTGAATGTGTCTCGAATTTTATAAAAAAATCTTTTTCACAGCACATGTGACTTGTCGCACCACTGTCCAAGCACCACTTTGAACGGTTAAAACTACCGGAATCTAACGCACCCAATAAGCTGCATTGCTTTTGTTGTTCTCTTTTCGGTTTGCTTTCGTTGCTGCGACACTGTGCTTTCACATGGCCGCGACCCCCACACTTGAAGCATATAACGTTTTGCAGTTTCCTTTTCGTGTTGGCTTTAGCACAGGTGTTCAGCCGTTGATGGTCAGTGGTAACCGTAAACGCCTGCAATTTTTCGTTGTATAGTTCTTCATTATTTCGGCGTTCCCCTTCTTCTTTCAACTTGATGCACAGAGTTTCAAATTTTGGTAAAATGTCACGCGTCTCGATGGCGACAACGAAACTCTCATACACTTTTGGTAAACTGGAAAGTAAAATAATTGCTTGTAATTCATCGTTTATCTCTATCCGAACAACTTCAAGCTGATCTATGACATCGACGAATGCATTTAGATAACTGGACATGCTCTGGTTATCTGCCATCCGTAGATTCAGCAGGTTCTTGTAAAGAGATACCTTGCGCAGAGGTCCACTAGGCTGATGGGCTTCTTTGAGTTTTGTCCAAGCCGCAAGCGAAGTATTACAATTCTTCACATGACCTAATTGTGAAGGTTTCACGCTCAATGTGATAATGGCCAACGCCTTCTGGTCCATGCCTGACCAATACACACTAGCAGCGGCATCCTCTTGCTTCAACGTACCTGATGTCACATCCCATAGCTCCGCATGCACCAAAAATCTACGCATCTAAATGCTCCAAGAACCGTTATTCTTCTCCTCCAGCTTCTCTATTTGGTACATGGCACTCATAGTGCTAAGCTATGCACGTATATTAAAATTTAAAAAAAAACTTTTACACAAGTACCGCAGCGTTTGTTAGCTTTTTCTTTTTTTTTCTGAGGTTTAGTTTACGGAGTGGGATGTGGTATGTATCTGTGATTAGAGGGTCCTGGAGCAGCGGCTCGGCGGCTAAAAGGGGCGTATGGGCGTGGCAGTGGGCGGGGTAGATATTGAGCTTTAGGGGGCTTGGTAGATATTGAGCTTTAGGGTGCGTGGTAGATATTGAGCTTTAGGGGGCGTCGCAAGTGGGTTGAGCTTTTGTGGGCGTATTAAGGGGCTGTAGGTGGTGGCAAAATTTATGATTTTAGGGGGCGTGGCAAGTGGGTAGTGCTTTTGAGGGCGTATTAAGGGGTGTCAAGAGGGGGGCATTTTTTATATCCTTGGCAGCTCAGCGGCTCTTCGACTTGGCGGCTCAGCGGCTCTTCGACTTGGCGCCTCAGCGGCTCTTCGACTTGGTGTCTCAGCGACTCAGGTTAAGCATACTTAACCTAAGAACCCAAAACGTAATGACAAACATAAAACGAAAACGTGATAACTTAAAACGAAACCTAAAAACTTAACGTTAAGAACCCAAAACGTAACGTTAAGAACCTCATACCCGAGTACACAAATAAAAGAAAATAAAACAGATAAAATTATTTTTAAAAAAATTTGTGAATTTTATTTTTCATGTTTATAAGGCTATGAGAAATATTCAAACGTGTTTAAATTCTAATTTTTTTTTAACTTTTGTATATACTTAATTTCATGAATCTCATAAATTGCTTGACGTAAAGCTGGCCCACCGTGTTGAAATAGTTCGACTGGTATACCATTGGCTCCCGGGGCTTTGTTTTTCTTTAGCCGGCCTATAGCCTTCCCAAGCTTTTCTATGCTTGGTGGCGGCAACATAGGGTACTCATCTTGAAGTAGTGGAGCCTCCACTTCTTCAGTGAGCTAACCATTTAGCAATTCATTGAAGTACACTTCCCATTCATGAGATTATAGTGCACGTGTGGGAGCATGAAGAAATTCCAGAAGACTGGCGAAAAGGTATAATTTGCCCCATACATAAGAAGGGAGATGTCACAACGTGCAGCAATTATAGCGGTATTACGTTGTTGACTACCGCCTATAAGATATTCTCCTCTATCCTACAAGACCGGATAACCCCATACGCTAAAACCATCATCGGACAATATCAGTGTGGTTTCATTCCAGGCAAATCAATAACTGATCAGATCTTTACCCTTAGGCAGGCGATGGAAAAATGTCTAGAATTTAACATCCCAACATACCATCTGTTTATAGACTTTAAGGCCGCCTACGATAGCATATCCAGGGTAGGACTTTACAAAGCCATGAGAGAATTCGGCATCCCAAATAAATTGACACGACTTTGTAGGTTGACCATGACTAACGTAACAAGCCAAGTAAAAATAGCCGGATTGCTATCCAAACCAATCAACATATTTAATGGACTCCGACAAGGGGATGGTTTTGCCTGCCTCCTCTTCAACCTGGCGTTGGAGAAAGCAATCCGTGACTCTGGCACGCCAACAAGAGGGACCATTGTCAACAGGTCTAGCCAGAAACTATCTTACGCAGACGACATCGACATCATCGGAAGAACCGAGCAAGCTGTACATGATTCCTTCATCCAGTTCGAGCAGGCGGCACAAAATCTCGGGCTGCACATTAGTGAAGGTAAAACAAAGTACATGGTGGCGTCGAATGCGAGAGGAACAGTTGGTCAAACAATCAAGGTAGCGGAGCACGAATTTGAAGTGGTGCAATCCTTTAAATACCTTGGGTTAATAGTAGCAGCCGATAACAATATAGAAGAAGAAATACGCGGGCGGCTTCTCAAATCCAACAGAGCCTACTATAGTCTGTCAAAGCTCTTCAAATCCAGAAATCTCACCATAACTTCAAAAGTGCTGCTGTACAGGACCATAGTCCTGCCAGTACTTCCAAGACTTGGCTGCTTAGCAAAAGGCACTCCGACCTTTTAGCCCCGTTCTAGAGAAAAGTCTTAAGGAGAATTGTTGGCCCCATATGTGAGGAAGGACGATTCCGGAGACGATACAATCATGAATGGTACGCAATCAACGTTGATGCAGATGTCGTGACAAAAATTAAGCTCGATAGACTCCGGTGGGTGCCCGGCGAAAAATCCTCGTATTAAACCCTCCTAGTGGGTGCCGGGTGCGGTAATGAACACCACAGTTTTTTCTTGTGCGTTGTCAAGATGGTGATCAGCTAAGGTCAGGTCGAATTACTGAGGTGTTCCTTTACTCCTCAATAGTTCAACTCTCAGTAATGCGATTTGACCATAGATACGAGGCTCTAATTTTCAGTGGTTGTGTGAGCGATTTTTCATAATCCGTGCCGAAGAAATGGAAGGCTGGGGGGTAAACCAGTCACTAACGAGCTCTTTCGGACGCATTGGCAGGGTCCGTCATACTCTTGCCTAACCCCGGTATATCGGCTCTACCGGGGCTGACCTTTTCTTTCCGACCTACTCGTGGGAACCAAATTTCAAGTTTACACAAAATGGACGAATTTAACATGACAGACTTTTTACCATCCGACGACTTAAAGGATGAACTTTTGGCCTCCAGCCAGGAGACCCTTAAGGGGAGCGCATGTAGCACTGGCAGTGCTCGTGGGCAACCCAAAACTTCAGGAAGCATAGGCAGTACCAGCCATAGAACCCCTGTGCCTCCTAAACCGACCAATACAAACCCGATACCCTCGTGTAGCAATGCGAGCCATAGCGGCGCTAAACTGGGAAACAAAAAACATTCGGCGAACGCCTCTCTTAAGGTGCAATTCAGGAAAGCTTCCTTTATTCTTCACAAGATTGCCAAGAATGAGGAAGCGGAAAGGTCCATGAGAGGGACGCCGCCGCCGAAAAGCTAAGGTAACAGAAGATTGTTGAGGAATACAACAGTCTTCTGGCCACCGAAGAAAAGGCCGTCAAGCGCAACAGATCTCGAGACGAGACCAATCAACCTCCTAAGAAGAGTAAGCTTGACGGTCCTAAGAAACGCGTCAAAGTACCACCTCCCAAGGCAGCGCAACCGCATATGTTTGGGCCATCCCTAGGCAGCCAAAGGCCCGCATTTGGTTGCCCCTCATGGGTGTTAAGCCAAGTGGACAAGAACTGATCCGCGGTCTTCAGAGGCTAAATCCGTTGGTTCCTATGCACGACTGGGCTGTCATTAAGGCAGAGGAACCCAAGAAGAACAGCGGATCTTATCTTCTGATGATCAGCGAAGAAAGCCGAGGGGCTTTAGAGAAAGCCGAATTCAAGCTGAGATTCGGCATTAGAAATATAAAAATTAAGATTCTGCAAAGTCAGGGAGCCGACCCCGACAGAGCTGACTGCAAAGCCGAGATCGACGATGTTGTCATCCAGATTAATCTGAAGCACTCTAAGTGTGCTTCGGATAATCTGAGAGTTTTCCTGAAGGAGGAAAATGTTGATGTTGGCTTGATTCAGGAACTGTGGGTTAATGGCCTCAGAGTTAGAGGCCTCTAAGACAGCCGGTATGATTTTTTTTACAAAACCGAAAACCATGACCAAGGTAAGCCTAGAACTTGTATTTTAGCTAAAAAACACTTAAAAGCTTTTTTGTGTCCTAACTTTAGCACTCCTGATCTAACAGTAGTTAGGTTGGAGGGGAAGAATGCAGGAGGCTTGCTTGTGGCATCTGCGTACCTGGCCCATGATCGGCAGTCACCGCCAGAGGAGATACGCATCATAACAATAGAAGCGGAATCGAAAAGGACTAACCTCTTGATTGGATGCGATGCGAATGCTCGCCATACTCTCTGGGGTAGTTCTGAGATTAATGAACGGGGTGAGTCACTCTTTGGCGGTCAGCCATCAGCCGAATAGGGGGAATAACATGTAGCATACGAAAACATGCACGTGCCGTAACTATTCGGGACTGGTGGAAGTGTGATTATAGCCTCTTCGCGGCGGCCGCTAGAAACAAGCCTTTAAAAAGGTTTGGCTAATATGATCGGGCTGGTTCCACAGGTTGACAACAGGTTAATTCCCTGTTCCGTAAAACTAAAAGAATTTCGAGACCATCAACAAGCCTCGGAAACGGACTGATCTCACGACGACAACCCACGCAAAGAAAACGGAAAAACGATTACGAATTTTCTTATGGAACGTACGATCGCTCTATAGAGCTCGAGCTGCTCAGCAGCTAGCCGATGCCCTGTCAAAATATAAAGCTGAATTAACAGCACTTCAAGAAATAAGATGGACATTGAATGGTGTTCTACAGAAGAAAGATTATGACTTATACTACAGCTGTCATAAAAAACACCATGTGCTCGGGGTAGGATTCCTAGTCGGCGAAAAAGCGAAAGGCTATGCACTCTTCGCGTGCGATTTGAATGCAAAAATAGGTCGGGAGCCGGTATTCAGGCATTAGGCAGGCACCCATAGTTTGCATAAGAACACTAATGACAATGGACTTCGAGTCTTAGAATTGGCAGCATCGAAAAACATGGCCGTTGCGAGTACCAGGTTCCCGCGTAAAGATATCTACAAAGCCACCTGGGTATCACCTGATGGAGTCACTCGTAACCAAATTGACCACGTGTTGATAGACCGTCGCCACTACTCGAACTTGATGACGGTACGAACGTACCGAGGTGCCGATATCGACTCGGATCACTATCTTGTTGGTATGATTTTCCGAGGGCGGATTGCCTTGCGAAGACGTATTGCATCCGCCGATCAGGTTCGAATCAACACGGCTGCTCTGAGCAATGAAAACACCAGTAACACCTTTGATAATGCGTTAGGACTCGCCCTAGAACTGGCTAGAGTAAGTCCTGGAGCCAGTATGCTGGGCGTAGATGAGAAGTAGTCGTAGAAATCGGAACGACTGGTTTGATGATGAATGCAAGCTAGCGACTGAACGTAAGAATGTTGCGTACCGAGCAATGCAACAATCTCATAGAACGCGGGCACGCGAAGACGAATATAAAGAGCTCAGAAGAATTGGCTTCACAGACAGAAAAAATCAGCCTGGGAGAAGAACATAATCTGTGAAATAGAGAAAAGCCGAGAGCGAGGTCCGCACCAGGCGCGGAAGTTCTACCAATCCGTCCGAAACATGACGCAGTACACACCACGCTGCACATACTGCAAGGACGGAGAGGGAAATCTGATCACCGATCCTCAAAGCATACTGGAGCGATGGGAAGTGTACTTCAATGAATTGCTAAATGGTCAGCTCACTGCAGAAGTGGAGGCTCCACTAATTCAAGAAGAGTACCCTATGTTGCCGCCACCAAGCATAGAAGAGGTTGAGAAGGCTATAGGCTGGCTAAGGAAAAACAAAGCCCCGGGAGCCGATGGTATACCAGCCGAACTATTTCAACACGGTGGGCCAGCTGTACGTCAAGCAATTCATGAGATTAAAGTGCACGTGTGGGAGCATGAAGAAATTTCAGAAGACTGGCGAAAAGGTATAATTTGCCCCATACACAAGAAGTGAGATGTCACAACGTGCAGCAATTATAGAGGTATCACGTTGTTGAGTACCGCCTATAAGAAACTCTCCTCTATCCTACAAGACCGGATAACCCCATACGCTAAAACCATCATCGGACAATATCAGTGTGGTTTCATTCCAGGCAAATCAACAACTGATCAGATCTTTACCCTTAGGCAGGCGATGGAAAAACGTCTAGAATTTAACATCCCAACATACCACCTGTAGAACTTTAGAAAGCCATGAGAGAATTCGACATCCCAAATAAATTGACACGACTATGTAGGTTGACCATGACTAACGTAACAAGCCAAGTAAAAATAGCCGGATTGCTATCCAAACCAATCAACATCTTTAATGGACTCCGACAAGGGGATGGTTTGGCCTGCCTCCTCTTCAACCTGGCGTTGGAGAAAGCAATCCGTGACTCTGGCACGGCAACAAGAGGGACCATTGTCAACAGGTTTAGCCAGAAACTGGCTTACGCAGACGACATCGACATCATCGGAAGAACCGAGCAAGCTGTACATGATTCCTTCATCCAGATCGAGCAGGCGGCACAAAATCTGGGGCTTCACATTAGTGAGGGTAAAACAAAGTACATGGAGGCGTCGAATGCGAGAGGAACAGTTGATCAAACAATCAAGGTAGCGGAGCACGAATTTGAAGTGGTGCAATCCTTTAAATACCTTGGGTCAATAGTAGCAGCCGATAACAATATAGAAGAAGAAATACGCGGGTGGCTTCTCAAATCCAACAGAGCCTACTATAGTCTGTCAAAGCTCTTCAAATCCAGAAATCTCACCATAACTTCAAAACTGCTGCTGTAAAGGACCATGGTCCTGCCAGTACTCACATATGGATCCGAAACTTGGGTGATTAGCAAAAGGCACTCCGACCTCTTAGCCGCGTTCGAGAGAAAAGTCTTAAGGAGAATTGTTGGCCCCATATGTGAGGAAGGACGATTCCGGAGACGGTACAATCATGAATTGTACGCAATCTACCTTGAAGCAGATATCGTGACAAAAATTAAGCTCGGTAGACTCCGGTGGGCAGGTCACCTAGCTCGCATGAACGAAGAGGAACCTGCTCGGAAAGTTCTTTGTGGTACATTCTATGGTAGACGACAGCGTGGTAGACCATACTTGCGCTGGAGAGATGGCGTAGCACAGGACGCCCGGAGCCTTGGGGTGCACAACTGGGTGGCGGCGGCTCGAGACCGGGATGGGTGGAGAGACTTGTTGAAGGAGGCCAGGACCGGACCCCGGTTGTCGAGCCGACGATGATGATGATGATGAGTAACTCTTTGATTTTATTATTGAAAATAATTTATCAGTTAGTAACAGAGGCAATACTCCCACCTTCGTTTTTCCGAGATCGGATAGTTATGAGGGGTGGGAGGATGTTCTTGATGTTACTATAGTTAACAGCAATTTTAATCCATTGGTGGAAAATTTTAGGGTTTCCCTTGTGAACTCGTTTTCGGATCACAGGTGGATTCTCTTCAATATAAATTTCGAGACTGAAACCCCTCCTCCGTACAGATATCCCAAAAGAATTGACTGGAAGAAGTTCAGTCAAATTATTAATTCTAAACTGCGCATTATACCGCATCTGAGTCCAGATTCGGTTATAGATCTTGAGACAAAGGTGAAAACCTTTGAAGCATCGATGAAAACTGCTTTTAAGATCTCTTGCCCAATAAAATATAGCCGTAAAACCCTTCCCCCTTGGTGGAATGAGGATCTGTCCAGCCTCAGAAAAATGACAAGGTCAATTTTCAATATCTGCCACAAACACAACTTTTACCAACCATATAAAGATTGTCTTAGAGTCTACAAGCGAGCGCTCGCTTCAGCCAAGCAACAGGGCTGGAGAGAATACTGCCAATCTATCGAAAGTATAAAAGAATCCACAAGGCTAGGCAAAGTTCTATCGAAGGAGCACTGCAATCCTTCGTTCGTGAAGAGACCTGATGGTACTTGGACAGTTTCTCCGACTGAGTCTTTGGAACTACTGATGTCGACGTATTTTCCGGGCTGCGAGAGCAGCAACCCCGAACCGCGTAGAACTACTAATTTCTCCATAGCTCAAGTTGAGCATATAAATACCGTTATAACAAGGGAAAACATTGCCTGGGCAATAAATACTTTCTCACCTTTCAAGTCTCCCGGCCTTGACGGAATTATACTAATCATGCTACAAAAATTGCAGGAAGTGGTAGTCTCGTGGCTGGAGATGATCTTTAAAGGATGCCTCCAGCTCAAAAAGACATGTAAGAGTTGTTTTTATACCGAAGGTTGGCAAGCGAAGACATGAGTCCGCGAAGGACTTCCGAGCAATAAGCCTTACGTCCTTCGTACTAACGTACTGGAGCGCATTCTTGATATCCATATTAGAAACATCCTAGAGGAATGCCCTCTTGAGAACTCTCAACACGCATATCTTAAGGGGAAGTCCACAGAGACGGCTCTTCATGAGGTAGTGCGTACAATCGAAAAAACAATACACTATAAGGAATATACCTTAGCCACCTTCTTAGATGTAGAAGGGGCTTTCAACAATGTCCTAACCGAATCCATCCTAGAATCACTCGTTGACTTTGGTGTAGAGGACTGCATCAGGGAGTGGATAATATCCATGCTCAGCGACAGGAGGATTCAAGCTACTTTAGGTAATAATAAATCGATCAAACACGTCAATAGAGGTACCCCACAGGGTGGAGTTCTATCTCCACTTCTCTGGATCCTAGTCATGAACAGAATTCTCGTTGAGTTGGAGAGATGCGGGGTGAAGTCAGTTGCGTATGCGGATGATTTGGTGATTTTGGCTTCAGGAAAGTTCCCAACAGTAATCAGTGAGATCACAGAGAGGGCTTTGAGGAAGGTAAGTAACTGGGCCACGAGTTGTGGACTTGGTGTCAACCAAAGCAAAACGGAACTGATGCTTTTTACCACCAAAACAAAAATACCTCCCTTCACGCTGCCCCGACTCAACGGCGAAGTTCTCTCACTTTCTTCCAATGCGAAATACCTGGGCGTTGTTCTTGACCCCAAGCTAAATTGGAAACTGAATATTGAAGAACGGGTTAAGAAGGCCTGCAGAAGCTTTTATGCCTGTAGAAAGACCTTCGGAAAAAAATGGGGCCTCCAATCGAAGATGATACTGTGGACGTACACTGCCGTGGTAAGACCGGTCATTACGTATGGCTCTATGGTCATGGTCTGCTGGCCCACACTTAGCAAAGCGTATAACATTAACAAACTCAAGAAGGTTCAAAGAACAGCTAGCGTTGGCACCACGGGGGACCTACGCTCCTGCCCGACGGATGCCTTGGGCGTCTTTCTGCAGCTCTTACCTCTTGATTTACATATTAAATATTTAGTATCCTGCAGCGCGTTAAGACTTAAGGAGTCAAATTGTTGGATTGCTAAACCATATGGTCACAGCAATATCACTAGTTTGATTCCTAACGATATCCTTTCATTGCAGACCGACTACTGCACTCCTGCTCTGGATCTTAGAAAGGTTCTTAAGGTCAAATTTCCATCCAGAAAAGATTGGAAGGATAATGTCGTGACGAGAGACTTCGACACTACTATTTTCACTGATGGTTCCAAGATGGAGTGTGGTGTTGGTTCAGGAATTTTTTCCGAATCCTTGAACATCTCTAGGTCCTTTCGGCTACCTGACTTCGCAAGCGTATTTCAAGCTGAATTAGGGAAGCATGCAAGATACTCAAACAAGATTCCAACTAAAACCGGAACACTGTTATCCTGACAGACAGTCAAGCAGCTGTGAAAGCAATTGATTCGGCTATAATATCATCTAAATTGGTCCAGCAATGCCGAGATGAACTACTTAGCCTTAATGTTATCCTAAGGGACACCCTTATCTGGGTTCCTGGTTATTGTGGCATTGAGGGAAATGAGCGGGCTGACGAACTGGCCAGGCAAGGATCAGCCCTTTATAGCTCACTTGCGGAAAGAGTTAATATTCAGCTTGGAGTTATGAAGGGCAATTTATTCTCAATTTTTCTTATTGAATCCAATCGCAGGTGGAAAAGTTTAACAAACTGCGTCATATCCAGAAAGATATGGCCCATCTATAATAAATCTCGAACAACTGATCTGATTTTTAGGCCCAGGCGAGACATAGCCAGGGTTGTTGCGACATGTTCTGGCCACTGGCCTATAGGAGAACATGTGGCGAAGCTGGGCATTCCGTACAATACTTTCTGTCGCAGTTGTGGGGACGATCAGGAGAAGGAAACAGTGGCCGACTTTCTCTGTAAATGCCCTGATCTGGCCAGATCGAGAGCGAAATCTTTTGGAAATGCTTTTCTTGAAGATCTACACGAACTTTCTGACATAAAGATCAAAGATTTGATTGCTTTTCTCAACGCGACTAAATGGATCTAGGTCAAGCTTCGACCTTAATTCCTTTACCTCACCCTTCGGACTCCCTTAGACAGCGCGTAAGCCGAATAAGGGCGTTTTTAAGGACCCGTAAGAGGGTATATGTGCAAACCCCTCCAATAGTATTTAAAAAAGAAAGGGAAAACTAAAAATAAAAAAAAAATAAAACCGCTTTTCACCCAACAGGTCAATACGAGTTATGGTGTCAAAACGGCGCACTCTAGCGCTAATTGGGTCACGGAGCGAGTTTGCTCTGGGCCGCCATCTCTACCTACCTACCTAGACTCCGGTGGGCAGGGCACCTAGCTCGCATGAGCGAAGAGGAACCTGCTCGGAAAGATCTTTCTGGTACATTCTATGGTAGACGACAGCGTGTTAGACCATGCTTGCGCTGGAGAGATGGCGTAGACCAAAACGCCCGGAGCCTTGGGGTGCGCAACTGGATGGCGGCGGCACGAGACCGGGATGGGTGGAGGACCGGACCCCGGTTGTCGAGCCGACGATGATGATGATATACTTAATTTATATTTTTAAACGATCTTGTTGACTACTTGATCAAGTGGATTATATTCAATAATCCGATAATGAAGCATAAGGCAATAAGCTGAAGTATTCGCAGGAATGTTTTTTGATGTTTTCAAAGTCTATAACGAAAATTGGAGCACGAGATTTGAATAGATCCCAAGAGGTTTTTCTATTTGCGTTGTTGTCTTAACGTTAACGATGTGATGGTCAGAGATTGATAGCATAGAGATCCCAGTTTTGGAAAGCAATTTTCATAAAACTATTTGCATTTATAGATTTATATAGATTTAATTTCATTGAATCTGATTAAGTTACGTGTGGTACCCTCCATTGCACCTAATGTAGTTTTACTTGTACTTTTTCATCAGCTGGGTATATTATAGCGTTTTCATCTATCCTGGCACGAGTGAGAATAAGATCATGTCGATCATTGGCTTCAAAAGCTTATTCAATGGAATACAATAGTCTAAATGAAATGGTTTTAATTTTATAGATGAATCAGGAGACTGTTATGTGCTTTTTGCTTTCCAGCCGAGGTTATGCTCGCCGGTCTCGCCAGGTTTGTTCTGAAGAAAACACGAAACTTCAAGGGTCTTAGAACCTTGTTACTAAAACTTTATTGAAAACAATTCTATCTATATTATAAAACACAATATTCTCTATTCACTATAGTTCACTGGTACTTCGGTTAAATCTGGTAATTAGATTTTTCACGGGTATTCGGATGACTTGCTTTGCTGGCCTCTAATCTAGCTGTCACGTATTGGATGTACTATTTTCTGTTGATTCGAGTTTGGCATTAGAACTTGGTGTCTGGTCTCGGTTTATCTGGCTTCGGCTTATTCGGTTTTAAGCTGGTACCACTATTACGATATCCGGTTTGGGACGGGATGATGCGGCATTCGCACGTCTTCAGCAGGTACTACGCCCCTGGTGGCACTCAAAACAGCAGGCTAAACGCTCTGGTAGATCAGCAGGTACCGAAGCCCCTGGTGGCAATTAGGACGTTTTGACTTCTAACCAAGACCCCTTACCACTGGTGGGGGGAAGTCTCAGTAAGAAATTGCTGGACAATCTCTCCTACCTAACTTTGTCTTTCAACGAAACCGCCTTACCACTGGTGGGAGGAAGCTCCGAGAAAGCAAATAAAGCTAAATGACCAGATCGTCGCGACTTGCCTACGACTGAATATAAAATGAGTGGTCTGACTTCGCGTATAACCGAAAGGGTGATTTTTCGTCCATCGGAGTAGGTTCTCTTGTTACATTCCAGTAAAGACTGAATGTGAGTTGTATAGTGATGAACGAAAAAGAATAGTCGTTTAGATTTTGCTGTGACGTCTTGCGTCCATGGTATGTGTGAATTGTGTGTGGTAAAGTACAATTCTGAAAGTAAAAGAAGTGAAGTAGCATGGAACGCTTCGTTACAAGACCAGGATGCATTTAAAAGCATATCGCTCTCATTCTTAGTCAAAGATAAATAGTTTTTGATCGTTGTTGTAATCCCCACATTTCGATTGTAGTCGATTTCCTTACCATTAAGTTCATTGCGTATTGCATCAAAGAGATTGTGAACAATTCACAAGTTTTGTGTTGACGATTTCCTTTCCATCTGATGTCGATAGTGATCCTTCAACATATAAAAACTTTCCGAAGGAAAAACATTAAGATTTTGGTGTTGGATACAAATCTGAATGATATCATTTCGTTCAAAATTGTTTTGATATGGTGAATAAGTATGATATTCATATTTAGAAATACTTTCACTGATCTCGGGGTCTTGGAAAATGTTCAACATATTTGTTTGTTGTGTTTACAATATTTTAAGATGTATCCTAATGATAGTAAGAAGTCTTGATTAAGCTTGGTAAGTTGATGTGTTACCGCAGCTGAGTTCGAAGCTTGATTGATTAATGTATTATTTTCTACACTATTTTTATAAGGAATTGCCTGAATTATGTGCTCTTATACAATCATGACTCAGGCTGTAAATGTAATCGAACTGTAATTTTTTCCCCCCATGAAGTTAATATTTTGTTGATAAACTTTAAACACAGCGATGTTATTCGTTTGACGTCCACAGGCAGATAAATAACATTCCTAGGAACTTCTATGATTTTATTGCCCGGACTTACTTCAACAGCAAATTCATGTAGAATATGCGCCGATATATTATTTATATACGTTCCATCTATGATATTACATTCAATACGTATGGCATTTACTCTGTTTATGTCAACGTAGAGGTCTGATTCATGTAATATTTTTGACTTCAGTAGTTTCTTACTAAACCCTAGAAGAGATCCAATAGAATTTGGTTTAGAGAAGTCAATTATCTTCCGAACTGAAAATTTCACATTTCAAAGTGTTGTTATTCGCCTTGATTTAAATTTCACTTTTTTTTAATTTTTTTTTTTTTTTTGTTAACTTCAATAAGTTTTTTTTTGTTTCAAATTATTTATATCTTCTACTTCATTATGAACCATTTGGAAAGGAGATAACATTGTCACCTATATGTAGTAAGTTATTTAACTCATCTATATTTGGTATAGAGTTATATGTGTGGAAATCTATAAGACCACAAACGTAATTAGATTTCAGTACAATTGGTGGAAAATACTCGGCAATGAGAGTTGATTCTCTTCCACTTAAAGTTAGTGTTAACGACATACTGATTAAAAGACAAATGACTCAGTTTTGATATGGATTTGTATTATATATGATGTGAATATATGATATGTCATTGTATTCATTTATTATTCTAGTTTTTTTTTTTAAACCTTCTAACATTGTTCTAATAAAAACCTTAAGCATAATTGACCACATATAAATGTATCAAATTCTTGTTCTTGAAAATAATTATAATTTATTTGATAACAAAGATAACTTATTACTTCAGTTGGTGGCCTTAAATTACCAAAACTATCAAAATACTTTATAATATTATTGATGTGTAAACATCTATGCTGGCGCCTGGCGGTAGAGTGAAAAAAAACGTGAACGTTCGTGATGTGCAACGTTACGTCGTGCAACGTTACGGTGTGCAACGTTACGATCTGCATACTAGGATGGGTGCGTTCCGTGAAAAAAATCTTAAGATCCCCTTCAAGCAAAACAAGTCCGTTTTGGATCCGCGCACGTTGATGTTTACACATATTAACCGTGAGTCCCGGCACTCACACAATTTTTTTTTTTTCCATTTCTAATAATATGCTGCCCAATGAGTACCCATACCAGCTTCATTATTCAGATTTATAACACCACACTCTTTATCCATAATTGTTTTTGGTAATGAGTCTCGCATAAAAACTCCTCTAAAATGCTTAAGGTGTTTTTTTCCAAACCATAGAATATCGCGATTGTTTAAGGGTCTATTAGGTAGCAGATCAATTAGTTTTTTGTATTAGATGTATTTGGAAATAAACCACGTCCATTTTTATGAGGTTTTAGGTATAAGCCCTTTCCTTGAATAGCAACTGGTTCCATAGCCTTATTATGTCGTTTGTTTTCTTCAAAAGTTCTTTTAGCAGCACGCACATCATTGAGAGCCTTTGCAACACTGATAAGCCACCGAGAATAGGAGATAGAAATGGAAGAAAGCCACCACTCTTTGGAAGTGGAATTATTCTTGGCGTTTGAATATCTTGCTTTTTAGTATTTTTAAAAACATTTTTTGCAGCCTTTACAGCAATATTAGCCATAGATGTTGTGCCACAACAATGATATTACATTTAATAGCATTTCTTGCTTCAGTAATTGCCTTTTTAAAAATGTTTTTTTTACAAGGTTTTATTTTTGGTTTCTTTTAGTTTTGGGGGAGAGTACGATAACTTTGGCGCCAAAAATTGATAATAGTTTCTTGCAGAAGGGTCAAAAATAAGCATTTTTTACTATGGGGGGGGGGGGGGGGGTGGTCTACCTCACCCGGTTAGGGAGTTAGGGGCAATTTTAGATAAAATTACTTAAAATTAAAAAATAATTACAGTAATTGAATATACCGTTTTTGAAAGCTAGGAATCTGAACTTTAATCTTGCATTTAAATTAAATTATTTTAGCCGATAGTTTTTTAAAAAATTCGCAGGCAAACTCAAAATTTTGATAAAAAAAATGGAAAAAAAAGTTTAGACCAATTTTTCTCAAAATTTTTAAATGATGCGCTACATTAGCTAATAAAAGTTAATGAAAATATTAATTCTGAATCAAACACAAAAACCGAAACGATTTATGTCTTCCAGTTTTTGAGAAAATTGAAAATTACTAAAACTACTTTCTTATGAGATTTTTGTTTTTTGGTATTTACGTTGATTAGGTTCATCTTTGTAAGTTAAGTACAGCAATTCATTTAGCGTTACCGAGAATGCACCACGAGGAAGTAGAATTGCATTGCATTCCGCGTCCCTGTCGGTCAGTTTGTGAGTAAGTCAGGAGTTAGTTAAAAATAGTAAAGTCAATGTTCAATTATTAAAGAGGTATGTAAGTCTCGTCAATGAAGTCATCGTCCGTACTTATGTTACTGTCGAGTTCATTGAGTTCGTCGTTGATGGTGAAAAGCCGAGGTTGTTTTGGCGGTAAAACACCCTCTAAGTGCTCACTGTGAACAGTGGGAGGGTCGAAGTCCTTTAGTTGCAAACCCATACTTTCTTCACTATCGATAAAACCTGGGTACACTTTTTTAACGTCTAGTAAAAATTCCATGATTTGGGAGCCCAAGTCGAGAAAATTTAGTCTAAGCTTTTTTTCCATTTTTGTTATCAAAATTTTGAGTTTGGATGCGAATTATTTTAAAAACTATCAGCTAAAATAATATAATTTAAATGCAGGATTAAAGTACAGATTCCTAGCTTTCAAAAACAGTATATTAAATTACTGTGAGTGTTGCCGTTGTTTTTTAATAATTATTGTTTCATTTTAAGTCATTTTTTTTTAAAATTGCCCCTACCTCCTAAACGGGGCGAGATGGACCCCCCCCTTCCATAGTAAAAAGTGCTTGTTTTCGACCACTCTAAAAAAAACCGTTATCAATTTTTGGCGCCAAAGTTATCGTACTCGTGCCTAGTTTTGTTCTTAGTATCCTTATTACCCATACCAAATTTTGTCTTTGCTTTCATCATGTTGGTGACCAAAAGACCGCTGAACTTTTCAGAGGTTGACGAGTAGTTTGCTTTGAATCTTTTCCACGCTTGTTCGGTTAGAATTTTATCAGCAACGTGTCGATCTGAGATAGAGCTACTCTTAGAATATGCAATATCATGTAAGCGACAAGCCTCATCCAGTGGATTAATTCCTTTATCTCCTCTACGTAAACGTTTTTCAAATTTCGTCCCGGGCCCACAATAATTATAAGAAGGAAGATGTAGTTCAAATGGTAGTTTGTCTATAACAGTATTCAAAAGACCTCCCCCTTTAATTAATTTTCTTTTATTATAAAACCGAGTTCGTTCGTTATGCTCAATCATTTTATGATGTACACACCTTCCTAGTTGAAGGTTGGAACGTATATTAATGTAAACAGATAAAAATGATATGTTTTATTATGAAAGCTGTAAGTCATCATTATGCGCTTCATAAAGCAGTCAGAAGATATTAAAGTAAAAAACTTTGAATCTAAAGTTAAAATAAAAAAAAAACATGGCTCCATGCTTCCAAACAGTATTCGAGGAATCATCGTTGGACCGTCAAACTATGGGAAAACAAATGTAATGCTAACCGCAGTAATATTCGCGCCGTTTAAAACTCGATTTGAAAGTCCTTAAACCGACTACATTTAACCGAAGTAAACCGATAGAATTTAAACGACAAAATCTCGTTTAAATTGGTAATATTCACACCGTTTAAGCAAAAAATGACATTCGGTTTACGTCGGTTTAAATTTGTGATTTAAACCGAACGTCGGATAGCATCGCAAGTATGAAAAAACTAAAATAGGGGTTTTTTGGCTTTTGAGCAACTGTTTGCTGATTTATTTATCAATCTTTTCAAGTTTCAGTGTTGAATCAAAATGAACAAAAAATCTAAAATTGCGCAAATACAGAAAGTGCCACCAAAACAATAAAAATAAAAAGAGAATTCAACTCAGGCCAAGCGCTTTACTCTATTTAAAACTAATTTGTTGTGTGACCTTGTGTTGGCCAGCGACGTCAATACTATAACACCGTACGGTCACATACGCTGGTGTGAGGAAATCGCCCGAATTTTCAATGCCTTGGCAGTGACCAGTAAGTTGTATATTCTTGTATTTGTCTTTTTTCTCTATTGTTTTGTTCTTTCCCTCTATCAGCAATGAACGGATCTTGTGTGAAGTTGGTCGTTCTCTTATACCAACTATTTTGTTTACTGGTCAATGGTCGTCGAGACAAATCGCTTAGCACTCAATGAATGCAACAGCTCGAACCTCTGGCTAATGCACAGGTTTTGCCCTTAGACTATAACCAAGTATAGTCCCTTTGAATGTTCTTTTTAGCTCGCAAGCTTCACAAAAGAACAAATAAAAAGATCTTTATTGGTTGGAGTTCAGTGAGGAAAGACACTTTTATTTTCAAATACTATTGCTATATATACAGAAATTATATGTTATAGAAATTGTTCCATGCTTCGATTCTTGACCTCACAAATAATCGATATCAAGGGTGAACGACCAGCTATCCCAAGTGCATAGTTCAATAATGCTTAGTTGACATATTTTGTCAACCTGAACAAATGAGCACCGATCGTGCACCATCAACCCATTCATATTTTATTATACACTTTATATAAACTCTTGCCGTTCGTGCCATCAGGGCAACATGACACTTTTATTACCCTGACGTAGAAGGCAAGACAATGCTTTGCATTGTTTAAGGCAATGCATGGTATGGGAAGCAAGTGTCAAGTATCGAAGCATGGTTGGATTTTTAATAGAATTTTAAGTGGTCGCTAGTGTGATCCCTTCACAGCACCCTTCCTGGGGAAAAAGGAGAAATCATGACACGTCTTGATTTCTTCTTTTACGCGCCACTTGTACAGTTAGGGATCTTGTTTTTCTTTTGTTATTATTATTTTTTTTTTTGTTAAATTATTGTTCATTTTTTTTGTTATACATTTTATTTTAAGTTATACTGTGTAGGTAGGTATAGTGAGTATAGTAATTTCTCATTATTTTCTTTACATTAAAAATTTCTTTAAGTGGTACAGTTTTTATTTATAAAAGTATGTTATATAGTATTTCGATTCATTTACGTTAAAATTAATTTATCTAGGTAGTAGTAACTTATTCGCGTTTTTATATACATATATTTAGTTTAGTTTACTTATAAATAGTGTTTACTTTACTTATTTCTATAATGAACCTATTTTATTTAACATATCTATGCGCGCCTAATTCTATACTTGCAAGTTTATTTATACAAACAAAATTTAAAACGTCTCAATTAATGGAGGCACTTTCTATCCCCTTTTTTTTTTAGATGACATTAGTTTCTGTCATACATTTATATCAAAACTAAATATATATAAAATGGCTTCAATCTGTTTTATGAACCGTTATTTTTTTGTTTTCATATTTAATATCGCAATTTACTCCTTTTTGTGACAATACTTCATATGGTCCTATGTAAATTGGGTCTAATTTCTTTCTTTTTTCGTTCCTTAACAAAACTAGACTTCCTACGCCAAAGTCCGAAGTTTTAGCTTTAACATTACTATCGTACCTATTTTTCCTAATGATCTTCATTTCTATTAAAGTATCTGTTGAAACAACACATTCTATTTGTAAATATGTATATACTTACCATTATAAGAATTACACTGTGAAGTAATAAATTGAATTAAAAAAGAACAAATATTCATAGAAAATCTTTTATTTAAATCAAAACAATATTATATAAGTTAAAGTTAGACACAATACAAACAATTTTAATTATTAACAAATAAATTTAATTCTAACATGGGTTATACATGGAAATAAAAGCTAATTTACCCTACGAATAAAATGTAAATAAATGTCCAAAGGAGCACCGAATTCCACCGACCAGGTAAATTGACGTGCTGCAAATAAAGAAAGAAAAAAAGGCAAAAAGATGTAGTTATTTGTTATTACATTTATTCCTAAAATATTAATATACAAATAATGCAAAACATCATACACCTATATGTTTACTATTACAACAAATTCAACGATATCAATTTTACAACAAGTAACAGAAATACGACAACACAGAACACACAATTATTGTTATACACAATTCGAATTGAGTTTATTGTTATAAACAATTCGAATTTCACTTTATCACATATATTTGTAATTAATAATTACATTTAATAACAAATTTAGCACTATTAAGGATAAATAAACTTGTCAATTTATCAAAGGGTTACAGAATTATAACCTCAAAATTGCTAAGTTTTTTCACACAAAATATTGTAGTTAACTTTAATATCAGAAACCGGGCAACGCTAAAAAACAATAATTTACATATTTCTTAACGTTTATAAACAATAAAACATAAACAAACACGAGTATTTTACTATATATTTAATGTTAAACAATTAACACATTAGTGAAACACATGTTGAATTAAACTTTGATATTTCGCACTTATCTTTATACACCAGTCAAATTGAGCACATTTCACGAACGAACAATTACGTTAAGAAAATAAATTTGTAAATTTGTATTAAAAATTATTATTTGTTTATGAAATATAAACAATTAAAGATATTGTAATTTAACAACACAAGAAAGAAAAGGAAAGCAGCACAAAAGGAAACAAAAAATGACAATTAGGAAATTTGCCTGAAATCAGTGCTGCCAATTTACATTCCATCAACAAAAAACAAGCAGATTAACGATTGGTATCACTCAGCATCCAAAGGCCTATATAAAGACGAGGAAATTAAGAACTAACTCTCTTCGAAACTTGATCTTCAACGTGATAGAAGCCCATTGTAAAAGGTAAATCAATTTGAAATTGCTTGTCAGTTGGTAATGAGAAACAAATATATTTTGATAAACCATATAATAGAATTATTGTAGCAAATACGAAAATCAATTTGAAATTGTTTATCAGTGTGTAATGATAAACAAATATAATTTGATATATACGTAAACAATTAACAACAAGATATTAGTAGCAAGGCAAATCAATTTTGAAATCGTTTGACAAAGAGAAATGACAAACGAATATGAATTGATATAGAAAACTAACAATCGTTGTAAGTAGTAGTTAAAAGGAAAAGGGAAGTTTTAATTTGAAATTGATTGATGATAAATTTCATCAATTAAACATTATTTAAAACACTTTTCTTATACAGAAATCGTAGCAATAATTGTAACATCAAACGGTTAAGTGGAATTTATTGGAAACATCCAGTAACCATCATTTAACCCATAATATATTTAAATTTATTAACGACTTGTTAAGAAACTTAACGAAACCAATAAACATCTTTTTTTTATCAAAAACTTACTTGTTCATTTTTTTTTATTTCATTTTTTTGAACATTGTTGACTTCAAGTATTAAGTTGCAACTTGGGCAAAAAACATTGGTGGTTCCATCCAGGAACAGTGAGATTGATAAATTAAATTTGTTTAAGTCGTTATTCTTAACATAGTCACTTTTTTTTTGTTGTTCACTTTGTTTTTTTTCTGTGATATTCACTGCAAAAAAAATCAATTTTTTTTTCGACCGGAATCAAACCAAATTCGCATAAATCAACGTTAATCATGGCTGATCTTGACAAACTTCTCGTCAATCAACTCGTCTTGAAAACAAGGATTGAAAAAACCATCGAGAATGGCAAGAAAACAAAACTGGATAAAAGAACTGTAGGCTTTTATAAGCAAAAATTGATAGATCTGCGCGAATTGTGGCATGAATTTGTAAAGCAAGATCGACGCATCAACGAAATTATCATCGGCACAAAATCCGATTGTGATAATGCCTACATCAAAAGGCAGCAATTTGATGATGTAGAGATCAAATACAATGAATATATGGGTGAACTAGAAGATGGTTGTACTCGAACGACCCTAGATACTAGCCTAAATTCCACAATTCAAGTGGAGCCTCAATTCAAATGCACCCAGTTACCAAAAATAACATTGCCTAAATTTAACGGTGATTATGCTTCATGGAGATCGTTCTCGGACTTGTTCACATTGTTGATTCACGATGACCCACAACTAAAACCAGTACAAAAATTACATTATCTTAAGGGATGTCTCACTGGTGACGCAGAGAAGGTGCTGAAGCATACTCCTATAACAAACCAGGATTACGAGCCAGCATGGACAAAGTTAAAGGAACGCTATGAAAATACAAGAACTTTGGTAAACCTCCATCTTAAGGCTTTAATTAATCAAACCAAAATCACAGCCGAATCAGGAAAGAACCTCAAGATATTAGTCGACGCAACAGAAGAATGCTTACAGCAACTCAAGGCGTTGAAGATAGACACCAGCCAATGGGATGCTCTGCTCATCTATTTAATAGTTCAAAAACTGCCATTTGTAACAATGCGTCCCTGGGAGGAGGAATTAGGAGATAACCAAAACCTTCCAAAATTTTCGACATTATCAGCTTTTCTGAATAAAAGAATTCGGGTATTAGAATCCATCGGCAGTACGATTGGTGTAAGGCCAAATACCTTACCTGTCAAGAAGGAAGGCCTTCAAACCTATCATACTACCATAAATGTTCATTGCCCTGCCTGCAATCAAAAAGAAATTGTACAACCTATCTAAGTATGGATATACCAAATCGTCGAAAAACTATTAAGGCAGCCAATAGATGCTTTAATTGTTTTTCAAATAAACATCCACACGCTAAGTGTCGGAATAAACATCGTTGCAAAGAATGTCAACAGCCACATCACACTACACTTCACTTCAATGAATCTTCATCCAAGGATTCAAATACAGAAGCAATCAACAATAATGTGGAAAGGACAAACAATTTTTTCGCAACAGAAAAATATAGTGCTTTACTACCAACGGCCTTGGTAACAGCATTCAACCGCAATGGTCGTTCAACAATATTGCGATGTTTGTTAGATACAGGATCACAAACTTCATTTATTACAGAATGCGCCTGCCAAAGGCTAAATTTACGTGGAACATCCACATCTGTAGAAGTAATTGGTTTAAGCCAAAACCAAACTGCATGTTCCAAACAACAAGTGCAGTTAAGACTTCAACCAACAAAATCAAAAATGCCTGCATTAGAAGTTAAAATGTTTGTGCTAAAAACAATAACTGATCTGCTTCCAAATAAGGAAGCAACAAGTCAAAATTGGAAGCATTTACAAGATCTCGAGCTTGCAGATCGAGATCGGGTTTGGAAACCAAACCCGGTAGATGCCTTGCTTGGAGCTGACGTCTTTTGTCACATTATTCGCGAAGGCATACGCTGTGGTCCAAGTGGAACTCAAGTGGCTATCAATACCATATTTGGTTGGATATTGATGGGAAATAATAATGCCTCCTCCAAAGCTACAGTGAAGGCATTCATTTCAACCACAAACCCCATCAACAATCTCAATTTTCAATTACAAAAATTTTGGGAGATGGAAGAAGTAAAGGACGTCAAACCACAAACTCCAGAAGATAAAAAATGTGAGGAGTTGTATAAGGATAGTTATCAACGATTAGCAAATCATCAATATATGGTGAAACTACCATTTATAGATCCAAACGGACCAACTCTAGGTTTATCTAGAGATCTCGCGTTAAAACGATACGAATGCTTGCAAAGGAAATTAGCCAAAAACGAGCAACTTAAGCGCGAATACGAAGCATGCTTGGACGAATATATAACAATGGGTCATATGGAAAAATGTGAACCTCCCTCAAAAAATTAACCACACTATTATATACCACATCATGCGGTCTTTAAACAAAGCACCACCACTAAGTTGCGTGTAGTTTTCGATGCATCTGCCAAATCAACGAATGGGAGATCATTGAACGAACAACTTTTGAGTGGCCCAACAATACAACCAAGGTTATTTTCGACAGTTCTTAATTGGAGAAAACATAAAGTTGTAGTAACAGCAGACATCGAAAAAATGTATAGAATGATTTGGATGCATCCAGAACATCGTACGTTCCAGCGTATTATTTGGAGAAATCCAAAAACCAAGGTTATTCAGGATTATCATCTTAAAACCGTCACATTTGGCGTGTCTCCCGCACAATTTTAGTCCATTCGCACCGTTCAATAAGCAGCAAGGGATGAGCAAGAAATGTACCCACTAGCGGTAAGGGCCACACTGTCTGATTTTTACGTTGATGATTTACTTAGTGGAGCAGAAACAGTCGATGAATGCCTCGAATTACAGAGGCAGTTGAGAGAAATGCTCAGTAAAAGTGGGTTCAGACTTCGAAAATGGGCTAGCAATCGAGTGGAACTCATATCCCACTTACCACCTGAAGATAAAGAGATGAGAGGTTCACTTGAAATCCAGGAGAACGAATCCATAAAAACTTTAGGAATACGATGGTATCCTGCAGAGGACTATTTCACCTTTAATGTTCAGGGTTTTTCGGATACACAAGCAAACACCAAACGATCCATATTATCTGAAATAGCATCGCTATATGATCCTGTCGGATGGATATCCCCTATCATCATTGCGGCAAAAATGCTGATCCAGACGTTATGGATAGGTGGATATTCTTGGGACAGCAAGGTATCTCGAGACATTTCTCAGCAATGGTACGATTTTAAAAATGATTTGCAAAATTTAAATCAAATCAAAATCCCACGATGGATTGGAATTTCAAGGGCTAACCTCACGAATCAAATTCATGGATACTGCGATGCTTCTATCAAAGCATATGCCGCAGTATTATATATCCGAACGGAAAACAGTAATGGCGATGTTATGGTTAGATTGCTAACCGCAAAATCAAAGGTTGCTCCAATTAAACCGATCACTTTACCTCGTCTAGAGTTGAATGGAGCATTATTGCTTGCAAGACTTGCAAGAACTACCATTCAAGATATGCAACTTCAAAATGTTCCAGTATATTTATGGACCGATGCTACAATCGTCCTGCAATGGATTAAGGAAAACCCATCGATATGGAAAACCTACGTCGCAAACAGAGTTGCGGAAATTCAAGAGATTATACCCACGGAGCACTGGAATCATGTTCCAACAAAGGACAATCCAGCTGATCTGGCCTCACGAGGAACAACCGCTAAGCAGTTGCTTAATTCTGATTTATGGTGGCGCGGTCCCGAATGGCTCAACAAGGATCAAAACCAGTGGCCTAAAAATCCACATCAACTAGGAAGTACAACCTTGGAAGCCAAAACGCCATCCACAAGTACTCTATTATCCACTTCAACGAATGAGTGGTTGCCAACGTATTCAACACATACCAAACTCATCAGAGTCATAGCCTTAGTGTTACGCTTCATAAAAAACTGTCGCAATACAACGCAAAAACAAACCAGTGCTCTATCTGCACAAGAACTAAATACAGCCAGAACAATCATATTGAAAACAGTTCAAATGTCCGCTTTCAAAATGGAGTTAGACATTCTCAAAGTAAACAAACCTTTGCCCAAAAAGAGTCGGTTAATAACACTTAACCCGTTTTTAGACAAAGAAGGTTTGATTCGAGTCAATGGCAGACTGGAAAATGCAAACATTAATTATGACATGAAATACCCAATTATCTTACCAAGAGATCATCAAGTTTGTGACCAAATAGTCGAAAAAATACACAAGGAAACAATGCATGGAGGTACTTCATTGGTCTTGAACACTAGTCGAGCTAGATTTTGGATTCTCGATGCCAAAAGAGTCATAACCCGGGTTATTCACAAATGTGTGGTCTGCACCAGACATCGAGCAGCAACAATGCAGCAACTAATGGGAACTTTACCAGCACCTCGTGTTAACCTAACAAAGGCCTTCGTATATGTGGGCATAGACTATGCCGGACCTATACAGCTAAAAATGTCAAATCACAGGAAAGCCAAACATTATAAAGGATACTTCTGTATATTCGTTTGTATGGCCACTCAGGCTATACATATTGAGGTTGTATCAGATTTAACCTCAACGGCCTTTATAGCCGCATTAAAAAGATTTGTATCCCGACGAGTATTGTGTTCTGACATATATTCAGACTGCGGGACTAACTTCAAAGGAGGAAAGGTAATAATAGATCATGACCTTAGACAAGCCATTAAGGATGCTACGCCAGATTTCATGAATTACTTATCGAACTTAAATATAAACTGGCATTTTAACCCACCTGCTGCACCTCATCATGGAGGATTATGGGAAGCCGGTGTTAAATCCATTAAATACCACTTACGTCGTGTTCTAGGCACTACGGTATGCACATTTGAAGAGCTTACAACTTTACTTACCCAAATCGAAGCCTGTCTTAACTCCAGACCTCTATGCGCTCTCAGAAATGATATCGATGACCTAGCAGTTTTGACCCCAGGTCACTTCCTCATTGGTCGGGCCTTGAACTCAATACCCGAGCCTAGCCTCTTATCATCAAACATCACGCCTAATCAAAGATGGAAACATATTCAACAAATGCATCAACATTTTTGGAAAAGATGGTCAACAGAGTACCTAAATCGTTTACAACAACGGCCTAAATGGCTAACAAACGAACAAGACTTAAAGGTTGGAGATGTAGTTCTTGTAAAGAATGAAAACTTTCCACCCACTGCGTGGCCTCTAGGTGTAGTAGAACTCGTCCATCCGGGAAGTGATGGGCTAGTACGTGTAGTAACTATACGGACAAGAAATAGTACTTGTCAAAGGCCTATTACAAAAATATGCCGTTTACCTATTGATCAAAACGAAACTACAACAACATGAATCCATTTTTGTCAATTAGAAATTTGTCTATGTGTTGTTTGTAGTATAGTTAGATATATGTCGAAAAGTGATCGTCCCCTAAACAAAACATAAGTATGTGCTACCAAACCCTTTCATTCCAGCCAAATGGAAACCGAAATGGATGATTTCGATTATATAACGATCTTGGAAGATATACGATTCTCTCCACCACGAGAGTCAACGCCGTTAACAGAGCTGATCAATGCAAATTTAGATAGCCCTTTAATAAACGAACCAATTTTAGACGACAGCGTGGCAAAAACAAATATATCGCCAGAAGGATGCCCAATTCCAGTGACTATAAATGGCGCAACAATATATTCACTGGACAGATTGAGACCATCGACAACGGTAAAGGAGATCGTCGCTAGAATCTCTAACGAGTTCCAACGATTTACAACCCGCGAAGGAGAGGATATATTCATAAACAAGGAAACATTGCAAAGAATCGACTTCGAACGTATCCAAAGAAGTAAACGAAAGCAGTTCACTATTAACCTACCAGATAGGTATCAAGTTAAAGTGAACGTCAACCGGGCTGGAAACGTTGTATTTCACCATCACCATAGACGTGGCATAGAAAAAATCAAAGCACGAATTATTGAACGTGAACGTTCAATGGGGGGAAAATGTTGAAACAACACATTCTATTTGTAAATATGTATATACTTACCATTATAAGACTTACACTGTGAAGTAATAAATTGAATTAAAAAAGAACAAATATTCATAGAAATTCTTTTATTTAAATCAAAACAATGTTATTTAAGTTAAAGTTAGACACAATACAAACAATTTTAATTATTAACAAATAAATTTAATTCTAACATGGGTTATACATGGAAATAAAAGCTAATTTACCCTACGAATAAAATGTAAATAAATGTCCAAAGGAGCACCGAATTCCACCGACCAGGTAAATTGACGTGCTGCAAATAAAGAAAGAAAAAAAGGCAAAAAGATGTAGTTATTTGTTTTTACATTTATTCCTAAAATATTAATATACAGATAATGCAAAACATCATACACCTATATGTTTACTATTACAACAAATTCAACGATATCAATTTTACAACAAGTAACAGAACTACGACAACACAGAACACACAATTATTGTTATACACAATTCGAATTGAGTTTATTGTTATAAACAATTCGAATTTCACTTTATCACATATATTTGTAATTAATAATTACATTTAATAACAAATTTAGCACTATTAAGGATAAATAAACTTGTCAATTTATCAAAGGGTTACAGAATTATAACCTCAAAATTGCTAAGTTTTTTCACACAAAATATTGTAGTTAACTTTAATATCAGAAACCGGGCAACGCTAAAAAACAATAATTTACATATTTCTTAACGTTTATAAACAATAAAACATTAACAAACACGAGTATTTTACTAGATATTTAATGTTAAACAATTAACACATTAGTGAAACACATGTTGAATTAAACTTTGATATTTCGCACTTATCTTTATACACCAGATAAATTGAGCACATTTCACGAACGAACAATTACGTTAAGAAAATAAATTTGTAAATTTGTATTAAAAATTATTATTTGTTTATGAAATATAAACAATTAAAGATATTGTAATTTAACAACACAAGAAAGAAAAGGAAAGCAGTACAAAAGGAAACAAAAAATGACAATTAGGAAATTTGCCTGAAATCAGTGCTGCCAATTTACATTCCATCAACAAAAAACAAGCAGATTAACGATTGGTATCACTCAGCATCCAAAGGCCTATATAAAGACGAGGAAATTAAGAACCAACTCTCTTCGAAACTTGATCTTCAACGTGATAGAAGCCCATTGTAAAAGGTAAATCAATTTGAAATTGCTTGTCAGTTGGTAATGACAAACAAATATATTTTGATAAACCATATAATAGAATTATTGTAGCAAATACGAAAATCAATTTGAAATTGTTTATCAGTGTGTAATGATAAACAAATATAATTTGATATATACGTAAACAATTAACAACAAGATATTAGTAGCAAGGCAAATCAATTTTTAAATCGTTTGACAGTGAGAAATGACAAGCGAATATGAATTGATATAGAAAACTAACAATCGTTGTAAGTAGTAGTTAAAAGGAAAAGGGAAGTTTTAATTTGAAATTGATTGATGATAAATTTCATCAATTAAACATGATTTAAAACACTTTTCTTATACAGAAATCGTAGCAATAATTGTAACATCAAACGGTTAAGTGGAATTTATTGGAAACATCCAGTAACCATCATTTAACCCATAATATATTTAAATTTATTAACGACTTGTTAAGAAACTTAACGAAACCAATAAACATCTTTTTTTTTTATCAAAAACTTACTTGTTCATTTTTTTTTATTTCATTTTTTTGAACATTGTTGACTTCAAGTATTAAGTTGCAACTTGGGCAAAAAACAGTATCTCTAGCATCATGACGAGCAATTTGCAGTTTGTTTTTTAGGTCTATAACGTAATCGTCGTAGTTGTACACCGGATCCACATTTTTGGTTATATTGGAAGGTAGTTTGCACTGTTTTCCAAATACCAATTCAAACGGTGTAAAGCCTGTCTCTGATTGTACTGATGTATTGTAACAAAAAACATAATAGGGTAGCCATGAGCTCCAATCTGTATGTTTTTCTGACACATAGCTTCTAAGGTACGCTCCTAAAACCTTATGAGAATTTTCCAAAGCTCCTATGCTTTCATGATGGTAAGACGTAGATCGAATTTGTTCTATTTTCAACAACTTACACATGTCTTTGAATACTTTATTTATGAATTCGGTACCTTGGTCAGAGGCTATAGCGGAAAACACAAAGCTACTTTTGTGTTAGCGTTGAGTGACGTCTAAAGTTGAACCATAGGAATTGCCAACAACCTATCACAAAGCTGCTTTGTGCTTCAACCTTTAATATGGCATACGCAAACAAAACGTAACGTGGCAACAGCAAATGTCAAAATGTTGAAATTTGTTCTACTTTTAGTTGATTGGTTTTATATGTTGTGCGCGTTGTGTTGTTTCTAAAATAAAATTAACGGGAATCCCAGTCGTGTCGTATCTATTTACAAATATTTGGGTTCCAGAAAGACGTCTTTCGAAGAACGCCTTATTAATCTTGTAAAAGACCACGAGTATTTATATAATACTAAATCCAGGTCTTACAAGAACTCTACAAAAAGAGCTGTTGCCTGGGATTCAATAAGTAAAATTCTAAACAGACCAGGTAATTTATTAAACGAAACATTATTTACGTTGTTAAATTTTGTAAATTTTATAGTTCAAGACTGTAAGCAGCGATGGAGGAGTCTCCGAGATCGCTTCTCGCGAGAAAATAGAAGCATAAATTGTCTTCCATCTGGTAGTGGAGCAGTTTTTGAAGTGGACGACAAATGGGAATTTTATGACTGCCTGGAGTTTCTCATTCCCTCGCTGATAACGAGAAAGTAAATTATGTTTTAAATGTCGTATTTCGAATACATAAATATACTATAGTTTATTTTTAGACAAATTGGAAATTGCGAAATCGAAACGCCAGTTGTTGTAGAAGAGAACAGCGAGATTCACATTTCTTCCCCTCCAATATTGTCCGGAAAAGATGTAGGCGGAACCAAAAATGAATGCAACAACGATAACGCATCTTCCAAAAAATCTCGAGTCATTAAGCGACAGGTGGCTGAGGAAGCCTTCAAAAATTTTATGGATGGTTTAAACACCACCGTTGCTGCTAATCTAAACGAGCCTGCTGTGGATGTTGACATGGAATTCATGCAAAACATGGCAAAAAAAATGAAACAATTACCCGAATCCGTCAAGATTCATCTACATGCTCGGATTTTGAACATTATAAACGAAGAACTGGTACATTTCTTAAACAATGATAATTATTAATGTTTTTATTTTTAAAATACCATTTATTTATAAAAACTTGAAGTTCCTTTAATTTATTAAATTACAATAATTTAAACCAAGTAGTTGTGTTTTTATTTAATTTTTCTAGTATTTTTTTTTTTTAATTTTCAATCAAATGCCGAAATTACTTTTATATAGAAATTTTTTGAAATCATTGTTCGATTAGAAATTGGTTTTCAGAACCACTTAGGGGATATAAAATGAAACTCAGAACCATTTCAACCATTTACCATGACAGCATGGTAAATCAACAAATTTGAAGAAATTTCTTAAAATTAATTAATAGAAATTTCCTGAAATCGGTAGATATGCAATGCTCTTATTTCAAAACTACTTGCTTTATTGGGATAGCTGAAACGGTTCTGAGTTTGTATTTAAGTCCTCTTATGACATATATAATTCATTTTCAATTATATCAAAAATTAAAAAAAATTTCGATCTAAAAGTAATTCTGCCATGGTCTTGAAAATTGAACAACGGCCGAATTACTTTTAGATGGATTTTTTTTTTTAATTTTTGATGGAATTGAAAATGGATTTCAACTAATGCAAGAAGACTTAAATACGAACTCAGAACCGTTTCAACTATCCCAATACAGTAAGTAGTTTTGTATAGACTGGATTTTTTTTAAAGTTGTATAATTTTTGGTCTTACAAAAAAATGAAAAAAAACGTGTTGGGTAATGCCCAAAAACGCTAGGTAACAAGTTTAAAGAAAATCGACCCACCCGTTTAGGCTACAGCCGAAAGGACAAACAGACATAATTGCGAGACCCACTTTTTTCGACTTCGCTATCATCGTAATCAAAATCTCGAGTTGGTTTTTTTTGTACGAATCCGTAACTTGCCATACAGTACCTATATACCAGAAGTAAAAATTAGCTATATATTTTTAATTCTTTAACATTTATTTCGTTATTTTTATTTAGGACTCAAATAATAAGTGATTATAATTGTACATTTTTGTTTATCATATTTTGTTGGCAAATAAATAGTCTTTAATCTTATCTCTCATAAAAAAGGCAGCTTGAGAGGAGTTGTTAGAACCCAAGGACCTGCATGTTGAAAGTCGTGTAATCTCACTTCGCCAAAGACCTTTTATAATTGTATCATTCTTGTCGTAACAATCGACAAATTCGGGAAAGTAATAAGCTTTGTCGTTAAGCTTAACGAAGTTATGTAAAACAACAGTGGCCTTAACTACTTTGTCTGCATTGTTTGGCAGCATAATAAGTGTTGTCGTTAGTATACGCCATTTAGCCACAAAAATGCCGAAAGCGTTTTCAATAACGCGGCGGGCACGGGAAAGTCTCTTGTTGAAATTGAGTTTCTCAGGAATTAATATTTTTCCTGGGTAGGGACGCATTAGGTAGGTCTTCAATGGGAACGCGGAATCACCAACCATATAATGATGACAAAGGTAGTCAGAGTTAGGGAGTAGTTGAGGACTGGGAAAATTGAAATCTCCGGCTATAACCTTCCTTCCAAATGATGATTCTTTGAAAATTCCACCGTCACTCTGGCTTCCGTATGCTCCAATGTCTACCGTAGTGAACACATAGTTTGCATCGCAAGAGGCAAGAAGCACTATTGAATTATGGTTCTTATAATTCCAATATTCGGATCCAGCCCCAGGAGGACATTGAATATTTATGTGCTTGCCATCAATTGCTGCAACACAGTTCGGCAAATTCCAAAGAACTTCAAAATCTGATGCAATCCGCTTCCAATCGTGCTGGTTTGGTTGTTCTAAATAAAAGGGCATAAGGTGATCCCACAATATGTCACATGTTTCATAGATGATGCTTGCTACCGTAGAATAGCCTATGCGAAACATCCAAGCTAGCACTTGTTTTGGAACTCCTTGTGACAGATACCTGGCCAATATTTGTATTAAATGAAATAATATATGAAAATAGTATCAAAATACTCACAGCAAAACCAAAAACAATCGAGCACTGGGTTCGATCGGTTTCCTCCAGCATGTTTTTTCCAAATAGGGTTCAATAAAGGCTCGGAGGATTTCAAAAGTTTGATGAGACATTCTTATTATCTTATAAAAATGTTCTGGATCCCGTTCTTTCATCTGCTCAAAGTTCTGGGCGTAGAAACCTGTTTCAGCCCGCGTTAAATTTAACTCGCGAACCCACCAACGTCTTTTAGACTGTTGTTGTTCTTCTTCTTCCTCGTCTTCTATGAAATATAAATAGTACTCGTATGCACAATAGGCTGCACATGCTATTTTGCCAATAAATGCAGTCTTCTGAATTTTCTTATTTAATTCCATTTTTTGTTTATTAGGAAAATAATTGATTTTAAAAACTTTAACTGAAAACTAATTTTCTAACAGCTGATTACCAAAATGACAGACGTCAGTCAAAGTACAATCGAAAGTATAGTAACATAACGGAGTCAGCGCTAACACAAAAGTAGTTTTGTGTTTTCCGCTTATAGCACTTGGGACTCCATACTTTAGACTGAAACACTCTACAAGTCCTTTAGCTACTGTGTTAGCTTCTTTATTTGGCAAAGGTATTGCTTCGGTAAATTTTGTAAGTTCGTCTTGAAGAGTAAGAATATATTTTGATCCATTTTCTGCTTCATCTAGAGGACCAACTAAATCTAGAAAAATTTTCTCAAAACTTGATTCTGCTGTGGTAGTTATTGTCATGGGTTGTTTTTTAGGTTGTATGTGTTTGTTTCTTTGACATATTGCGCAGTGCTTAACGTATGTCGTCACATCGTTTTGCATGCCTGTCCAAAAATATTTTTTTCTTATGTTCCGTAACATGCGATTTATTCCAGCATGTCCACTTGTAGGTAAAATATGATAATCGTTGAGTATAAGTTTTATTTTGCAAGGGTCTGTTACTTTTATAACGTTGTTTAAAGGTGCACTATAATTTTATTTTCCTTAAATATTTCTTCAATTCTTTTCTTTAATATATTTATTTTCTAATGATGACGGCCGTCTGAGAGCTTTAATAATTCCTCTTTTGTAATATAAATTTTCTTAATGGATAGAGGTCCGCAAATGTTACGCACGTCCCTCGACAACATTTTGTCAAATGTTGCCGATCGGGCAGTAGTGCTATTCTTGGATTCATCTTTATCAACATATGATGGTACACAATTTTTCTGCACGTCCCTCAACATCATTTTGTCAAATGATGCCGATCGGGCTGTAGTTCTAATATTGGACCGATTTAAAATTAAACAATTCTTTTCTGGAATATATGCCAAAATTTGATTTGGGCTTAATATCTTAGTTCCCTTTAATTTTGCAAAATCTTCGTCTTCTTTCATAAAACTATTTACTATTTTTAACTCAACTATCTTTAATCCTTTTTCTGGTGGTTCTAAAAGTTCTTTTATTATGACTTCTTCGGTTAAATTATCTTCAATAATTTCTTCTTGCTTTTCCAAATCAGACTGTTTTGTTTGTGCTCTTGTTGTTACACAGACATATAAGCTTTTGAATTCGTCTGAGCTTATTTGTATTCTACTTAGGGCATCTGCAGTGCAGTTGTCTTTCCCTGGTGAGTATTCGACAAGAAAATAATATTCTTCTAACAATAATCTAAATTTAGTTAAACGACTGGAAGGTTCTTTTAGTGAAAAAAGATACACTAGAGGTCTATGGTCAGTTAAAATTTTGAATCTTCTCCCGAACAGGTATGGTCTGTAGTGCTTTATTGCCCACACTATAGCAAGTAGTTCTTTTTCTATAGTGCTATAATTCTTCTCGGCTTTATTAAGCGTTTTACTTGCGTAGGCAATAGGCCTATCGTCGAAATTCGATAAAACAGCACCTAAAGCAAACCCGGATGCATCTGTTCGTAGTATGAACTCTTTTTCAAAATTCGGAAATTGTAAAATTTTCGGGCTTATTAAAAATTCCTTTAATAATTCGAAGTCTGTTTTGCAGTCTTCATTAAAATTGAAATCTACATTCTTCCGTAGTAACCGATTAAGAGGTGTTGCTAGTGTAGCGAAATTGGGTTTGAACTTTCTGTAGTAATTGGCAAATGCCACGAACCTTCTTACTTCGTCAGCATTTTTAGGTAGAGGGTAATTTTTCATAACTTCCGATTTTGATGGATCTGGTGTTATGCCTTTGTCAGATATTATATGTCCTAAGTATAGTACTTCTTTTCTAAGGAATGTACACTTTCTAGGTTGTATTTTAAGATTTACTTCTCTTAGTCTTTCAAAAACTTCGATAAGATTCTTATTGTGATGTTCCAAACTTCTACCGAAGACTATAAGATCATCAAGGTAAACGAAACATCGTGAGTAGGTTAAACCTGACATAGCTACGGACATCATTCTTGAAAAGGTGCTGGGTGATATTTTCAAACCCATGGGGAGGCGTTTTAGTTGATAATGCCCATTTTCTGTAGAAAACGCCGTACAGGGCCTGCTGTTTTTGTCTAACTTCATTTGGTAATAACCTTGGTTCAGATCTATGCATGAAAAATATGTTGCTCCTCCCACCATGTCGAATATATCTGTTATGTTAGGGAATGGGAATTTGTCATCCTCAATTACATCGTTTACTCTTCTGTAGTCAATTACTAGTCTGAATTTTTGTACTCCTGTTATAGGATCTTTTTTCTTTGGTACCACGAGAATAGGTGAGTTCCATGCAAAAAAGGATGGTTCAATAATATCGTCTGAAAGCATTTTGTTTATTTCGGTTTCGACGTCTGTCTTCTGTGAATGAGGTAATCTATATGGTTTAGTATACTTCAGAGTTGCTCCGTTTTTGAGTGTAATTTGGGCCTGACCTATATGCGTGTATGTTAACTTATCGTTTTCTAGATGGAAAATATCTTGGTATTTAGAGCATATGTTTTTGAGCTCCGACTGCTCTTCTTTGTTTTGTGTATCGAAATTTATTTCCTTTAATAATTGTTGTATACGTTGGGTTGCTGATTGTGTAGGCTTTTCATATTTTAGTACATAGTAATCCATTATTGGTATTGAATTTGGTTCTACCCATTTCATATTCACTTCAGATTCTCTTGTGTTTAAAATTTTTATCGGTATTTTCCCCTGCCTTACTTCAGAGACAGAGCCTGCCATGAATACTCCTTCACACAATTCTTGCGAATAAAATACTCGTGTGCTCGTATGTTTGGTTTCTAACCAATATGTGGTTTCCGATCTAGGTGAAATAGACAGTGAAAGTAGCTGGTTTGGATTGTGTATGGGTAACGAAATTTGACTAGTGTTTGTAGATAATTTTAGCGTAAAATGTTCCAAATCTATTATTGCACCGAACTCTTTGAGAAAATTTGCACCGATAATACCGTCTTAAGGTACAGGAAATGAATTTGGTACAATGTGAAAAGTGTAATATGTCTTGTGTTGTCCTAACAAAAGTGTGTTAGTACAGGTTCCTATGGTAGTTAAATTACCAGAAATACCCATTATTGTTGTTTTATTGTCTGTGTTTATTGGAATGTGTTTGTCTAGAACTTGTTGTTTTATTGTACAAATGGATGCTCCTGTGTCTATTAAGAATTTAATGTCTTCTTTGTTGTTAACCTTTATAAAAACATATAGGCCGTTTGCTACGCCCCCTGCACATATCGCAATATGTGTCAGTGGACTTAGTGATTGCCCTCCGATGCGCCGGCTTCCCCATCGGTGGGTTCTTCGTTTCCCTCATTCATTATATAAGTTGTTTCTCTCGGTCTGTACTGATTATTTTCGGTATTATTATGTGTTTGATTTCGTATCCTGTTATTGCTAGGATTGTTTCTGTTGTTGCTTGTCATTCTATTGTTATTGAAATTATTATTTGGCCTATGTTCATTGTAGTTGTTATATATACGTCCTTGTCGATCGTTATTGTTGTGTCGTGGGCTAGGGTTACTCGAGTTATTTTGTGGGTGATTAAATCGAGGTTGTGAAAAGTTTCGGGAATAATTTTATGATCTTGGGATATTTTGGGTCTGATGTGGATAGTTAGAATAGTTTGAGTTATTGTAGTTTTTTCGATTTGTGTTTTGGTATCTGTGTGTAGGTTGATAATGGTTGGGTCTTTGGGGAAATCTTGGGTTGTTTGTATATCTGATGAATTCTTGTTCATTTCTTGTACTTGGAGCTAACTCTAACAAGTGTTTGATCGCATCCTGCATTTTTGTATGCCGTGCACTGTCGAGTATTATCTTATACCTATCATTTACTCCTTGTTTTAAGAACGCTAAACCTCTCCGTTCATTTGCAGCTGTTAATGTTTCTCTAGACTGTTCCCCTTGTATCCTTATTTCTAATTCTGTCATTTTAGTAGTTCTATCTCTGACACGAATTCTCTCATAGGTCGATTTTTTTGACGTGATCTATCTAGCTTAGCCTGAATACTTTCTATAGTATCCTTGTCTCCGCATTTTGAAATTAAACTTGATTTTAGTTGTTCAAGTGTTATAATATTTGCGGTTCCTAATTCTGTTAGAGCCCTACCTTGAATATTACATTTTATTGCAAATTTGATGAGCGTAGCCTTTGAAGTTTCATTGAGTGTATCATGATAAAACTCAATGTTATTCAAAAAGTCTCTGATGTTTTCTGCTCGCTTATCATTTTCTTCGCAATTAAGTATAGGCAACTTTTGCGCCTTGCTAAAATCGAATTCTGCCATTCTTATTATTTTTTCTAGTGTATCTGTTTTATTTACCTGTTCTTGCCCCTCTTCTTCTCATTGTGATTCTTCCGAATCAATTTCTTTTATATTATTTTTAACTATTTCCTCTGCCAATTTTTTATATTCCTTTGCTTTAGACGTCAAATCAGATAAATATTTCTGTTCTTCGCTTTTTAAATCTTTTTGGTTGATACTTGTAAAATTTTCAATAAAATTATTCCAAAGTTCTAATATTTCTGTTAGCTTTAAGTTTGTTCCCTTTGTTTTACGTTTACGGTTGGGAGATTTTTTTAAACTTTTGTAACAACTTTTAAGTCCTTCTAAGGATTCTTCTAATGGTTTGAAATCCATTAATCAAACAGCAAAGAAAAAGAAAACCCAATATTCATAGTAACCCTTAATTAACAAAATTTTCCAATGTAACTTATTGCCTTTATATAATTTTTTCATATTTATTTATTAAACCGAAATTATTCTTCTTACACTATTCTTAACTACCTGTTTTTGTATATTTTTCTCAAATTTTTTTTTTAGCAATTTCATAATAAATTTACATAAAATTAAAATCGCCACAATAGTCGCCACCATAGTTAAGTCTATGCCGTAGTGTACATCGCCTCCAGCTTTGTTGTTTTGCTGACCATTATTGTTACTAATTACCTCCTCTTGTTTCGACTGGGTCTTACCCATTATTGTAGTTTTTTTTAATGCTTGCTTAGCTGACAGCAGCGTCTCCTCGAAAAGTTTGTCAAACTTTTTCTTGTTTCTCTTTTTTTCTTGTTCGAGTTTTCGTTGCTCCTTTTTCTTACAGCGGAGTTGTAGTAAGAACCTGTTTCTCACTTCTGTTGATTGACCCGGTATGTTGGCCAATCTCTGAAGTTCCAGTATTTCCTGTCTTTGTTTGACCTGGAGACCTCCTCTGGTTTTCGTCTTCTTGGGTTCTTGTTGACTTGGTACTGTTGCTCGCCTGGCTCTTCGACGTTTGTACTCCTCGATGGTCAACGGTTTAGGATCACAGTTTTTGTCCTCTACCACATTTGTCTGCAGCAGAAGCTTGTTCGCCTTCTGTATATATGAGGCTGCCAAAGCTAGCTGGTCGGTGCTTGACATCCGAAACCTTAATTTTCTTAGAAACCTGGCAAGATTCTTAGACTGGCAAGATCGCCATGTGAAGTTGGTCGTTCTCTTATACCAACTATTTTTTTTACTGGTCAATGGTCTTCGAGACAAATCGCTTAGCACTCAATGAATGCAACAGCTCGAACCTCTGGCTAATGCACTCGAGGTTTTGCCCTTAGACTATAACCAAGTATAGTCCCTTTGAATGTTCTTTCTAGCTCGCAAGCTTCACAAAAGAACAAATAAAAAGATCTTTATTGGTTGGAGTTCAGTGAGGAAAGACAATTTTATTTTCAAATACTATTGCTATATATACAGAAATTATATGTTATCGAAATTGTTCCATGCTTCGATTCTTGACCTCACAAATAATCGATATAAAGGGTGAACGACCAGCTATCCCAAGTGCATATTTCAATAATGCTTAGTTGACATATTTTGTCAACCTGAACAAATGAGCACCGATCGTGCACCATCAACCCATTCATATTTTATTATACACTTTATATAAACTCTTGCCGTTCGTGCCATCAAGGCAACATGACACTTTTATTACCCTGACGTAGAAGGCAAGACAATGCTTTGCATTGTTTATATCTATTGCTTAAGGCAATGCATGGTATGGGAAGCAAGTGTCAAGTATCGAAGCATGGTTGGATTAAGTGGTCGCTAGTGTGATCCCTTCACACTTGAATCGAACATTAGTTCATGCGGTGAACGCTAATATAACTAACGACAAATAAAAATGCATGTATTTTCGAATTGTCATTTTATATTTAAATAAAATTAATTCATTCGTGTCACACACAAAAATACACATTAGAAATGTCTTTTATTTGTCCTTATCGTTGTTGATGCTGGGCAAAAAATATCAAAGTCCACCGCATAGGGTCTTCCAGACATTCCTTGCAGGATTTGTTGCGACTTGAAATATTCTTGATCTGGTTGCAGCGCCCGGTAGTAACTTCGGCAATGGTATATCGTTGACGCCTTAGTCTCCCATATCTATACATAATATTATGCAAGACGGCAAACACTGCGATAATTTTTTGTGTGACTGCTAATCGTTGCATTTGGATGGCACTCGATCTTCACACGTTGCATTGTTCGATATGGACGCCAAATTCGCACTTATCTCAGGCCTACCTCTTCATATTTGTCGCTTGACGACGAGGATGATGATGACAATAAAACCGCATCTATCTTGGAAAATAAAATATTTTTGAATGTAAAATAAAATTCTAAAATGGCAACAGAAAATGGATACACTGCTAGACTGAACAATAAAATGTTGAATATTAGCTAAAACTGTTTAAACCGTACCTAAACTACACGAAAATGTCTCGTTTAAGTTGGAGTCGGTTTATCGTAGTAAAATCGATAATTCGGTTTAAAATTTTGGATAGCGTCAGTTTAAGTGAGTGAATATTACCGATTAGTCGGTTTAAAAATTTTAAACCGACTACTGAATTTAAACAGATTTTAAACGGTGAGAATATTACGGCCGTAAGCATTCTTCTTGATCCCAACGGATTAAAGTTTGAAAATATTTGTATATTTATTCTAGGTTAGGTTAGGTAGAAGGGCTGACAGTTGATCTTGTTACCGTCACACTTAGATCTATGTAGATCCGTTGTGATACCCTAGGAAGTTGTATCCCACTTAATGTAAAAACCTATGTGTTCTGTTAGCAATCAAGCTAATTAGAGGCATTGACGAAGTTCAGAAGACTGTTCGCCGAAGTTCTAGAAAGATCCTCTAATTCATCAAAGAAATGATTACCTAAGTGTTTCTTTCTTAAGTGACAGAGTGCTGGGCAGTGACAAAGGAAGTGTAAGGTGTCCTCATGTGCTTCTTCATCGCTGCAGCCTCTGCAAAGGTCGTCAGTACTGAGCCTCATTTTCTTTCTGTGGTATCCCAGTAGGTTGTGTCCGGTGATTATGCTGACAAGGGAACGAAGATGTTTTTTGTTCATTTGCATAATTTTGTCTGTCCTCTGCTTATTGAAATTGGGCCACAATTTTCTAGTTGTGGCGCATGTTTCAAGCAGGTTCCATCTTTCATTGTTTTTTTCTGATATTTTGTTACCAATATCCTGTTTGATGTTACAGTTCGGTACTTTAATATGTCGTTCGGCTTGACTTGAATCAAGTGACGATCCCGTTCTCGCCAGTTCATCAGCTCTTTCGTTTCCTTGTACATTGCTGTGACCAGGAACCCAGCAGAGTCTAATGTTATGCTGCATGCCTAAGCTCTTCGCGACAGCAATTTACAAGCTTCGAATGTATTTCGGTGGCGGAAATTGCTTTAATTGCTGCTTGGCTATCAATAAAGAGGGTGATGTCAGCTCGTGGTATCGCCATCATTGATATTTGCGTAGCTGCTTTGGTCACTGCCAAGACCTCAGCTTGGAAGACGCTGCAAAAGTCTGGAAGTCTGAAGGAGCTAGCTAGTCCCAGAGTTTCCGAGAAGATTCCTGCACCAACTCCAGTGTCCATCTTAGAACCATCAGTGAAGACGGTTATCGTAGATTCGTTACTGAGAGGTTGGTTGTTTTTCCACTCCTCTCTGTTAGGAAAAGAGGTAGTGAATGGTCTGTCGAAGTTTAAATGGGGTGTTATGTAGTCTGTGCAAACATTAATTCCCACATATCTCTGAAGAATCTGAGTATGGCCCGTTGTGCTTTGCTTCCAGCAGTTAGTCTGGCTTAGTCGCAAGGCACTGTATGCTGCTGATTCTTGCACGAATAGATCTAAGGGTTTCAGGTTGAGTATCGCTTCCAGCCCCGCTGTGGGGGTGGTTTTCAACGCCCCTGTAATACCTACGCATGCTAATCTTTGAACTTTTGTTAAGATTTTCAGGTTTGTTGTTTTCTCTGTCGCGTTCCACCAAACTAGATTACCGTAGGTTAGTATCGGTCTAACTATTGCCGTGTACATCCACCTGATAATTTTTGGGTCTGGTCCCCAGGATTTTCCGAAAATCCTGTTGCAGGAATAGAATGCGACCATAGCTTTCTTTGCTCTTTCTTTGGTGTTGAGACACCAGTTCAGTTTCTTATCAAGGATCACACCAAGGTATCTGGCCTGATCTGAGATTTTGAGTGGTGTCCCTTCTATTGATGGTAGTCTAAACATTGGTATTTTCCTTCTGTTAGTGAAGAGAACCAATTCTGTTTTCAATGGATTAACCATTAGACCACATTTCTTTGTCCAGTTGTTGACCTTTGACAGGGCAAACTCGATTTGTTCACTTATAGTGGATGGGAATTTTCCTGTCGCAAGTAGTGCTAGGTCGTCCGCATAGGCTACTACTTTGACTCCACTATGTTTTAATTTTACAAGAATTTCGTTCATAACTAGTATCCAAAGAAGTGGAGAGAGTACCCCTCCCTGGGGTGTTCCTCTAGATGTGGATACTTTTAAACGTGATTCTCCAAGTTCTGTGTTTATATGCCTGTTTCTTAACATGCACATAGTCCAATTTATAATTGAACTTTCTATATTCAGCTCTACAAGGGTTCTCTTAACTGCATCACTTTCCACATTATTGAATGCTCCTTCAATATCCAGAAAGGCAGCGAGAGTGTATTCCTTGTCTTTGAGAGTTTTTTCAATTGTATTAACAACACAGTGAAGTGCTGTTTCTACGCTTTTGCCTTTTGTATAGGCATGCTGCATTGGAGAAATTACCTCCGGGTTCAGTGTGCTGCGAATATAGATGTCCAACAGTCTTTCGAAGGTTTTAAGAGTAAACGACGTGAGACTGATTGGTCTATAGTCTTTAGCTTCCGTGTGACTAGGTTTACCAGCCTTCGGGATGAAAACAACCTTGACTTCACGCCATACTTTAGGTACATATCCCCATCTGAGGCTGCTTGAGAATATGTTTTTTAGGTGCGGAGTAATGAGGTTTTCACTTTTTTGTAACATCATTGGAAAGATGCCATCTAGTCCCGGGGATTTATAAGGGGAGAAAGAGTTTATTGCCCATTTAATCTTGTCTTCCGTTACAATATCCGACGGTGCTCTGTGCTCTGTATGGTTCTTTTAGGGAACCCAAGGTAGTTGGCTCTTTAGAGAGAATTTTCCTTAGTCTAGCTGATTCATTGGTGCCTTCTACTTCATCGCAGAAGGTTCTCCACGAGCTTCGTTTGGCTCGCTGTGTTTCAGCTTTGAATTTTCTTTGACTGGATTTGTAGTTCTCCCAGTCTATGTCTAATCTAGTGTGTTTTGCGATATTGAAAAGTCGCCTAGTTTCTTTCCTAATATCGCCCAGTTCTTTTGTCCACCAAGGTGGTTTTTTGTTGCCTTTACTACCTGATTTTAAAGGACATCCTTTGACAAAAGCATTGCTGAGTATTTCTGTGAATTTCTCGGCAGCTTTGTCTAAGTTATCAGGATTATCAATTTCATTGGTATTAAGCAATGTGATTCTATTCCCTACTTCCCCATTAAAAATATACCAGTTAGTTTTCCTAAAATTTCTAAAAGGTTTTTGAGAATTTGTTGTGTTAAGTATAAAGAATTCAATTAACCTATGATCGGAAAAAGATTCTTCCTTAAGTACTTTCCACTGTTCTATTGAGACGGTATTCGAGTTGCTCACAAGGGTGATATCGAGTACTTCCTCGCGGTTCTTAGTCACAAATGTTGGTTCATTACCTCTATTCGCTACTAGTATGTTATTTCCTATGATAAATTCAAAAAGAGACTCACCTCGATCGTTGATGTCGGTGCTCCCCCATTGAGTATGATGTGCATTAGAATCACATCCTATCACAAGGTCCCATTTCTCCACAGCTGCGCGTTCAACAAGTTGGGACGTGATATTTGCAGGTGGTCCCTCCGTTCCATCGTAGGGCATATAGCATGATGCCAAGATAAGCGGTGGAAGCCCATCGCGCTCCAACTTTATCGCAGTTTGGTCTAGGTTACTGTATGTAGATAAAAGAAAGAGATTAATCTGTTTTCTAGCTACAATACATGCTCTATGATTACTAATTGTACCTGCAAAAGAGGATTTAAACAAAGTAAGTCCCTTTGAGTAAAGCCCCCTAATTTTGCCGCCTGATACCCAGGGTTCTTGAACTAGGGCAATGTCTATTTGTCTACTCTCCATGAGGTAGACCAGGTTGGCGCTGGCAGATTTACTGTGATGAAGATTTATTTGTACAAATTTCATTATAAGTTTTTAACTACCACCCCCTTATTTACCTGTTTTTTCTTATTGGCTTTCATCCTGAGCTTGCATCGGTTTATACCGACGCGTACTTTGTAGCCAATCTTCCGAAGAAGTGGCATCGATTTGTGGCTTAAACTCACGATTACTTCGGTGCCATCTTTGGTGGGTTCGCCAACCTTAACAACCTCCCAATTCTGGCTGAGTTGGTCGGCGTTGAGGGACTTGAGGTACCGCTCTATCCTGTCTCTTGGGATCACGGGTCCTCTCAGTGTCAGCACTGCTTATGGCCTACTAAGTTCGCTGATTTCCTTCTTGCTGATCAAACGAAGGTCAGCGTTTGGCCAAGGAGCTTCGGTCTTCTCGATGAACTCTCGGAGCCATGTGAGAGTGTTGCCATCTTCACATGTCATCACCTTGAATCCATGGACAGTGCTGAGGTTACCGAATAGCGGCGGAGGCCTGTTTTTGACGATAGCCTCATTTACCCCGTCCAGAATTCGGAGTTCCATCAATTGCCATTGATCATCCGTCAGTTTCCTTGAAGGGTTGCCAAAGTCTGCTATCGCAGTTTGTTGGCCCTCCATGGTCACCCGGGAGAATTTGGCTTTCTTCTTCTTGTTCCCTGGTGAGGGAACAGCTGGTGACGTTGTGTCGTCGTGCCTAGCTCTTTTGGAACCGCTCGCGGTTGGATGAGGGCTAGGCGGGGGCAAGAAGCCATCCTTTCCTTTCCCTTTCACCTTCCTTTGAGCTGTCCTCGAGTTCGGCTCGTCCTTAGTTCGTCTGTCCGTACTATCTGTCCGTGACTTAGTGTCGTCATGCCTAGCTTGATAGGACGTACCCGCAGTTGGGTGAGAGCTAGGTGGAGGCAAGAGGCCGTCCTTTCCTTTCTTCACCTTTCCTTGGGCAGTCCTCAAGTTCGGCTCGTTCTGGGTCAGTCTGTCCGTACCCGTATCATCCGTCCGTGACGGATTGTCGTCTTGCCTAGCTTGGTTGGACGAACCCGCAGTTGGGTGAGAGTCAGGCGGAGGCAAGAGGCCATCCTTTCCCTCCTTCACCCTTCTTTGAGTAGTCCTCAAGTTCGGCACGTCCTCAGTACGTCTGTCCGTACCCGTGCTAACTGTCTTAGTCGAAAGTCTCTGAGTACATCTCTCCAGAGCTAGCTTTTCCTTGGCCGTTAAGGATTCAGGATTTCTTTTAGCTAGCCACCGGAGGATCCTCTCAGCGTTCCGTTTTTGCCTGCGGAGTATCTGACTTTCGTTCAGGAGACCTGTCACCTTGCGCTTGCAACGCTCAGCTCGGGCCTCCACAACTGTCTTCTCGGTGTCCATTGTTGAGTCAGTCGGTTTGCAATCCCCTGTCTGAGAGGAGGTGGACGCATTCAGACTGCATTCAAGGTTGTGGTTCCTAATGCAACCCGAGTGCGATTCCTCCAACTCGACCACTTCCGGTTCATGCGTCCTGTCTTTTGGTATGTCCGTCTTTGCAAGCACAGCCGATGAGGCCAATCCCTTCCTTACCTGGGATTTACCAGCAGGGGGTTCGGGTGGTCCCATCAGCGTGTGCACGCATGTGCCCCGCACAGAAGGAGCCTTCTCCGGTGTTAAGACAGTAGGCCCAACCTCCTTTGCAGACTCTTCCTGCAGAAGCGCACGCGCGTTATGCAATCGTTTCCGTTCAAGTTCCGTAAGTTCTTCCCAACTCCTTGTGCCAAGTCGTTCAATCACTCTTCTGCAGTTGCGGTATTTACTCCGCACCGAAGAAGAAGATAACCGTGAGATGCTGGAGCTGGCAACGGAAAGGCAGTCACTGATGTCGTCAGTGTCAACAGTTACGATGCTGGCCCCATCATCCACACCGAGATTGGCAAAGGGGTTGAGAAGAAGGTCTTCCTCTTCCTGAGTCAATTCCGTCGTTGTGTCGTTCTTGTCTTTGTTATCGTTTGCGTTTTTTGTCACTGGCGACTTCTCCCTTCGTTCGATACGAAGGGCCAAGCCCACGCCGGTAGCCGCGACTTCTACCGACGGTTTAGCGTATATCCCCGCTAGTTTGTTTTGTCTTTTGTGTGTGTTGTCCATAGTTTTTACGTTTGGGTTCCTCTTAGTTGGCCTAGAATCTTCAGCTGTCCAGCTGCGGATCCCTTAATCAGTCAGTCCGTACTATCTGTCGTCCGTACTTGCCGTCATGCCTAGCTTGATTGGACGTACCCGCAGTTGGGTGAGAGCTAGGCGGAGGCGAGAGGCCGTCCTTTCCTTTCTTCACCTTTCCTTGAGCAGTCCTCAAGTTTGGCTCGTTCTAAGTTAGTATGTCCGTACCCGTATTATCGTTGTCTTGGTCTTGCTTAGCCTGGTTGGTCATAATCGAAGTTGGGTTAGGGATGGGCGGAGGCAAGAGGCCATCCTTTCCCTCCTTCACCCTACCTTGAGCAGCCACCAGGTTCGGCTCGTCCTCAAGCAGATCCAGGAGGTCCACAGCTGGCCAGCTGAAGACCTAAACGTAAGCCTCCCCACCACTACAAGGTGGAAACCCGTCGGGGAGGTATTATTTATTCTAAATCCTTACATCAACCAAAATATCTTTATCTTAAAAAGCTGATTACATTCGTGAAAGGAATGGAGTACAGTGAATTCTCAAACAATTCTGATGTAATACCTCCATCAGACGCCAAAAATAATATTAATCATGATAGTTCTTCTCGAATCAATTGCAACAGAGGTGTAAAATATACACAAATAATAAAGTAACTTGTTGGTGGGTCTAAAAATGAAAATGTAAAAATAGGAAAATCATATTCTAATATAACTGAAATGAAATACACAAACAAAAATATTGAATATGTATATTGGAATGGTCCTAATGAACTAGTTAATAGACTACAACTTTTAGTAGCATCTTAAAATGCTGGTTACGAAAACTACCAGAATGAAATCAGTTCTACAATTGAAGAGCTGAAGGAATCAAATATTATATATTAACTTTATTCAAAACAAAAATCTTTGCATATAAACAATGAACGTTGACAAGTTCGGTAGGAACTTCAAACCTGTTCCAAAATACAAAGGGCTTGTAGGCCCTCCCGGGGAAGGATTTAAACTCCTCCCATCTGGTGAATTTGATATAGATAGACATTTAAACAATATTGGAGTTAAACCTGAGCATCCCCACCAAGCCGTTTCCAAACTATATGTTGATGAGCAGTTAAACCTAAAGGAAAATAAAATCAGAGACCACATAGACTCTTCTTTAAAGGAAGCAATAGCAACTATGAAGCGAGAAAACAGGAACTTATTAGCACTCCCAATAAAACCTAAAGATCTCATGGATAGTGATGAAAACCATGTCGATGAAAAAATAAAAAAAAAGTTGAATTGATCATGAAGACTTTGTTTCCTAAAGTGCCTCTTGCATATATAAATGAAAAGTAAAATAGTGGGGCTTAAAATGCTAATGTTTATTTAAAAAGTAATTTTTTTTTAGTAGGCATTCAATACTTAGACTGAGAACATCTAAACAAAAAAAAAAAATTCTGAAATAATATTTAAAAACATTTGTGACTTTTTAAAAACTTATCGTCAAGATGTATTAGATGAGCATTATGAAGAGTTTTTAGATTGCATTTCCCTACTTAAAAGATTCCAAAACGCCCATTATACCGAATCTATTCACGGTCACCATTACTCAAATTGTTGTTGGGCATCTAATCATTGCAAACCAGTACCGGATACTTATGCCTGTTATATTGTAGAAATCCGTTTAGTTAGAATTAAGAAACTGATGTTATTGCATAAGCGATTGAAATAAAAGAAGAAAACAAAAATATATAAGTATTCTTTTGTTTTGATTTCACTCTTTTTAAATATGACTAAGCGAAAGGTTGTTGAAGAGTTGCATAAGGCTGTACGGCGGGATTTTAAACGTCGTCATGTTATCATAAAAGGCTTTGTGGCAAGCCGATCTGGTTGAAATGATACCATACAGGGATCAAAACAATGGGTTTTATTATATGATGACAGTTATAGATACTTTTTCAAAGTTCGCATGGGTTATACCTATGAAAAGCAAGAAGGGTACAAGGGAAGGGAAATATTTGTACATTCTTCTAAGTATCCAAAAAATTTGCAAACGGATGATGGAAAAGAATTTTTTAATAAGAATTTCAAAAGTTTGATGGAAAAATATAAAATTAATCACTATTCCACATTCAGCTCATTGAAGGCTTCAATTATTGAAAGATTTAATAGAACTTACAAAGAAAAAATGTCGAAGGAATTTAGTTTCAATGGCAGCTATAAGTGGATAAATATTTATAAAAAAATAATTCATGATAACAATCATTCTTTTCATCGAACTATTAAATGTAAACCGGCAGAAGTTAATAAAAAAAATTCAAAATCATTGTTAACACTTTTCAAATATACGAAAGAAGAAAGTAAGCAAAAATTCAAAGTTGGTCACCAAGTAAGAATCAGCAAGTATAAACACAAATTCGATAAAGGCTATACACGCAACTGGACTACTGAGGTTTTTAGAATAAGAAAAATCCAAACAACAAAACCAACCACATATCTTCTTGAAGACTATCAAGGAAAACCAGTACAAGGAGGGTTTTATGAAGCAGAACTGATAAAACTAAATGTGCAGATGTATTTCTTGTGGAAAAAGCTCTAAACGCGAAAGGAAATATCGTTTTTGTGTAATAGTTGGGATTTCCAGCAGAACATAATTCTTGGATCGATAAAAATGATATTTTGTAAAATAAAATAAAATACATACAATTGATTTAAAGAAATTTATTTTCATTTTTCTTCTTTTTTTTGTGTTTTTTTTATGTTATATAATGTATAGGTATTATTATGGTTTTTATCAAGTACATTATAACAAAGATTATTTCAATTTCATAAATTTAAGCTCGTACGTTGACCCAAGTTGTCTTATAATCTCTAAGACATACCCTCCCCCACCAATCACTCCTATGCTGTCTGATGAGAGCTCTGAATATCTGATTGGTAAAAAAATCTGTAGAAATAAATATTAAATTTATTAAAATATATATATATCTACAAACAAAAATTTTATAACTTGCCTTATATTCTCCGAGATCTGCTGTAACACGATCCCTCCAACGTGTTTTGACTTTTTGCAATCCAAAAATATTATATTTGAATGCTATTTGTAGTTCGGATAACTTCTTAGTCGGCTTAAAACCGATATTTTCGTTTAAAGAATTTACTTCTCTTACAGCGAAATCATCCGGTGAAAATATCGAATAATCTGCTTCTTTAAAATGCATGGTGAATAGCTATAGCAATAATAATGTTGCCTGTTTAACTTCTTGAGGCGATCTCTGTTGCTCACCAGCAAATAATTCTCTTTTTATAGGAGTATCTTCAGTCTACGTATATATGTACATACGTCTTTTAAAAGCATGTTAACATAAAGGTTTTCAATCTGACGTATGTACATGTTCATTCGTGTTAGGAAAAGTGGTGGGCATTGGAATTGGATAACCTCAAAACTATGTCGACAATGAGGTTTCAAAAACACACAGACGATTATTAGTCGTTAGGTTCAATGATATACACATATGATGCGTTTTTTCAAACAAGTGTCAGCGTGGACACGTTTATTTTTCTACGAAACAACAAAAATAAATAGTTATTCTATTTTCTATCATGCTTCTACATTGCTTTCCCACAGGATGAAAGTTAAGAAAAATGTCCATAATACCATAATTGTATTATCATCCTGAAAACGAACTTTATTGCTTTTTTTTTTATTGTTTTTCAAAGAATTTTCATCTGAGCAGGATCATTTTTTCAATGTGATCCTCTAACCCATTAGGTTGAATGATATATGTGATGCGTTTTTCAAAACAAGTGTCAGCTTGGGCAAGTTTATTTTTTTATGAAACAATAAAAAAAAATAGTTATTCTATTTTACTAGGATCATGCGTCTACATTGCTTTCCCACAGGATGAAAGTAAAGAAAAAGGTCCATAATACCATAATTGTATTATCATCCTGAAAACGAACTTTATTGCTTTTTTTATTGTTTTTCACAGAATTTCCATCTGAGCACGATCATTTTTTCAATTTCATCCTCTAGCCCATTAAGTTGAATGATATATAAGCTGCGTTTTTCAAACAATAGTTATTCTATTTCACTAGGATCATGCGTCTAAATTGCTTTCCCACAGGATGAAAGTAAATAAAATGGTCTATAATACCATAATTGTATTATCATCCTGAAAACGAACTTTATTGTCTTTTTTATTGTTTTTGAAAGAATTTTCATCTGAGCACGATCATTTTTTCAATATGATCCTCTAACCCATTAAGCTGAATGAAATATATGATGCGTTTTTCAAACAAGTGTTAGTGTGAGCTCGTTTTATTTTTCTATGAAACAATAGAAATAAATAGGAAACCTATTTTACTGGGATCAGGTCTATCTTCATTGCCTTCTCATGGGGTGAAAGTAGAGAAATTATAAATTATTGAACACATCAATGCATGAGTATTAACATTCAAACTACGAAACCAAATTTAAAATATAAAAACACACTTACAATTATTTATATGAAAGTTTTGATCTATTCATTTGTTAGTGCCATATAAAATTAAAAAAAGGACTATCTCTTAAAAACATAAATTTTTACCATATATCCAGACTACGAAACCAAAATAAAAAATATATTAACAGTTATTTATATGTAAGTTTTTTTTTCTTAAAAAAAAGAAAGATCTATTCATTTATGAGTGTCATATAAAATTATTAAAATTACCTACTTCCTTCATAAAAACTAATTTTAAACATTTTAGTATGTGAAAGTTTCAACGTTCCAAAAAAAAAATTATTTCAAAAAGTAACCATTTTTAGATATTTATTATATAGATATATATATATTAAAAAAGACATATTCATTTGTCAGTGATACCTATAATTATAAAAAAAAGTGACGCCTTCTTTAAGCAAAATTTAAAACAAATATATCATTTGCATTGAGACATTGGGTGGTAAAAGTTTTTTCGTTTTAAAAGACTTATTCGTTCGCGAGTGATACATACAAAAAAATCTTCACTTATTTTTTAATTAAATAAAAAAAAGAAAAAAATGGAGGATTTTACCTGTGCCATTTGCAGCAGTAAATTTGCTCATACAAGCTCAAGAAATGAAAGCTGTCCATGGGGATACAATTAGATGTCATCAATGTGATAAAGTATACGCCCGGAAGGACTCAATGTTGAAGCACTTCCGTAAGGAGCATATAAGGATTAACACTCCTAATACTTTAATTGCAAAAGGAAACACTCTGAAACTATCAATGATTCTTTGACTCCACCACATACTTCATCGAAAAAACGAAGATGTGACAGCTGTGAAATAGATGTGAGCACTGCTGAATGGCCCCATCACATTAGAACTAATCTACATAAAAGAAAAAGTAGAGTAGCAGTTTTCAACACCCCATTTTCAAAAATAAGGCACTGTTTCCAAAGTAAGGTTGAAACCTACTCATGTGAAAACACTGATGAGGGTCTAATCGACATCAAGAAATTTTTGGAAAAATGTAAAAGCGATTTAATCGATTTGCTTAAAAACTCATTGGAAACGAAAGGAAGTGTTAAATTTAGTATTGAGCTTTTTGCCGAGTATATTAAATTTATGAAGATTGCGAGGTTAGCTTAAAATCCTTTAAGTGTCCGATGCAAATAGCTCTGGATAGCAATGATTTGGAAGACATTCTGGCCAAAATTGGTCAGTTAATTACAATCAAAAGTGAGGAGTTTTAGGAGAAAGATTCTGGTTGGACACTATTCGCTATTAGCAATATAGAAGTGAATATAAATGAGACAGACCTTTAAGAGGATCAAGTTACCTGAGTCTTCCAAAATTCATTGAATTGAAAAAGGCCTGTATCAATGTAAAGAACAATGATACATACTACTTCAAATGGGCAGTTATATCAGCTCTCTACCCTATGGATCAAGATGCCCATCGACCTCAAAAATATCAAATATCCAATGTTGAAAACGACGTGATTACCATAGGAAATGGAACTATCCTAATATTCACAAATTTGATTTTTCCATTAAAAGTTAAAGACATTTCCGCTTTTGAAGATCTCAACCTTTCAATAAGTATAAATGTATTTGGAGTTGAAAAAGATGAGTTCGGCTCGAAATATGTAGTTGTAGGTCCTTACTTCAATGCTAAAAATATCCGTGAGCATCATATAAATTTGCTACCACTTCAAGAAGGGGATTGCAGTCATTACGTTTGGATAAAAAATATGTCCAAATTGATCGGAAGCCAAATGAATTATGGTAAACGATCAATAAAAATGTGTAATGCATGCTTACAATCGTTCAACACCGATGAGGCGTTTGAAAAACATGAAGCAGAATTCAACAAAATTGTGAGAACTCTACCCAATGCTACGAACAACATCCTGGAATTTAAAGATCAATAGAGTTCGATGGAAGTGCCGTTTTCCGTGTACGCCAATTTTGACTGTATGCTGATGAATATTGCTAGCTGTCAACCACATGCATCAACATCAACAACAACAGCAACTAAGAAGCATGTACCAATAGCTGTGTCCTATTTTACCAAATGCTCATTTGACGAAACATTGAATAAACTATTCAAATATACCGGTGAGTTAATTCTTTTGAGATTATTTTCATGTATTATAAGTAATTTAATTGAAAATAATTATTATAATTATATAAATATTATTTATTTATAGGTGAAGATTGTGCTAAGGTTTTTATTACAAACTTAGTTGAAGACGCTAAGCACATACATCGAGAGCATTTAAGCAAAAAGATACCGCTTAATATGTTAGTTGGTGATGAGAGACGTTTTTAGCAAGAAACCAGATGCCATATCTGCAAGTTTCCTGTATGGGGCAGCGATAAAGCTCGAGACCACGATCATCTAACTGGCCACTTTAGAGGAGCAGCCCATTCTAAATGCAACTTGAGTTTTAGGGTACCTACGTTTATCCCTATATTTTTTCATAATTTGACCGGTTACGACTCGCATTTATTCATCAAAGAATTGGTCAATATTAGTGGGGGATTAATATTATTCCTCTCAATAAAGAGAAATATATATCTATTTGTAAAAAAAAATTAATAAATAGGGAGCAGAAGGAGTTTTTAGAGCTAAGATTCTTAGACTCATTCCGGTTTCTCCCAACTAGTATTGACAATATAGCAAAAACCCTTCATGAGGTTGATTTTAAAATACTATCGGAGTATGTTAAAAACGACATATAGTCTATCAACCTTATGACTCGCAAGGGGGTTTTCTGTTATGATCACCTAGATTGCGTAGAAAAATTGAATGAAGTAAGACTTCCTTAAATAGAATCTTTAAGAAATTCACCAATTGATGAAGACTGTAGTTTAGATGATTATGCCCATGCTTAGAAAGTGTGGTCACATTTGAATTGCGAAAGCCTGGGTCAATATCAGGAGCACTATTTGGTGACAGATGTCCTTATTCTGGCTGATATTTTCAAAAATGTAGGGCAGATTCTAGACAACATTATGGTCTTGACCCCTGTCACTACTTCACATTGCCTGGTTTCTCATGGGATGTCATGTTGAAAATGACAGCCATTAAGCTGGAACCTTTGACAGACATTAGCATGTATAATTTCTTTGCTATGGGAATAAGAGGTGGTTTGACGCAGTGCACTTTGCGCCACTGCAAAGCAAACAATAAATTTATGTCTGAGTTTGATGCAGATAGCCCCTCCAATTATTTAGAATATTTGGATGCCAATAACCTTTACGGTTGGGCAATGTCGGAGTATCTACCTCATTCAAACTTTGAATGGGCTGATATTCCAACTGATTTGACTGGGATCAAAGAATTGCTAACTTCAAATGTAAATACGGGTTATGTTTTAGAAGTTGATCTAGAGTATCCTCAGAAAATACACGATGCTCATAATGATCTACCATTCTGTCCATCAAACACTTCAGTGACTGCCAAATCTCATAAAAAATTGATTGCGGATTTGAAGAATAAAGTGAATTATATTATTCACTATAAGACTTTAATTTAAGCCCTCGATAATGGTTTGGTTCTTACCAAAATCCAAAGAGTGATGCGATTCAAGCAATCTCCATGGTTGAAAACATATATCGATCTAAACAATCGACTCAGAACATCAGCCACCAATAAATTTGAGAAGGATTTACGTAAACTGTGCAATAACGCAGTTTTCGGAAAAACTATGGAGAATGTGGACAAGCGCAAAGATGTTCGAATTGTGGATTCCATTGAGAGTAATGGAAGACAGTGTATATAATAAGCCAGTATATCTAGGTTTTTGTGTTTTAGATATTTCTAAATTTAAAATGTATGATTTCCATTATGCATACATGAAGCCAAAATTTACAGATAATTTAAAACTGGCTTATATGAACACTGACTTTTTTATATATAACATAGGCACCCAAGATTTTTAAAGTGATATCAAAAGTGACATCTCTAAAAAATTCGACACTTCCGACTACCCGCTTAATAATTCCTTTGGTATTGCCCAGCTTAACATGAGAAAATTAGGGGCTTATGAAAGATGAAAATTGTTACGGTAAGATTTACCGCAACAAAAACCATTCTATAATTGGTTCTTAAAACTTTCTTCTGACCATGTTATTTGGTCATGGTCTAACCCTTGATATCAGTTTTCCCCTCGATCCCAACCATTCCTACTTTTTGATACCCATTTTGAGTCCGTTGTCCTCTGGGAGTTTAAGTGTGACTCGGAGAGGGTGACAAAGTAGGTAACCATTTGGTTCGATAGTGTTGAGCCAGCGGATGGGCTGGAGACTCGCACGCCATCTATAGAAAAAGCGAGGAAGCTCATAATACAATTAACAACATTCAGAGACGACGGCAGAACGAAACATACACGTGGATTTAAAACAACAACACAACAACAATTTCCTTAAACCAATCTAAAGTTAACTTCTTTTTAAACATGGCTTTAAGCCCATCCTAAAATCTAAATTTCATCTAAATCTAACATTGACCGTAGAAAAGAATGGAACGCTAAACGCTATTCCCCAAATCTGCACAAGGGTCCACTGAATAGTAGATTGCGCGATAGAAACTGTGATTTGAGTATTTGCCTCCCTCTTCGTTTCCTCAAAAATGTTTAGAAAATCGATATTAAATTGTAGTCTGCTTCTTCGAAGCATTTTCAGAAAATTAAATTGAGTAGAGTAGCTGAGAGAATGCTCAGAATAATATTTTCAAACTTTTGTAGTTCTTTTACTTTTCTCGAAAATAAGTATTGTGAATATGCCTGAATACGGCCGAGGATTCGTTAAGCTTTGGGAGAACGCCAAAAACTTGGGGAATCCATTGTATGTGAGAGTGATAGAGAGTTTCGATGGAACTCAACGTCGGGGTGCTACAGCAACCGAGTTCCACGAAAGCTTTTATTTGAGAGTGTGAGTGTGTGAGTGTGTGAGTGAGAAAGGGGCCAAGGAAGACGAATATGCTACGCATGAACAACCACTTCTTGGTTGACCAGTTACGCCGATAGAGGTTTTAAAGATTTGAGAAATTTCCGTGTACGCTGATTTTGAGTGTATGCTGATGAATATTGCTAGCTGTCAACCTCATGCATCAACATCAACAACAACAGCAATTAAGAAGCATGTACCATTGTACCCATAGCTGTGTCCTATTTTATCAAATGCTCATTTGATGAAACATTGAATAAGCTATTCAAATATACCGGTGAGTTAATTCTTTTGAGATTATTTTCATATATTATAAGAAATTTAATTGAAAATAATTATTATAATTATATAAATATTATTTATTTATAGGTGAAGATTGTGCTAAAGTTTTTATTACAAACTTAGTTGAAGACGCTTCATATGTCAGTTGGTAATGAGAGACGTTTTCAGCAAGAAACCAGATGCCATATCTGCAAGTTTCCTGTATGGAGCAGCGATAAAGTTCGGGACTATGAGCATCTAACTGGCCACTTTAGAGGAGCAGCCCATTCTAAATGCAACTTGAGTTTTAAGTTTCATAATTTGACCGGTTACGACGAAGAGTTGGGCAATATTAGTGGGTGGATTAATATTATTCCTCTCAATAAAGAGAAATATATATCTATTTCTAAAAAAAATTTAATAAATAGGGAGCAGAAGGAGTTTTTAGAGCTAAGATTCTTAGACTCATTCCGGTTTCTCCCAACTAGTATTGACAATATAGCAAAAGCCCTTCATGAGGTTGATTTTAAAATACTATCGGAGTATGTTAAAAACGACATAGAGTCTATCAACCTTATGACTCGCAAGGGGGTTTTCTGTTATGATCACCTAGATTGTGTAGAAAAATTGAATGAAGTAAGACTTCCTTAAATAGAATCTTTAGGAAATTCACTAATTGATGAAGACTGTAGTTTAGACGATTATGCCCATGCTAAGAAAGTGTGGTCACATTTCAATTGCGAAAGACTTGGTCAATATCTGGAGCACTATTTGGTAACAGATGTCCTTATTCTGGCTGATACTTTTCAAAAATTAAGGGCAGATTCTATACAACATTATGGTCTTGACACCTGTCACTACTTCACATTGCCTGGTTTCTCATGGGATGCCATGTTAAAAATGACAGCCATTAAGCTGGAATTTTTTACAGACATTAGCATGTATAATTTCTTTGCTATGGGAATAAGAGGTGGTTTGACGCAGTGCACTTTGCGCCACTGCAAAGCAAACAATAAATTTATGCCTGAGTTTGATGCAGATAGCCCCTCCAATTATTTAGAATATTTGGATGCCAATAACCTTTACGGTTGGGCAATGTCGGAGTATCTACCTCATTCAAACTTTGAATGGGCTGATATTCCAACTGATTTGACTGGGATCAAAGAATTGCTAACTTCAAATGTAAATACGGGTTATGTTTTAGAAGTTGGTCTAGAGTATCCTCAAAAAATACACGATACTCATAATGATCTACCATTCTGTCCATCAAACACTTCAGTGACTGCCAAATCTCATACAAAATTTATTGCGGATTTGAAGAATAAAGTGAATTATATTATTCACTATAAGGCCAGGCGCGCACATGCAACTTAACAGTTTGGTTTCGATTTTGAGCACTCGGGATAATATGAGAGTCCGCCAGTTTATGTGCGCGGACTCTCATATACTCCCATAGTGCTAAAAATCGCAACCAAACTGTTTAGTTGCATGTGCGCGCCTGGCCTAAGACTTTAATTCAAGCTTTCGATAATGGTTTGGTTCTTACCAAAATCCATAGAGTGATGCGATTCAAGCAATCTCCATGGTTGAAAACATATATCGATCTAAGCAATCGACTCAGAACATCAGCCACCAATAATTTTGAGAAGGATTTACGTAAACTGTGCAATAACGCAGTTTTCGGAAAAACTATGGAGAATGTGGACTAGCGCAAAGATGTTCGAATTGTGGATTCCATTGAGAGTAATGGAAGACACCTTGGGAGCCGTGCTCTCATTGCCAAACCTTATTTCCATAGTATATCGGAATTTAGTGAAACCATGGCTGGTGTGCAGTTAAAAAGAGTATACAGTGTATCTTGATTTTTGTGTTTTAGATATTTCTAAATTTAAAATGTATGATATCCATTATGCAAACATGAAGCCTAAATTTACAGATAATTTAAAACTGGCTTATATGAAGACTGACTCTTTTATATATAACATAGGCACAGAAGATTTTTAAAGTGATATCAAAAGTAAAATCTCTGAAAAATTCGACACTTCCGACTACCCCCTTAATAATTCCTTTGGTATTGCCCAGCTTAGCATGAGAAAATTAGGGGTTTACGAAAGATGAAAATTGTTACGGTAAGATTTACCGCAACAAAAACCATTCTTTAATTGATCTTAACAGATATCAAGGGTCTAACCCTTGATATCTGTTTTCCCCTCGATCCCAACTATTCCTACTTTTTGACCCCCATTTTGAGTCCGTTGTCCTCTGGGAGTTTAAGGGTGACTCCGAGAGGATGACAAAGTAGGTAATCATTTGGTTCGATCGTGTTGAGCCAGCGGATGGGCTGGAGACTCGCATGCCATCTATAGAGAAAGCGAGAAAGCTCATAATACAATTAACAACATTCAGAGACGACGGCAGAACGAAACATACACGTACACTTAAAGTGGATTTTAAATAACAACACAACAACAATTTCCCTCAACCAACCTAAAGTTAACTTCTTTTTACACGTGGCTATAAGCCCATCCTAAAATCTAAATTTAATCTAAATCTAACATTGACCGTAGAAAAGAATGGAACGCTAAACGCTATTCCCCAAATCTGCACAAGGGTCCACTGAATAGTAGATTGCGCGATAGAAACTGTGATTTGAGTATTTGCCTTCCTCTTCGTTTCCTCAAAAATGCTTAGAAAATCGATATTAAATTGTAGTCTCCTTCTTCGAAGCATTTTCAGAAAATTAAATTGAGTAGAGTAGCTGAGAGAATGCTCAGAATAATATTTTCAAACTTTTGTAGTTCTACTTTTCTCGAAATTAAGTATTGTGAATATGCCTGAATACGGCCGAGGATTCGTTAAGCTTTGGGAGAACGCCAACAACTTGGGGAATCCATTGTATGTGTGAGTGATAGAGAGTTTCGATGGAACTCAACGTCGGGGTGCTACAGCAACCGAGTTCCACGAAAGCTTTTATTTGAGAGTGTGAGTGTGTGAGTGAGAGAGGGGCCAAGGAAGACGAATATGCTACGCATGACCAACCACTTCTTGGTTGACCAGTTACGCCGATAGAGGTTTTAAAGATTTGAGAAATTTCCGTGTACGCTGATTTTGAGTGTATGCTGATGAATATTGCTAGCTGCCAACCTCATGCATCAACATCAACAACAACAGCAATTAAGAAGCATGTACCATTGTACCTATAGCTGTGTCCTATTTTATCAAATGCTCATTTGATGAAACATTGAATAAGCTATTCAAATATACCGGTGAGTTAATTCTGTTGAGATTATTTTCATATATTATAAGAAATTTAATTGAAAATAATTATTATAATTATATAAATATTATTTATTTATAGGTGAAGATTGTGCTAAAGTTTTTATTACAAACTTAGTTGAAGACGCTTCATATGTCAGTTGGTGATGAGAGACGTTTTCAGCAAGAAACCAGATGCCATATCTGCAAGTTTCCTGTATGGAGCAGCGATAAAGTTCGAGACTATGAGCATCTAACTGGCCACTTTAGAGGAGCAGCCCATTCAAAATGCAACTTGAGTTTTAAGTTTCATAATTTGACCGGTTACGACGAAGAGTTGGGCAATATTAGTGGGTGGATTAATATTATTCCTCTCAATAAAGAGAAATATATATCTATTTCTAAAAAAAATTTAATAAATAGGAAGCAGAAGGAGTTTTTAGAGCTAAGATTCTTAGACTCATTCCGGTTTCTCCCAACTAGTATTGACAATATAGCAAAAACCCTTCATGAGGTTGATTTTAAAATACTATCGGAGTATGTTAAAAACGACATAGAGTCTATCAACCTTATGACTCGCAAGGGGGATTTCTGTTATGATCACCTAGATTGTGTAGAAAAATTGAATGAAGTAAGACTTCCTTAAATAGAATCTTTCAGAAATTCACTAATTGATGAAGACTGTAGTTTAGACGATTATGCCCATGCTAAGAAAGTGTGGTCACATTTCAATTGCGAAAGACTTGGTCAATATCTGGAGCACTATTTGGTAACAGATGTCCTTATTCTGGCTGATACTTTTCAAAAATTAAGGGCAGATTCTATACAACATTATGGTCTTGACCCCTGTCACTACTTCACATTGCCTGGTTTCTCATGGGATGCCATGTTAAAAATGACAGCCATTAAGCGGAATTTTTTACAGACATTAGCATGTATAATTTCTTTGCTATGGGAATAAGAGGTGGTTTGACGCAGTGCACCTTGCGCCACTGCAAAGCAAACAATAAATTTATGTCTGAGTTTGATGCAGATAGCCCCTCCAATTATTTAGAATATTTGGATGCCAATAACCTTTACGGTTGGGCAATGTCGGAGTATCTACCTCAGTCAAACTTTGAATGGGCTGATATTCCAACTGACTTGACTGGGATCAAAGAATTGCTAACTTCAAATGTAAATACGGGTTATGTTTTAGAAGTTGGTCTAGAGTATCCTCAAAAAATACACGATGCTCATAATGATCTACCATTCTGTCCATCAAACACTTCAGTGACTGCCAAATCTCATACAAAATTTATTGCGGATTTGAAGAATAAAGTGAATTATATTATTCACTATAAGGCCAGGCGCGCACATGCAACTTAACAGTTTGGTTTCGATTTTGAGCACTCGGGATAATATGAGAGTCCGCCGGTTTATGTGCGCGGACTCTCATATAATCCCATAGTGCTCAAAATCGCAACCAAACTGTTTAGTTGCATGTGCGCGCCTGGCCTAAGACTTTAATTCAAGCTTTCGATAATGGTTTGGTTCTTACCAAAATCCATAGAGTGATGCGATTCAAGCAATCTCCATGGTTGAAAACATATATCGATCTAAGCAATCGACTCAGAACATCAGCCACCAATAATTTTGAGAAGGATTTACGTAAACTGTGCAATAACGCAGTTTTCGGAAAAACTATGGAGAATGTGGACTAGCGCAAAGATGTTCGAATTGTGGATTCCATTGAGAGTAATGGATGACACCTTGGGAGCCGTGCTCTCATTGCCAAACCTTATTTCCATAGCATATCGGAATTTAGTGAAACCATGGCTGGTGTGCAGTTAAAAAGAGTATACAGTGTATCTTGGTTTTTGTGTTTTAGATATTTCTAAATTTAAAATGTATGATATCCATTATGCATACATGAAGCCTAAATTTACAGATAATTTAAAACTGGCTTATATGAAGACTGACTCTTTTATATATAACATAGGCACAGAAGATTTTTAAAGTGATATCAAAAGTGACATCTCTGAAAAATTCGACACTTCCGACTACCCCCTTAATAATTCCTTTGGTATTGACCAGCTTAGCATGAGAAAATTAGGGGTTTACGAAAGATGAAAATTGTTACGGTAAGATTTACCGCAACAAAAACCATTCTTTAATTGATCTTAACAGATATCAAGGGTCTAACCCTTGATATCTGTTTTCCCCTCGATCCCAACTATTCCTACTTTTTGACCCCCATTTTGAGTCCGTTGTCCTCTGGGAATTTAAGGGTGACTCCGAGAGGATGACAAAGTAGGTAATCATTTGGTTCGATCGTGTTGAGCCAGCGGATGGGCTGGAGACTCGCATGCCATCTATAGAGAAAGCGAGGAAGCTCATAATACAATTAACAACATTCAGAGACGACGGCAGAACGAAACATACACGTACACTTAAAGTGGATTTTAAATAACAACACAACAACAATTTCCCTCAACCAACCTAAAGTTAACTTCTTTTTACACGTGGCTATAAGCCCATCCTAAAATCTAAATTTAATCTAAATCTAACATTGACCGTAGAAAAGAATGGAACGCTAAACGCTATTCCCCAAATCTGCACAAGGGTCCACTGAATAGTAGATTGCGCGATAGAAACTGTGATTTGAGTATTTGCCTTCCTCTTCGTTTCCTCAAAAATGCTTAGGGTCTAACCCTTGATATCTGTTTTCCTCTCGATCCCAACTATTCCTACTTTTTGACCCCCATTTTGAGTCCGTTGTCCTCTGGGAATTTAAGGGTGACTCCGAGAGGATGACAAAGTAGGTAATCATTTGGTTCGATCGTGTTGAGCCAGCGGATGGGCTGGAGACTCGCATGCCATCTATAGAGAAAGCGAGGAAGCTCATAATACAATTAACAACATTCAGAGACGACGGCAGAACGAAACATACACGTACACTTAAAGTGGATTTTAAATAACAACACAACAACAATTTCCCTCAACCAACCTAAAGTTAACTTCTTTTTACACGTGGCTATAAGCCCATCCTAAAATCTAAATTTAATCTAAATCTAACATTGACCGTAGAAAAGAATGGAACGCTAAACGCTATTCCCCAAATCTGCACAAGGGTCCACTGAATAGTAGATTGCGCGATAGAAACTGTGATTTGAGTATTTGCCTTCCTCTTCGTTTCCTCAAAAATGCTTAGAAAATCGATATTAAATTGTAGTCTCCTTCTTCGAAGCATTTTCAGAAAATTAAATTGAGTAGAGTAGCTGAGAGAATGCTCAGAATAATATTTTCAAACTTTTGTAGTTCTACTTTTCTCGAAAATAAGTATTGTGAATATGCCTGAATACGGCCGAGGATTCGTTAAGCTTTGGGAGAACGCCAACAACTTGGGGAATCCATTGTATGTGTGAGTGATAGAGAGTTTCGATGAAACTCAACGTCGGGGTGCTACAGCAACCGAGTTCCACGAAAGCTTTTATTTGAGAGTGTGAGTGTGAGAGTGAGAGAGGGGCCAAGGAAGACGAATATGCTACGCATGACCAACCACTTCTTGGTTGACCAGTTACGCCGATAGAGGTTTTAAAGATTTGAGAAATTTCCGTGTACGCTGATTTTGAGTGTATGCTGATGAATATTGCTAGCTGCCAACCTCATGCATCAACATCAACAACAACAGCAATTAAGAAGCATGTACCATTGTACCCATAGCTGTGTCCTATTTTATCAAATGCTCATTTGATGAAACATTGAATAAGCTATTCAAATATACCGGTGAGTTGATTCTTTTGAGATTATTTTCATATATTATAAGAAATTTAATTGAAAATAATTATTATAATTATATAAATATTATTTATTTATAGTTGAAGATTGTGCTAAAGTTTTTATTACAAACTTAGTTGAAGACGCTTCATATGTCAGTTGGTGATGAGAGACGTTTTCAGCAAGAAACCAGATGCCATATCTGCAAGTTTCCTGTATGGAGCAGCGATAAAGTTCGAGACTATGAGCATCTAACTGGCCACTTTAGAGGAGCAGCCCATTCAAAATGCAACTTGAGTTTTAAGTTTCATAATTTGACCGGTTACGACGAAGAGTTGGGCAATATTAGTGGGTGGATTAATATTATTCCTCTCAATAAAGAGAAATATATATCTATTTCTAAAAAAAATTTAATAAATAGGGAGCAGAAGGAGTTTTTAGAGCTAAGATTCTTAGACTCATTCCGGTTTCTCCCAACTAGTATTGACAATATAGCAAAAACCCTTCATGAGGTTGATTTTAAAATACTATCGGAGTATGTTAAAAACGACATAGAGTCTATCAACCTTATGACTCGCAAGGGGGTTTTCTGTTATGATCACCTAGATTGTGTAGAAAAATTGAATGAAGTAAGACTTCCTTAAATAGAATCTTTAGGAAATTCACTAATTGATGAAGACTGTAGTTTAGACGATTATGCCCATGCTAAGAAAGTGTGGTCACATTTCAATTGCGAAAGACTTGGTCAATATCTGGAGCACTATTTGGTAACAGATGTCCTTATTCTGGCTGATACTTTTCAAAAATTAAGGGCAGATTCTATACAACATTATGGTCTTGACACCTGTCACTACTTCACATTGCCTGGTTTCTCATGGGATGCCATGTTAAAAATGACAGCCATTAAGCTGGAATTTTTTACAGACATTAGCATGTATAATTTCTTTGCTATGGGAATAAGAGGTGGTTTGACGCAGTGCACTTTGCGCCACTGCAAAGCAAACAATAAATTTATGCCTGAGTTTGATGCAGATAGCCCCTCCAATTATTTAGAATATTTGGATGCCAATAACCTTTACGGTTGGGCAATGTCGGAGTATCTACCTCATTCAAACTTTGAATGGGCTGATATTCCAACTGATTTGACTGGGATCAAAGAATTGCTAACTTCAAATGTAAATACGGGTTATGTTTTAGAAGTTGGTCTAGAGTATCCTCAAAAACTACACGATGCTCATAATGATCTACCATTCTGTCCATCAAACACTTCAGTGACTCATACAAAATTTATTGCGGATTTGAAGAATAAAGTGAATTATATTATTCACTATAAGACTTTAATTCAAGCCCTCGATAATGGTTTGGTTCTTACCAAAATCCATAGAGTGATGCGATTCAAGCAATCTCCATGGTTGAAAACATATATCGATCTAAACAATCGACTCAGAACATCAGCCACCAATAAATTTGAGAAGGATTTACGTAAACTGTGCAATAACGCAGTTTTCGGAAAAACTATGGAGAATGTGGACAAGCGCAAAGATGTTCGAATTGTGGATTCCATTGAGAGTAATGGAAGACACCTTGGGAGTCGTGCTCTCATAGCCAAACCTAATATGCATAGCGTATTGAAATTTAGTGAAACCATGGCTGCTGTGCAGTTAAAAAGAGTATACAGTGTATATAATAAGCCAGTATACCTAGGTTTTTGTGTTTTAGATATTTCTAAATTTGAAATGTATGATTTCCATTATGCATACATGAATTCAAATTTACAGATAATTTAAAACTGGCTTATATGGACACTGACTCTTTTATATATAACATAGGCACAGAAGATTTTTAAAGTGATATCAAAAGTGACATCTCTGAAAAATTCGACACTTTCGACTACCCCCTTAATAATTCCTTTGGTATTGCCCAGCTTAACATGAGAAAATTAGGGGCTTATGAAAGATGAAAATTGTTACGGTAAGATTTACCGCAACAAAAACCATCCTTTGATTAGTTCTTAACAGATATCAAGGGTCTAACCCTTGATATCTGTTTCCCCTCCATCCCAACCATTCCTACTTTTTGACCCCCATTTTGAGTCCGTTGTCCTCTGTGAGTTTAAGGGTGACTCGGAGAGTATGACAAAGTACGTAACCATTCGGTTCGATCGTGTTGAGCCAGCGTCTGGGCTGGAGACTCACACGCCATCTATAGAGAAGGCGAGGAAGCTCATTATACAATTAAAAACATTCAGAGACGACGGCAGAACGAAACATACACGTACACTTAAAGTGGATTTTAAATAACAACACAACAACAATTTCCTTAAACCAACCTAAAGTTAACTTCTTTTTAAACAAGGCCATAAGCCCATCCTAAAATCTAAATTTAATCTAAATCTAACATTGACCGTAGAGAAGAATGGAACGCTAAACGCTATTCCCCAATTCGCCAAATCTGCACAAGGGTCCACTGAATAGTAGATTGCGCGATAGATAGTGTGATTTGAGTACTTGCCTTGCTCCTTCGTTTCCTCAAAAATGTTTAGAAAATCGATATTAAATTGTAGTCTCCTTCTTCGAAGCATTTTCAGAAAATTAAATTGAGTAGAGTAGCTGAGAGAATGCTCAGAATAATATTTTCAACCTTTTGTAGTTCTTTTACTTTTCTCAAAATAGGTATTGTGAATATGTCTGAATACGGCCGAGGATTCGTTAAGTTTTGGGAGAACGCCAACAACTTGGGCAATCCATTTGATGTGTGAGTGATAGAGAGTTTCGATGGAACTCAACGTCGGAGTGCTACAGCAACCAAGTTCCACGAAAGCTTTTATTTGAGAGTGTGAGTGTGTGAGTGAGAGAGGGGCCAAGGAAGACGAATAGGCTACGCATGACCACCCACTTCTTGGTTGACCAGTTAAGCCGATAGAGGTTTTTAAAATTTGAGAAATTGAAAGGACAGAAAAGTTGAAAATAAATTATAAATTTGATAAATTTTGGAAAGAGTTTAGGTTTTATAATTTATTTTGAAAGTGTTTCGGTGGAGAAAATAATTTGGAGAAAGTAGAATTATAAGGTGAAGTCGCCAGAACGGGGTGAATAGAAGTGCAGAAAGAAGGAGAAAGGAAAAAGAATAAGTTGGATAAGAAAAGATAAGTAGAGTGTTTATTTAGTGGTTAATTCGTTGCATAAGTTGTGAAAATATAATATTAGGTTGGCCCTTGATTTCTTTTCGATTTAAACCCTGTAATTTTGTGGGACTCGTGACCCATTTTTAAAGTAGTTTTCTTTATCCGTTTCATTTCGGGACCGAGTGATAGCGGTCCATTCTTTCGGTCTTTGCTTTGTAATTTTTCTTTGTTTCATTTCTTTCTTTTAATTATTCTTCGAACAATAATTCATTTTTATATTTATCTTTTTATCGAAAAATTCTGGTTTTTAATCCAGGCGCAAGTAAAGGTTTCCCAGATTTTTAAAAATAAATTCTTTGAACTTCCCTTTGGGAATAAAAACATTTGCGTTTCCTTCATATTTTGAAGATGAATTTCAGCTTCCCGGTTAAGGCAAACGACCCTCAACAGTTTCCTGGCGCCCACCCTGTAGCGTATGTACGCCCCTGTATTTACCTACCTATATTTAATTAAATTCCTTTTTTTTATCATCAACAATTATTATCAAAATTAATTCGTTCATATTGTTCACATTTCGTGCACCTATTATGTTCTTTAATTCGACGAACCCACCCCAGCTGACTAGCCGGTTGGCTGTATCGTTGTCGCAGTGTTGTTGCAATATTCGTGTCTTCTCTCTTATCTCCTGTCTTTGGTTGATCGTTTGACAGTTCGTCAATTCGATCTTTACCTTCGCGTGTGCCGGTTGCACAAATTTAATAATTAATAATTAAATTCGTTTGTGTTTACTTTATAATAATTGGATTCGTATAATCCTTAGTCGCAGTATATTAGTTCCGTCATCATAATCGTCTTTTAAATTCGCGAAATAATATTGCAACAAATTGGCGCCCAACGTTCGGCAGGCTTTCCGAACAAATATCAGAACGGAGGAAGCTGTCAATGATCCAACGGAATTTGACACCTTTCTACCAGACGAAACTTGGTTTGGCTAGACCAAATTGCATTTCTGATTTAATAGAGTTAGGTTGAGATTTGGAGGCGGTGAGAGCGAATGTCGAATCATACATCCCCCCTCTAAATAGTAGAAGTAGGACTTTGCTAGAACCGGATGGATCTAGCATACGTAGGTGTAGATTTTCCAACAGTTTCGGTTGTTACGGAGAACAACCAAATTGTTTGGCAGGGATAGACTCCAACAGTTTCGGTTGTTACTGAAAACAACCAAATTGTTAGACAGGGACAAACTTCGAGCCCATTTTCAACTAATAGTCCAGGGCCAGTTGTTAGGTGATATAATTGCAATGGAGAAGGCCACTTTGCAAATGGGTGTTCCGCTGTTAGGCGTTCTTTTCGGTCGGGAAACGGGAGAGGAACTTTCGGGTCAGTAGGACGAGAGTTCCTTTAAATTCTGATAGGTTGCCTACCGGTAACCAGTCGGCATGGGTAGGGACTGATGGGAAATTTTAAAGGAGTTAGGAATAAATTTAAGGAAAACAAACTTAGGTAGAGTAATTTTAGCGGATGGTGCAGGTATTGGAGTAGAAGGAGTAGCTTCACTTCCAATTAGGGTTAAGGAAAAAGTTGTTCTTATAGCATGTCTCGTTATTCCACGCCTTCCCCACAAACTGATTTTAGGAGCAGACTTTTGGGCTCTATCGGGTGTGGTCCCGGATTTGAAATCAGGGGAATGGACATTTTCGAACCAAAGTTCGTTGGCTTCGGTGTCCGCGGCGGATCATTTAACGGAATTGGACGAGACACAGAAGAAAGAGAAGATACATGTTTGGAAATAGTTTTTATAGAGATGCCAGAAGGCTTAGGCTGCACACAGATGGTGGAGCACAAAATTAGGACGGAAGCTGAACCAATAAAGCAACGGTATTATCCGGTGTCTCCTGTGGTTCAGTCTTTCATAGATAAGGAGTAAGAAGTGATGCTTAAAGAGGGGGTGATAGAAAAATCTGACAGTCCATGGGCTTCTCCCATTGTTATGATTAAGAAGAAAGATGGCACGTATAGGTTTTGTGTAGATCATAGGAAATTGAATGAGGTTACGGATAGGGGTGCTTACCTCCTTCCGTATATTACGGCCATCTTAGATAAGCTAAATAATGCTAGGTGTTTGAGATCAATGGATATTATTAAGTCTGCATATTGGCAGATCCCAGTTGAGAAAGATTCAAGAAAGTATACTGCTTTCAGAGTTCCAGGCAAGGGATTATTTCAGTTTTTGAGGATGCCATTCGGGTTGCATAATACACCATCAACATGGCAAAGATTTATAGACACTGTTTTAGGTCCTCAGTTAGAACCATATGTCTTCGTCTATCTCGATGATATCATCATCGTGACAGACATTTTTGAGAAGCATATGGAAATTTTGAATGAAGTTTTTAGGAGATTCATTAAAGCAGGATTAAAATTATGTAGGGAAAAATGTAATTTTGTAAGGCCATCTTTAAAATTTTTGGGCTATGTTGTAGACAGAAACGGTTTACACATCGACCCAGAAAAGGTAGAGATTATGTTAGGAATGCCATCGCCAAGGAATGTTAAGCAGGTTAGGTGTTTTATCGGAACGGTATCCTGGTATAGGAGATTTATCCCAAACTTTGCGAGTTTGGTGAAGCCGTAATCCGACCTGTTTAAGAAAAATAAGAAATTCGATTAGAGTAGGGAATGTGAGGAAAGTTTTAGAAAAGCTAAAGAGTGTCTGGTTGCTGCACACATCCTAACGTGTCCGGATTTTCCGAAGCCATTTGTCGTTCAGACAGATGCTTCTGATTTGGGGATTGGGGCTGTCTTAACACAGGACTTTGAGGAGGGAGAGAAGGTGGTTTGCTATTTGAGCAGATCACTTAATAGGAATGAGAGGAACTATTTGACCACAGAAAAAGAGTACTTAGCTGTTCTGTGGGCAATAGAAAAGTTGCGGCCATATCTGGAGGGGGTGAGATTTAAGGTTATTACCGATCACCACTCTTTGATATGGTTGAGCAAGTTGAAGGACCCAGCAGGTAGATTGGCTCGATGGGCTGTATCCATGCAGCAGTTCGAGTTCGACATTGTTCACAGCAAAGGTAAGGATCATGTGGTGCCAGATATGCTCTCTAGAAGCTTACCGGTTTTATCCGGGATTTCAGAACCCACAAACGATCCATGGATAGGGAAAATGATAGGAGATGTAGAAAAGAAGCCATTTTCTTTTTCAACTTGGCGAGTAGAAAAGGGAAAATTCTTTAAATTTATGAAAGCCAACCATATAGTTGTGCAATACATTAAACGATGACGTGAAGCTTCAAGTTGATGTTAGTTCGACAGCACTAGGAGCGGTCCTGTTCAAAAAAAACAACCCGTTGCATTTGCCTCAAAGGCACTAACTGACTGTCAGACACGCTATTCACAACTAGAAAAGGAAGCTCTCGCAATTAAATTTGGCTGTGAAAAATTTCACGAATATGTGTGGGGAAAAACTATTTTGATTGAATCCGAAAACAAGCCATTAGAGGTAATATTCCGAAAGCCAATTCATACACAGCACGGATTGAAAAGGAGATACCGATGCATATTGGTTTTAAATGTCTGAAGATCACAATGGGAGGGGAACACCGGGCTGGGTAGAGCATTCCACATTCGTGTAGTGCGACTAAGGAAAGAATCTCTGTACTTAACAGTACGTCCGAAGTTGGGCTCAAGGATAAACTGATGGGCATTCCTAGAAGCGCGAGTATTACGGTTGAATTGATTAAGGGGAGGTATGCAACTGGCTATTTCACTAGAACACTGTTTATAGAAATAGCGGTAAAATAATGATAGACATGAAACATTGCGACGGTGCTCAAGAGATGTAAATGTTTCCGTTATAGTTCTATCATTTTTAGAGCTCTCTTTTGTATTCTATCCAATAGGCTCAAGTGGGTTTTTGGAGCACCTGCCCAAATATGGGAGTTGTACTCAAGTCTTGGACGAATAAAGGCTTTGTACAGAGGGGGAGAAAAATTTCTTGCATCGACGGAGGAAACCTAAACACTTAGCAGCGTTTTTGGCTATGTCAAATATGTGGTCGTTCCACAAAAGGTGGTCTGTGACACACATACCGAGTACTGAAAGCTGTTCAGTTTCCTCTATGCAAGTACCACTCATGGATAGCGGCATAGGGGGCGGGTTCCGCCTTAACGACAGGAGACAGCATTGAGTTTTAGAAGCATTAAATTCTACACGGTTTTTGATTCCCCATTTTACAATGCTGTCGAGATCAGAATTTAATGAGCTTATCATACGCTGCCGTTGAAGTTCCACATCTGAAGAACATGGATGTGAATCTAGAAACGAATATGAAAAGCTGAGAGTACTGTCGTCAGCAAAACAGTTTAATGGAGTTAATAAGTTTCAGATAACAGATCATTTATGAATATTAGGAAGAGGGTCGGAGACAAAACAGAGCCCTGGGGCACACCAGCATTTATATTGTAAATATCAGACTTGAAACCGTCCAATACAACTTGTATGGATCGGTCCGAAAGGTAATTTCTAATCCAACGAAGAAGAGATTCATCAATACCAAATGCACGCATTTTCGATAAGAGAGCTTGATGCCAAACTCTATCAAATGCTTTTGAAATATCAAGTGCAATAATCTTACTTTCGCCAAAACGGTGTAAAGATTTGTTCCACTGTTCGTGAGATATACCATCAGATCACCAGTGGACCTATTGCTACGAAAGCCATACTGACGGTCATTTAGAAGCTTTCGTTCTTCGAGATATTTCTTAAGCTGATGATTAATCAGCGTTTCCATGACCTTGGAAAGAAGGGACGTTAGTGCAATTGGTCGATAGTTAGAGGGGGAAGAAGACACGCCTTTTTTAGGGACAGGCTCGACAAATGCTGTTTTCCATCCACTCGGAAAGAGACCAGTAGAGTAGGACAGATGGAAAAGCTTACGCAGTGGTTTTGCCAGCGTTGAAGAACACCTCTTCAGAACAATGGGAGGGATACTATCCGGGCCAGCGGATTTGTGAATGTCGAGATCTTTCAGAACTCTAGCAACTGCACGAGTGCGAAAGAAGATTTGCCCCATAAAATCGTTTACGCTCTCAAGAACAGGTGGAGTCATATCTTCTTCTGGCAACGTCGAATTAAGAGCAAACTGTGCTGCAAGCAAATTGGCTTTATCGAGTGAGCTGACAAAAGGAGTATCATTGAAGACGAGCGTTGGAACCGAGGACGAGGTGGTATTTCGTACGTTTTTTACAAATGACCAAACATTTTTGCTACCTCTGGGACATTGTAGTATTTTTTGCCGTAATTTTTGATCATGTAAAAATTTGGTTCGTCGAATGTGAGCGTTGCAGGTCTTTCTAGCTTCTTGAAACTTTTTCCGGTTTTCCTCAGTAGGGTTGGCTTTATAACAACGGAAGCTTACTTCTCTGATCCTAATAACCTCTTTGCAGCTTGAATCAAACCATGAGTTTGCTTTGGCTTTGATAGATTTTACCCTGTTCGGGATAAAATTTCTCATTCCACAAAGAATTAAGTTTGCAACCATATCTGCGCTGGAATCTACGTCACTATCGAGGAAGCATAGTGCCAGTTAAAGTTCCTGAAGAAAACATTTAGACCGTCCCAGTTGGCTTTCTCGTACTGCCAAACGGTTCTCTTTGGAGTTTTTTCTTTAACTGGGTTTTGTTGACACGAGAAACTAGCAGATATGATGCAATGGTCTGATGTGCCTAGAGGCGATAATATATCATCATATATAATCAGCAAAAATCTCGGCATACCTTCCTTCGGGTGTTGTCTGACCCGAATAGCGTAGCCACGAAGAATTATGTACATTGAAATCGCCCGTAACAACGATTTCACTGTGCAGAAAATGGGAAATAATTTACTGGATGGAGTCCGATAGTGCATCTAATTCGTTAAAAGTTGAATTACTATCCAAACTAGGACTACGATAAATAAAACAAGTATGGATGATGCGCTTATGGACGGTGAATTTAAACCACATGAAATTAAAGTTGGTATTCCAACATGAACCATAATGTGGCTGAAGCTGATAAGCAACATAATTTCGAAAATACACGGCGAGACCATGATGTGGGAAAAATAGAGGCACTAAGCTATAACCATGTAGGCTGAATTCCGAGTGATCAGTATTTTCCCCTACCTGGGTTTCGCTTAGTGCCAAAACAGCTGGCCTGTTTTTCGCAGTATGGACATATGCAGCACAAAAATTCTGCCTAAGTCCCCGAATGTTGCTGTAGTCAACCCTAAATTCAGCTACCATTACAAAAAAAAAAACAGACACAAAAAACCAAATCAGACAATTAACTAAGCTGATATCAACTCTGGGCCCCAAAATGACTTCACAGTAAAAAATACTACTAGTGTTATGCCTTAATAGTAAATGTACTGATCCGCCCCTGGATACCCAAAATCTATAACAACTATTTATCTGATATCATCATCATCATCGTCGGCTCGACAACCGGGGTCCGGTCCTGGCCTCCTTCAACAAGTCTCTCCACCCATCCCGGTCTCGAGCCGCCGCCATCCAGTTGCGCACCCCAAGGCTCCGGGCGTCCTGGTCTACGCCATCTCTCCAGCGCAAGCATGGTCTACCACGCTGTCGTCTACCATAGAATGTACCACAAAGAACTTTCCGAGCAGGTTCCTCTTCGCTCATGCGAGCTAGGTGCCCTGCCCACCGGAGTCTACCGAGCTTAATTTTTGTCACGATATCTGCTTCAAGGTAGATTGCGTACAATTCATGATTGTACCGTCTCCGGAATCGTCGTATCTGATATGCTTATTCTTAATCGATTACAACATTGTATGAGATAATACATACAACGTATATAATGACGAAGCAAAAGCACTGTGAGTGATGTGGGAAGGAGAGATAAGGAAATTTACCGCTGTGCTATGGATGCTCGTGGTTTGTGCATCATCATCTTCAATACGGGTGAGCTTTTTGTTGTTGCTATTTGCACGCACTGACACTGGCACTTGCACTTTATTATTGTAATTTATTAGTGGGCTATTGTTTTTTTTTTTAATTTTCTTTTCTCGGCGCGAACTTTAGTTTTGATTTTTTGTTAATTAATATTTTATATTTTATTTTTGCAATGGAATTGGGGGATATAATAAAAATTGGGCACTTTAATTTGAAGTTTTATTGGCAGACGGGGTGGAAAATTATTTTGTTAATTTTAATTTAATGGGGGTATAAAGCAGCGGAGTATTTAATCACTCTCCCACACGTGTGGTTGCGATGGGATGCAGATCGGAACCTTCAACCCCACTGTTGTTTACAAACATGGTGAACATATGCACCTAGCCGACCCGTTAAGAAGAGATTGCCAAAACAAAGAGGAAAAAGATCACGACGTTAATGACTTAGAGATTCAGCTTGTCCTCTCGATTTCAGACAAATAGCTTGATCGTCTGACTAATGTCACCAATTATTACGAGACACTTAAACAGCTTAAACACTATTTCAAGAACGGTTGGCCTGAAAACATAAATTACCTTCCAAATAGTGTAAAGCCCTACTGGCATTTTAGAGAAGAGCTCTCAACATATGATGGAATTATATATAAAGCCCAAAAAGCAGTGATCCCAACAGAAATGAGAGATGAAGTCCATAAATATATTAATAGTGGACACTTCAGTTATGAAAAGTGTATTCGGAAAGCCAGGGACGCGGTTTTCTGGCCAAACATGTGCTCTGACGTAGCCAGTTACATAAAAAAGTGTGCTGCTTGCAAGTTCATCAACGCGAAAAAAACAAAACCGAAATTGGAACCAAAGAAATACCAATGTATCCATTCGAGATAGCAGCCGCCGATTTGTTCTATTTGAATGGTAAAGACTACATTGTAGTAACAGACAGCTCTTCAGGTTATATTAACTTCCAAATTTTAACAGAAGCTACATTTAAAAACGTAATTGAATTTCTTAAAAGCTTTTTTCCAGTTATGGCATACCTCGGATATTAGAAACGGACAATGGACCACAATTCTCCTCCCAAGATTTTAGGAAATTTTCAACAGATTGGAAGTTTAATCATCAAAATAGCTCTCCATATCACCCACAGGGAAATGGATTAGCTGAAAGGGCAGTGCAAACAGCAAAAGCCATATTAAAGAAATTCAAGTATGACAACACCGACTACCATCTAGGCATACTTAACTTCATGAATATTCCAAGAGGCAAGCTGGGAAGCCCTGCTCAACGGCAATATAATCGAGATATACGTTCGCCATTACCAACCGCCATCTCATCACTCATACCCAAATCAAAAACACCCGACACACCACAATTACTCAAAGAAGAGCGCGTTAAACAAGCACATTATGCTAACAAAGGCGTTAAGCAAGACAAAAAACTGCGTTTGGGCCAAAACTTTGCAACCAGGGTCAATACCAAAAATGAATGGAAACCAGCAGTTGTAATTGACAAAGTTCATCCAAGATCCTACATAATCCGTGAAAAGGGAGGAAAGTCTTTTCGCCGCAATACATGTAATATAAGACCCACCGAAGCCTATATTCGCAACCATCCTACCACCATCTCAGACTTAGAGACTGCGCAAACGCCAGTGCCACCGTCCCAGCCAACACGTTCCACAACACAAAACGATGTGCACCCAGAACCCAGTTAGAATAAATGCAGAATTCAGCTACTACCACGTCGGCAGCGGCGTCGTCGGCATTGTCGTCGTCAAACCCCCTCAAAAGATCAGTCAAACCCCCTCAGCGTTTGACATACTACCATTGATCAATACGGTCGAACATTCTCCAAAGAAGGGGGATGAAATGGGAAATAACCCTTGAAAGGGAGAGGAAGGGGGTTACCAATCCGTGGGAGGTGATTTGCGTGGACTTGGTTGGTCCACTTCCAAAATTGTGTAGCGGTTTTATCTATATTTTAACTGTCGTGTATTATTTCACGAAGTTCCCTCTATTGTTTCCTTTGAGGTCTGCAACGGCAAAATCTGTTTGCAAGGAGTTTTATTATTCCGCGTTCCTAAATTCGTAGTTGGCGATAACGGTCCCCAGTTTAAAAGTAAAGAATTGAAGTCATTATGCGATAGTTACGGTTCGACAATAAAGTTCACAGCGCATCATCACCCGCAGGCCAATACGGCGGAGCGGATAAATCAAATTATAAAGACGACAATTAGGGCTTATAATTCTGAAAACCATAGGGCATGGGATTCGCAGTTGACGAAGGTTGCGTGTAGTATACGCACGGCCTAGCATGAGGTGTTAGGTGTGTCGCCGTATTACGCAAATTTTGGTCAAGGTATGGTGACTTTTGGAGATGATTCCTTAACCACCAGTCCGAATAGTAGGGGTGATAATACGGACGATACTAGGGAACAGTTCAGGAAGCTTAGGGAAGAGATAGGGAAAATGTTAGAGTCGGCAACCAAGAAGGAAGGGAAAACATATAACCTTCGTAGGAGAGATGTTCAATTCCTCCCGAACGAATTGGTTTGGCGACGCAACTTTACCCTATCTGGAACAGCGAACTATTATACGGCGAAATTAGCGCCTAAGTTTGTAGGCCTGTTTCTAATTAAGAAACGAGTTTCGCCGTGGACTTACGTTCTCGTAGACGAGAAAAGTACAAATCGAGGTACCTGGAATGTTAAGGAGTTGAAGCCTTACTGCGACGACCCCGAAAACTAGTCGCATAGCGGATGAGCTGCGCTTTTCAAGCTCTGTGATGTGCTTAGCTCTCACCTGGAGTGATCGAGTTTTTTTAGTTGTGTTGTATGGTAGTGTATGTATTCCATTTTCGTGTTGTTAAACCTTTATTATACTCCTTTTTACTTCGCTTTCATTTCTGAAAGCCAGTTTTCACTCCTCGGTAGGTAAGGGTGGAATTTGTTTCGGTAAGATTTATCGCAACAAAAACCATTCTTTAATTAGTTCTTAAAACCTTCTTCTGACCATGTTGTTTGGTCATGGTCTAACCCTTGATATCTGTTTTCCCCTCCATCCCAACCATTCCTACTTTTTGACCCCCATTTTGAGTCCGTTGTCCCCTGGGAGTTTAAGGGTGACTCGGAGAGGATGACAAAGTAGCTAACCATTTGGTTCGATTGTGTTGAGCCAGCGGATGGGCTCGAGACTCGCACGCCATCTATAGAGAAGGCGAGGAAGCTCACAATACAATTAAAAACATTCAGAAACGACGGCAGAACGAAACATACACGTACACTTAAAGTGGATTTAAAATAACAACACAACAACGATTTCCTTAAACCAACCTAAAGTGAAAGTAAACATGGCTATAAGCTAAACTCTATTCAACAACTCCCCAAATCTGCACAAGGGTCCACTGAATAGTAGATTGCGCGATAGATAGTGTGATTTGAGTATTTGCCTTCCTCCTTCGTTTCCTCAAAAATGTTTAGAAAATCGATATTAAATTGTAATCTCCTTCTTCGAAGCATTTTCAGAAAATTAAATTGAGTAGAGTAGCTGAGAGAATGATCAGAATAAAATTTTCAAACTTTTGTAGTTCTTTTACTTTTCTCGAAAATAGGTATTGTGAATCTGTCTGAATACGGCCGAGGATTAGTTAAGTTTTGGGAGAAGGCCAACAACTTGGGGAATCCATTGTATGTGTGAGTGATAGAGAGTTTCGATGGAACTCAACGTCGGAGTGCTACCGCAACCGAGCTCCACGAAAGCTATTATTTGAGAGTATGAGTGTGTGAGTGAGAGAGGGGCCAAGGACGACGAATAGGCTACGCATGGCCAACCACTTCTTCGTTGGCCAGTTAAGCCGATAGAGGTCTTAAAAATTTGAGAAATTGAAAGGACAGAAAAGTTGAAAATAAATTATAAATTTGTTAAATTTTGGAAAGAGTTTAGGTTTTATAATTTATTTTGAAAGTGTTTCGGTGGAGAAAATAATTTGGAGAAAGTAGAATTATAAGGTGAAGTCGCCAGATCGGGGTGAATAGAAGTGGGGAAAGAAGGAGAAAGGAAAAAGAATAAGTTGGATAAGAAAAGATAAGTAGAGTGTTTATTTAGTGGTTAATTCGTTGCATAAGTTGTGAAAATATAATATTAGGTTGGCCCTTGATTTCTTTTCGATTTAAACCCTGTAATTTTGTGGGACTCGTGACCCATTTTTAAAGTAGTTTTCTTTATCCGTTTCATTTCGGGACCGAGTGATAGCGGTCCATTCTTACGGTCTTTGCTTTGTGATTTTTCTTTGTTTCATTTCTTTCTTTTATTTATTCTTCGAACAATAATTCATTTTTATATATATCTTTTTATCGAAAAAATCTGGTTTTTAATCCAGGCGCAAGTAAAGGTTTCCCAGATTTTTAAAAATAAATTCTTTGAACTTCCCTTTGGGAATAAAAACATTTGCGTTTCCTTCATATTTTGAAGATGAATTTCAGCTTCCCGGTTAAGGCAAACGACCCTCAACAGTTTCCTGGCGCCCACCCTGTAGCGTATGTACGCCCCTGTATTTACATACCTATATTTAATTAAATTCCTTTTTTTTATCATCAACAATTATTATCAAAATTAATTCGTTCATATTGTTCACATTTCGTGCACCTATTATGTTCTTTAATTCGACGAACCCACCCCAGCTGACTAGCCGGTTGGCTGTATCGTTGTCGCAGTGTTGTTGCAATATTCGTGTCTTCTCTCTTATCTCCTGTCTTTGGTTGATCGTTTGACAGTTCGTCAATTCGATCTTTACCTTCGCGTGTGCCGGTTGCACAAATTTAATAATTAATAATTAAATTCGTTTGTGTTTACTTTATAATAATTGGATTCGTATAATCCTTAGTCGCAGTATATTAGTTCCGTCATCATAATCGTCTTTTAAATTCGCGAAATAATATTGCAACAAATTGGCGCCCAACGTTCGGCAGGCTTTCCGAACAAATATCAGAACGGAGGAAGCTGTCAATGATCCAACGGAATTTGACACCTTTCTACCAGACGAAACTTGGTTTGGCTAGACCAAATTGCATTTCTGATTTAATAGAGTTAGGTTGAGATTTGGAGGCGGTGAGAGCGAATGTCGAATCATACATCCCCCCTCTAAATAGTAGAAGTAGGACTTTGCTAGAACCGGATGGATCTAGCATACGTAGGTGTAGATTTTCCAACAGTTTCGGTTGTTACGGAGAACAACCAAATTGTTTGGCAGGGATAGACTCCAACAGTTTCGGTTGTTACTGAAAACAACCAAATTGTTAGACAGGGACAAACTTCGAGCCCATTTTCAACTAATAGTCCAGGGCCAGTTGTTAGGTGATATAATTGCAATGGAGAAGGCCACTTTGCAAATAGGTGTTCCGCTGTTAGGCGGAGAGGATGACAAAGTAGCTAACCATTTGGTTCGATTGTGTTGAGCCAGCGGATGGGCTCGAGACTCGCACGCCATCTATAGAGAAGGCGAGGAAGCTCACAATACAATTAAAAACATTCAGAAACGACGGCAGAACGAAACATACACGTACACTTAAAGTGGATTTAAAATAACAACACAACAACGATTTCCTTAAACCAACCTAAAGTGAAAGTAAACATGGCTATAAGCTAAACTCTATTCAACAACTCCCCAAATCTGCACAAGGGTCCACTGAATAGTAGATTGCGCGATAGATAGTGTGATTTGAGTATTTGCCTTCCTCCTTCGTTTCCTCAAAAATGTTTAGAAAATCGATATTAAATTGTAATCTCCTTCTTCGAAGCATTTTCAGAAAATTAAATTGAGTAGAGTAGCTGAGAGAATGATCAGAATAAAATTTTCAAACTTTTGTAGTTCTTTTACTTTTCTCGAAAATAGGTATTGTGAATCTGTCTGAATACGGCCGAGGATTAGTTAAGTTTTGGGAGAAGGCCAACAACTTGGGGAATCCATTGTATGTGTGAGTGATAGAGAGTTTCGATGGAACTCAACGTCGGAGTGCTACCGCAACCGAGCTCCACGAAAGCTATTATTTGAGAGTATGAGTGTGTGAGTGAGAGAGGGGCCAAGGACGACGAATAGGCTACGCATGGCCAACCACTTCTTCGTTGGCCAGTTAAGCCGATAGAGGTCTTAAAAATTTGAGAAATTGAAAGGACAGAAAAGTTGAAAATAAATTATAAATTTGTTAAATTTTGGAAAGAGTTTAGGTTTTATAATTTATTTTGAAAGTGTTTCGGTGGAGAAAATAATTTGGAGAAAGTAGAATTATAAGGTGAAGTCGCCAGATCGGGGTGAATAGAAGTGGGGAAAGAAGGAGAAAGGAAAAAGAATAAGTTGGATAAGAAAAGATAAGTAGAGTGTTTATTTAGTGGTTAATTCGTTGCATAAGTTGTGAAAATATAATATTAGGTTGGCCCTTGATTTCTTTTCGATTTAAACCCTGTAATTTTGTGGGACTCGTGACCCATTTTTAAAGTAGTTTTCTTTATCCGTTTCATTTCGGGACCGATTGATAGCGGTCCATTCTTACGGTCTTTGCTTTGTAATTTTTCTTTGTTTCATTTCTTTCTTTTATTTATTCTTCGAACAATAATTCATTTTTATATATATCTTTTTATCGAAAAAATCTGGTTTTTAATCCAGGCGCAAGTAAAGGTTTCCCAGATTTTTAAAAATAAATTCTTTGAACTTCCCTTTGGGAATAAAAACATTTGCGTTTCCTTCATATTTTGAAGATGAATTTCAGCTTCCCGGTTATGGCAAACGACCCTCAACAGTTTCCTGGCGCCCACCCTGTAGCGTATGTACGCCCCTGTATTTACATACCTATATTTAATTAAATTCCTTTTTTTTATCATCAACAATTATTATCAAAATTAATTCGTTCATATTGTTCACATTTCGTGCACCTATTATGTTCTTTAATTCGACGAACCCACCCCAGCTGACTAGCCGGTTGGCTGTATCGTTGTCGCAGTGTTGTTGCAATATTCGTGTCTTCTCTCTTATCTCCTGTCTTTGGTTGATCGTTTGACAGTTCGTCAATTCGATCTTTACCTTCGCGTGTGCCGGTTGCACAAATTTAATAATTAATAATTAAATTCGTTTGTGTTTACTTTATAATAATTGGATTCGTATAATCCTTAGTCGCAGTATATTAGTTCCGTCATCATAATCGTCTTTTAAATTCGCGAAATAATATTGCAACAAATTGGCGCCCAACGTTCGGCAGGCTTTCCGAACAAATATCAGAACGGAGGAAGCTGTCAATGATCCAACGGAATTTGACACCTTTCTACCAGACGAAACTTGGTTTGGCTAGACCAAATTGCATTTCTGATTTAATAGAGTTAGGTTGAGATTTGGAGGCGGTGAGAGCGAATGTCGAATCATACATCCCCCCTCTAAATAGTAGAAGTAGGACTTTGCTAGAACCGGATGGATCTAGCATACGTAGGTGTAGATTTTCCAACAGTTTCGGTTGTTACGGAGAACAACCAAATTGTTTGGCAGGGATAGACTCCAACAGTTTCGGTTGTTACTGAAAACAACCAAATTGTTAGACAGGGACAAACTTCGAGCCCATTTTCAACTAATAGTCCAGGGCCAGTTGTTAGGTGATATAATTGCAATGGAGAAGGCCACTTTGCAAATAGGTGTTCCGCTGTTAGGCGTTGTTATGGTTGTGGTAGGGTTGGAGTTAAATAACTGCCAACAATGCTCGGGAAACGGGAGAGGAACTTTCGGGTCAGTAGGACGAGAGTTCCGTTAAATTCTGATAGGTTGCCTACCGGTAACCAGTCGGCATATCTTCATTTGGATTTCACGCAAGAACAAAACGGCCGTATCTTGGCGTTGCAATTTATGGAATTAATATGTTAGGACTTTTAGATTCATGTGCTTCACGCACAATAATGGGTAGGGACTGATGGGAAATTTTAAAGGAGTTAGGAATAAATTTAAGGAAAACAAACTTAGGTAGAGTAATTTTAGCGGATGGTGCAGGTATTGGAGTAGAAGGAGTAGCTTCACTTCCAATTAGGGTTAAGGAAAAAGTTGTTCTTATAGCATGTCTCGTTATTCCACGCCTTCCCCACAAACTGATTTTAGGAGCAGACTTTTGGGCTCTATCGGGTGTGGTCCCGGATTTGAAATCAGGGGAATGGACATTTTCGAACCAAGGTTCGTTGGATTCGGTGTCCGTGGCGGATCATTCAACGGAATTGGACGAGACACAGAAGAAAGAGTTAGATACGTGTTTGGAAAAAGTTTTTAGAGATATGCCAGAAGGCTTAGGGAGCACACAGATGGTGGAGCACAAAATTAGGATGGAAGCTGAACCAATAAAGCAACGGTATTATCCGGTGTCTCCTGTGGTTCAGTCTTTCATAGATAAGGAGTAAGAAGTGATGCTTAAAGAGGGGGTGATAGAAAAATCTGACAGTCCATGGGCTTCTCCCATTGTTATGATTAAGAAGAAAGATGGCACGTATAGGTTTTGTGTAGATCATAGGAAATTGAATGAGGTTACGGATAGGGGTGCTTACCTCCTTCCGTATATTACGGCCATCTTAGATAAGCTAAATAATGCTAGGTGTTTGAGATCAATGGATATTATTAAGTCTGCATATTGGCAGATCCCAGTTGAGAAAGATTCAAGAAAGTATACTGCTTTCAGAGTTCCAGGCAAGGGATTATTTCAGTTTTTGAGGATGCCATTCGGGTTGCATAATACACCATCAACATGGCAAAGATTTATAGACACTGTTTTAGGTCCTCAGTTAGAACCATATGTCTTCGTCTATCTCGATGATATCATCATCGTGACAGACATTTTTGAGAAGCATATGGAAATTTTGAATGAAGTTTTTAGGAGATTCATTAAAGCAGGATTAAAATTAGGTAGGGAAAAATGTAATTTTGTAAGGCCATCTTTAAAATTTTTGGGCTATGTTGTAGACAGAAACGGTTTACACATCGACCCAGAAAAGGTAGAGATTATGTTAGGAATGCCATCGCCAAGGAATGTTAAGCAGGTTAGGTGTTTTATCGGAACGATATCCTGGTATAGGAGATTTATCCCAAACTTTGCGAGTTTGGTGAAGCCGTAATCCGACCTGTTTAAGAAAAATAAGAAATTCGATTAGAGTAGGGAATGTGAGAAAAGTTTTAGAAAAGCTAAAGAGTGTCTGGTTGCGGCACACATCCTAACGTGTCCGGAGTTTCCGAAGCCATTTGTCGTTCAGACAGATGCTTCTGATTTGGGGATTGGGGCTGTCTTAACACAGGACTTTGAGGAGGGAGAGAAGGTGGTTTGCTATTTGAGCAGATCACTTAATAGGAATGAGAGGAACTATTTGACCACAGAAAAAGAGTACTTAGCTGTTCTGTGGGCAATAGAAAAGTTGCGGCCATATCTGGAGGGGGTGAGATTTAAGGTTTTTACCGATCACCACTCTTTGATATGGTTGAGCAAGTTGAAGGACCCAGCAGGTAGATTGGCTCGATGGCCTGTACCCATGCAGCAGTTCGAGTTCGACATTGTTCACAGCAAAGGTAAGGATCATGTGGTGCCAGATATGCTCTCTAGAAGCTTACCGGTTTTATCCGGGATTTCAGAACCCACAAACGATCCATGGATAGGGAAAATGATAGGAGATGTAGAAAAGAAGCCATTGTCTTTTTCAGCTTGGCGAGTAGAACAGGGAAAATTCTTTAAATTTATGAAAGCCAACCATATAGTTGTGCAATACATTAAACGATGACGTGAAGCTTCAAGTTGATGTTAGTTCGACAGCACTAGGAGCGGTCCTGTTCAAAAAAAACAACCCGTTGCATTTGCCTCAAAGGCACTAACTGACTGTCAGACACGCTATTCACAACTAGAAAAGGAAGCTCTCGCAATTAAATTTGGCTGTGAAAAATTTCACGAATATGTGTGGGGAAAAACTATTTTGATTGAATCCGAAAACAAGCCATTAGAGGTAATATTCCGAAAGCCAATTCATACACAGCACGGATTGAAAAGGAGATACCGATGCATATTGGTTTTAAATGTCTGAAGATCACAATGGGAGGGGAACACCGGGCTGGGTAGAGCATTCCACATTCGTGTAGTGCGACTAAGGAAAGAATCTCTGTACTTAACAGTACGTCCGAAGTTGGGCTCAAGGATAAACTGATGGGCATTCCTAGAAGCGCGAGTATTACGGTTGAATTGATTAAGGGGAGGTATGCAACTGGCTATTTCACTAGAACACTGTTTATAGAAATAGCGGTAAAATAATGATAGACATGAAACATTGCGACGGTGCTCAAGAGATGTAAATGTTTCCGTTATAGTTCTATCATTTTTAGAGCTCTCTTTTGTATTCTATCCAATAGGCTCAAGCGGGTTTTTCGAGCACCTGCCCAAATATGGGAGTTGTACTCAAGTCTTGGACGAATAAAGGCTTTGTACATTACAGCCAGATCAGAGGGGGAGAAAAATTTCTTGCATCGACGGAGGAAACCTAAACACTTAGCAGCGTTTTTGGCTATGTCCAATATGTGGTCGTTCCACAAAAGGTGGTCTGTGACACACATACCGAGTACTGAAAGCTGTTCAGTTTCCTCTATGCAAGTACCACTCATGGATAGCGGCATAGGGGGCGGGTTCCGCCTTAACGACAGGAGACAGCATTGAGTTTTAGAAGCATTAAATTCTACACGGTTTTTGATTCCCCATTTTACAATGCTGTCGAGATCAGAATTTAATGAGCTTATCATACGCTGCCGTTGAAGTTCCACATCTGAAGAACATGGATGTGAATCTAGAAACGAATATGAAAAGCTGAGAGTACTGTCGTCAGCAAAACAGTTTAATGGAGTTAATAAGTTTCAGATAACAGATCATTTATGAATATTAGGAAGAGGGTCGGAGACAAAACAGAGCCCTGGGGCACACCAGCATTAATATTGTAAATATCAGACTTGAAACCGTCCAATACAACTTGTATGGATCGGTCCGAAAGGTAATTTCTAATCCAACGAAGAAGAGATTCATCAATACCAAATGCACGCATTTTCGATAAGAGAGCTTGATGCCAAACTCTATCAAATGCTTTTGAAATATCAAGTGCAATAATCTTACTTTCGCCAAAACGGTGTAAAGATTTGTTCCACTGTTCGTGAGATATACCATCAGATCACCAGTGGACCTATTGCTACGAAAGCCATACTGACGGTCATTTAGAAGCTTTCGTTCTTCGAGATATTTCTTAAGCTGATGATTAATCAGCGTTTCCATGACCTTGGAAAGAAGGGACGTTAGTGCAATTGGTCGATAGTTAGAGGGGGAAGAAGACACGCCTTTTTTAGGGACAGGCTCGACAAATGCTGTTTTCCATCCACTCGGAAAGAGACCAGTAGAGTAGGACAGATGGAAAAGCTTACGCAGTGGTTTTGCCAGCGTTGAAGAACACCTCTTCAGAACAATGGGAGGGATACTATCCGGGCCAGCGGATTTGTGAATGTCGAGATCTTTCAGAACTCTAGCAACTGCACGAGTGCGAAAGAAGATTTGCCCCATAAAATCGTTTACGCTCTCAAGAACAGGTGGAGTCATATCTTCTTCTGGCAACGTCGAATTAAGAGCAAACTGTGCTGCAAGCAAATTGGCTTTATCGAGTGAGCTGACAAAAGGAGTATCATTGAAGACGAGCGTTGGAACCGAGGACGAGGTGGTATTTCGTACGTTTTTTACAAATGACCAAACATTTTTGCTACCTCTGGGACATTGTAGTATTTTTTGCCGTAATTTTTGATCATGTAAAAATTTGGTTCGTCGAATGTGAGCGTTGCAGGTCTTTCTAGCTTCTTGAAACTTTTTCCGGTTTTCCTCAGTAGGGTTGGCTTTATAACAACGGAAGCTTACTTCTCTGATCCTAATAACCTCTTTGCAGCTTGAATCAAACCATGAGTTTGCTTTGGCTTTGATAGATTTTACCCTGTTCGGGATAAAATTTCTCATTCCACAAAGAATTAAGTTTGCAACCATATCTGCGCTGGAATCTACGTCACTATCGAGGAAGCATAGTGCCAGTTAAAGTTCCTGAAGAAAACATTTAGACCGTCCCAGTTGGCTTTCTCGTACTGCCAAACGGTTCTCTTTGGAGTTTTTTCTTTAACTGGGTTTTGTTGACACGAGAAATTAGCAGATATGATGCAATGGTCTGATGTGCCTAGAGGCGATAATACACTAATAGTGTATTTATTAGGGTCAGAAGTAAGAAACAAGTCTAGAGTGTTGGCGGATTGACCTGCAACGTCAGGAATCCGAGTGGGCTCGTCAACAAGCTGAGTCAGGTTGTTTAACTCAGCAAAAATCTCGGCATACCTTCCTTCGGGTGTTGTCTGACCCGAATAGCGTAGCCACGAAGAATTATGTACATTGAAATCGCCCGTAACAATGATTTCACTGTGCAGAAAATGGGAAATAATTTACTGGATGGAGTCCGATAGTGCATCTAATTCGTTAAAAGTTGAATTACTATCCAAACTAGGACTACGATAAATAAAACAAGTATAGATGATGCGCTTATGGACGGTGAATTTAAACCACATGAAATTAAAGTTGGTATTCCAACATGAACCATAATGTGGCTGAAGCTGATAAGCAACATAATTTCGAAAATACACGGCGAGACCATGATGTGGGAAAAATAGAGGCACTAAGCTATAACCATGTAGGCTGAATTCCGAGTGATCAGTATTTTCCCCTACCTGGGTTTCGCTTAGTGCCAAAACAGCTGGCCTGTTTTTCGCAGTATGGACATATGCAGCACAAAAATTCTGCCTAAGTCCCCGAATGTTGCTGTAGTCAACCCTAAATTCAGCTACCATTACAAAAAAAAAAACAGACACAAAAAACCAAATCAGACAATTAACTAAGCTGATATCAACTCTGGGCCCCAAAATGACTTCACAGTAAAAAATACTACTAGTGTTATGCCTTAATAGTAAATGTACTGATCCGCCCCTGGATACCCAAAATCTATAACAACTATTTATCTGATATGCTTATTCTTAATCGATTACAACATTGTATGAGATAATACATACAACGTATATAATGACGAAGCAAAAGCACTGTGAGTGATGTGGGAAGGAGAGATAAGGAAATTTACCGCTGTGCTATGGATGCTCGTGGTTTGTGCATCATCATCTTCAATACGGGTGAGCTTTTTGTTGTTGCTATTTGCACGCACTGACACTGGCACTTGCACTTTATTATTGTAATTTATTAGTGGGCTATTGTTTTTTTTTTTTAATTTTCTTTTCTCGGCGCGAACTTTAGTTTTGATTTTTTGTTAATTAATATTTTATATTTTATTTTTGCAATGGCACTTTAATTTGAAGTTTTATTGGCAGGCGGGGTGGAAAATTATTTTGTTAATTTTAATTTAATGGGGGTATAAAGCAGCGGAGTATTTAATCACTCTCCCACACGTGTGGTTGCGATGGGATGCAGATCGGAACCTTCAACCCCACTGTTGTTTACAAACATGGTGAACATATGCACCTAGCCGACCCGTTAAGAAGAGATTGCCAAAACAAAGAGGAAAAAGATCACGACGTTAATGACTTAGAGATTCAGCTTGTCCTCTCGATTTCAGACAAATAGCTTGATCGTGTGACTAATGTCACCAATTATTACGAGACACTTAAACAGCTTAAACACTATTTCAAGAACGGTTGGCCTGAAAACATAAATTACCTTCCAAATAGTGTAAAGCCCTACTGGCATTTTAGAGAAGAGCTCTCAACATATGATGGAATTATATATTAAGCCCAAAAAGCAGTGATCCCAACAGAAATGAGAGATGAAGTCCATAAATATATTAATAGTGGACACCTCAGTTATGAAAAGTGTATTCGGAAAGCCAGGGACGCGGTTTTCTGGCCAAACATGTGCTCTGACGTAGCCAGTTACATAAAAAAGTGTGCTGCTTGCATGTTCATCAACGCGAAAAAAACAAAACCGAAATTGGAACCAAAGAAATACCAATGTATCCATTCGAGATAGCAGCCGCCGATTTGTTCTATTTGAATAGTAAAGACTGCATAGTAGTAACAGACAGCTCTTTAGGTTATATTAACTTCCAAATTTTACCAGAAGCTACATTTAAAAACGTAATTGAATTTCTTAAAAGCTTTTTTCCAGTTATGGCATACCTCGGATATTAGAAACGGACAATGGACCACAATTCTCCCCCCAAGATTTTAGGAAATTTTCAACAGATTGGAAGTTTAATCATCAAAAAAGCTCTCCATATCACCCACAGGGAAATGGATTAGCTGAAAGGGCAGTGCAAACAGCAAAAGCCATATTAAAGAAATTCAAGTATGACAACACCGACTACCATCTAGGCATACTTAACTTCATGAATATTCCAAGAGGCAAGCTGGGAAGCCCTGCTCAACGGCAATATAATCGAGATATACGTTCGCCATTACCAACCGCCATCTCATCACTCATACCCAAATCAAAAACACCCGACACACCACAATTACTCAAAGAAGAGCGCGTTAAACAAGCACATTATGCTAACAAAGGCGTTAAGCAAGACAAAAAACTGCGTTTGGGCCAAAACTTTGCAACCAGGGTCAATACCAAAAATGAATGGAAACCAGCAGTTGTAATTGACAAAGTTCATCCAAGATCCTACATAATCCGTGAAAAGGGAGGAAAGTCTTTTCGCCGCAATACATGTAATATAAGACCCACCGAAGCCTATATTCGCAACCATCCTACCACCATCTCAGACTTAGAGACTGCGCAAACGCCAGTGCCACCGTCCCAGCCAACATTTCCACAACACAAAACGATGTGCACCCAGAACCCAGTTAGAATAAATGCAGAATTCAGCTACTACCACGTCGGCAGCGGCGTCGTCGGCATTGTCGTCGTCAAACCCCCTCAAAAGATCAGTCAAACCCCCTCAGCGTTTGACATACTACCATTGATCAATACGGTCGAACATTCTCCAAAGAAGGGGGATGAAATGGGAAATAACCCTTGAAAGGGAGAGGAAGGGGGTTACCAATCCGTGGGAGGTGATTTGCGTGGACTTGGTCGGTCCACTTCCAAAATTGTGTAGCGGTTTTATCTATATTTTAACTGTCGTGTATTATTTCACGAAGTTCCCTCTATTGTTTCCTTTGAGGTCTGCAACGGCAAAATCTGTTTGCAAGGAGTTTTATTATTCCGCGTTCCTAAATTCGTAGTTGGCGATAACGGTCCCCAGTTTAAAAGTAAAGAATTGAAGTAATTATGCGATAGTTACGGTTCGACAATAAAGTTCACGGCGCATCATCACCCGCAGGCCAATACGGCGGAGCGGATAAATCAAATTATAAAGACGACAATTAGGGCTTATAATTCTGAAAACCATAGGGCATGGGATTCGCAGTTGACGAAGGTTGCGTGTAGTATACGCACGGCCTAGCATGAGGTGTTAGGTGTGTCGCCGTATTACGCAAATTTTGGTCAAGGTATGGTGACTTTTGGAGATGATTCCTTAACCACCAGTCCGAATAGTAGGGGTGATAATACGGACGATACTAGGGAACAGTTCAGGAAGCTTAGGGAAGAGATAGGGAAAATGTTAGAGTCGGCAACTAAGAAGGAAGGGAAAACATATAACCTTCGTAGGAGAGATGTTCAATTCCTCCCGAACGAATTGGTTTGGCGACGCAACTTTACCCTATCTGGAACAGCGAACTATTATACGGCGAAATTAGCGCCTAAGTTTGTAGGCCTGTTTCTAATTAAGAAACGAGTTTCGCCGTGGACTTACGTTCTCGTAGACGAGAAAGGTACAAATCGAGGTACCTGGAATGTTAAGGAGTTGAAGCCTTACTGCGACGACCCCGAAAACTAGTCGCATAGCGGATGAGCTGCGCTTTTCAAGCTCTGTGATGTGCTTAGCTCTCACCTGGAGTGATCGAGTTTTTTTAGTTGTGTTGTATGGTAGTGTATGTATTCCATTTTCGTGTTGTTAAACCTTTATTATACTCCTTTTTACTTCGCTTTCATTTCTGAAAGCCAGTTTTCACTCCTCGGTAGGTAAGGGTGGAATTTGTTTCGGTAAGATTTATCGCAACAAAAACCATTCTTTAATTAGTTCTTAAAACCTTCTTCTGACCATGTTGTTTGGTCATGGTCTAACCCTTGATATCTGTTTTCCCCTCCATCCCAACCATTCCTACTTTTTGACCCCCATTTTGAGTCCGTTGTCCCCTGGGAGTTTAAGGGTGACTCGGAGAGGATGACAAAGTAGCTAACCATTTGGTTCGATTGTGTTGAGCCAGCGGATGGGCTGGAGACTCGCACGCCATCTATAGAGAAGGCGAGGAAGCTCACAATACAATTAAAAATATTCAGAAACGACGGCAGAACGAAACATACACGTACACTTAAAGTGGATTTAAAATAACAACACAACAACGATTTCCTTAAACCAACCTAAAGTGAAAGTAAACATAGCTATAAGCTAAACTCTATTCAACAACTCCCCAAATCTGCACAAGGGTCCACTGAATAGTAGATTGCGCGATAGATAGTGTGATTTGAGTATTTGCCTTCCTCCTTCGTTTCCTCAAAAATGTTTAGAAAATCGATATTAAATTGTAATCTCCTTCTTCGAAGCATTTTCAGAAAATTCAATTGAGTAGAGTAGCTGAGAGAATGATCAGAATAATATTTTCAAACTTTTGTAGTTCTTTTACTTTTCCCGAAAATAGGTATTGTGAATCTGTCTGAATACGGCCGAGGATTAGTTAAGTTTTGGGAGAAGGCCAACAACTTGGGGAATCCATTGTATGTGTGAGTGATAGAGAGTTTCGATGGAACTCAACGTCGGAGTGCTACCGCAACCGAGCTCCACGAAAGCTTTTATTTGAGAGTATGAGTGTGTGAGTGAGAGAGGGGCCAAGGACGACGAATAGGCTACGCATGGCCAACCACTTCTTCGTTGGCCAGTTAAGCCGATAGAGGTCTTAAAAATTTGAGAAATTGAAAGGACAGAAAAGTTGAAAATAAATTATAAATTTGTTAAATTTTGGAAAGAGTTTAGGTTTTATAATTTATTTTGAAAGTGTTTCGGTGGAGAAAATAATTTGGAGAAAGTAGAATTATAAGGTGAAGTCGCCAGATCGGGGTGAATAGAAGTGGGGAAAGAAGGAGAAAGGAAAAAGAATAAGTTGGATAAGAAAAGATAAGTAGAGTGTTTATTTAGTGGTTAATTCGTTGCATAAGTTGTGAAAATATAATATTAGGTTGGCCCTTGATTTCTTTTCGATTTAAACCCTGTAATTTTGTGGGACTCGTGACCCATTTTTAAAGTAGTTTTCTTTATCCGTTTCATTTCGGGACCGAGTGATAGCGGTCCATTCTTACGGTCTTTGCTTTGTAATTTTTCTTTGTTTCATTTCTTTCTTTTAATTATTCTTCGAACAATAATTCATTTTTATATATATCTTTTTATCTGGTTTTTAATCCAGGCGCAAGTAAAGGTTTCCCAGATTTTTAAAAATAAATTCTTTGAACTTCCCTTTGGGAATAAAAACATTTGCGTTTCCTTCACATTTTGAAGATGAATTTCAGCTTCCCGGTTAAGGCAAACGACCCTCAACAGTTTCCTGGCGCCCACCCTGTAGCGTATGTACGCCCCTGTATTTACCTACCTATATTTAATTAAATTCCTTTTTTTTATCATCAACAATTATTATCAAAATTAATTCGTTCATATTGTTCACATTTCGTGCACCTATTATGTTCTTTAATTCGACGAACCCACCCCCAGCTGACTAGCCGGTTGGCTGTATCGTTGTCGCAGTGTTGTTGCAATATTCGTGTCTTCTCTCTTATCTCCTGTCTTTGGTTGATCGTTTGAGAGTTCGTCAATTCGATCTTTACCTTCGCGTGTGCCGGTTGCACAAATTTAATAATTAATAATTAAATTCGTTTGTGTTTACTTTATAATAATTGGATTCGTATAATCCTTAATCGCAGTATATTAGTTCCGTCATCATAATCGTCTTTTAAATTCGCGAAATAATATTGCAACAAATTGGCGCCCAACGTTCGGCAGGCTTTCCGAACAAATATCAGAAGGAAGCTGTCAATGATCCAACGGAATTTGACACCTTTCTACCAGACGAAACTTGGTTTGGCTAGACCAAATTGCATTTCTGATTTAATAGAGTTAGGTCGAGATTTGGAGGCGGTGAGAGCGAATGTCGAATCATACATTCCCCCTCTAAATAGTAGAAGTAGGACTTTGCTAGAACCGGATGGATCTAGCATTCGTAGGTGTAGATTTTCCAACAGTTTCGGTTGTTACGGAGAGCAACCAAATTGTTTGGCAGGGATAGACTCCAACAGTTTCGGTTGTTACTGAAAACAACCAAATTGTTAGACAGGGACAAACTTCGAGCCCATTTTCAACTAATAGTCCAGGGCCAGTTGTTAGGTGATATAATTGCAATGGAGAAGGCCACTTTGCAAATAGGTGTTCCGCTGTTAGGCGTTGTTATGGTTGTGGTAGGGTTGGAGTTAATAGAAATAACTGCCAACAAACGGGAATCGGGAGAAGAACTTTCGGGTCAGTAGGACGAGAGTTCCGTTAAATTCTGGTAAGTTGCCTACTGGTAACCAGTCGGCATATCTTCATTTGGATTTCACGCTAGAACAAAATGGTAGGGATCAACGGCCGTATCTGGGCGTTGAAATTTATGGAATTAATATGTTAGGACTTTTAGATTCATGTGCTTCACGTACAATAATAGGTAGGGACGGATGGGAAACTTTAAAGGAGTTAGGAATAAATTTAGGGAAAACAAACTTAGGTAGAGTAATTTTAGCGGATGGTGCAGGTATTGGAGTAGAAGGATTAGCTTCACTTCCAATTATGGTTAAGGAAAAAGTTGTTCTTATAGCATGTCTAGTTATTCCACGCCTTCCCCACAAACTGATTTTAGGAGCAGACTTTTGGGCTCTATCGGGTGTGGTCCCGGATTTGAAATCAGGGGAATGGACATTTTCGAACCAAAGTTCGTTGGCTTCGGTGTCCGCGGCGGATCATTTAACGGAATTGGACGAGACACAGAAGAAAGAGAAGATACATGTTTGGAAATAGTTTTTATAGAGATGCCAGAAGGCTTAGGCTGCACACAGATGGTGGAGCACAAAATTAGGACGGAAGCTGAACCAATAAAGCAACGGTATTATCCGGTGTCTCCTGTGGTTCAGTCTTTCATAGATAAGGACTAAGAAGTGATGCTTAAAGAGGGGGTGATAGAAAAATCTGACAGTTCATGGGCTTCTCCCATTGTTATGATTAAGAAGAAAGATGGCACGTATAGGTTTTGTGTAGATTATAGGAAATTGAATGAGGTTACGGATAGGGGTGCATACCCCCTTCCGGAAATTACGACCATCTTAGATAAGCTAAATAATGCTAGGTGTTTGAGATCAATGGATATTATTAAGTCTGCATATTGGCAGATCCCAGTTGAGAAAGATTCAAGAAAGTATACTGCTTTCAGAGTTCCAGGCAAGGCATTATTTCAGTTTTTGAGGATGCCATTCGGGTTGCATAATACACCATCAACATGGCAAAGATTTATAGACACTGTTTTAGGTCCTCAGTTAGAACCATATGTCTTCGTCTATCTCGATGATATCATCATCGTGACAGACATTTTTGAGAAGCATATGGAAATTTTGAATGAAGTTTTTAGGAGATTAATTAAAGCAGGATTAAAATTAGGTAGGGAAAAATGTTATTTTGTCATCTTTAAAATTTTTGGGCTATGTTGTAGACAGAAACGGTTTACACATGGACCCAGAAAAAATAGAGAGTATGTTAGGAATGCCATCGCCAAAGAATGTTAAGCTAGTTGGGAGTTTTATCGGAACGGTATCCTGGTATAGGAGATTTATCCCAAACTTTGCGAGTTTGGTGAAGCCGTAATCCGACCTGTTAAAGAAAAATAAGAAATTCGATTGGAGTAGGGAATGTGAGGAAAGTTTTAGAAAAGCTAAAGAGTGTCTAGTTGCTGCACCCATCCTGACGTGTCCGGACTTTTCAAAGCCATTTGTCGTTCAGACAGATGCTTCTGATTTTGGGATCGGGCTGTCTTGACACAGGACTTTGAGGAGGGAGAGAAGGTGGTTTGCTTTTTGAGCAGATCACTTAATAGGAATGAGAGGAACTATTCGACCACAGAAGAAGAGTGCTTAGCTATTCTGTGGGCAATAGAAAAGTTGCGGCCATACCTTTAGGGGTTGAGATTTAAGATTATTTCTTTGTGTTCTAGTCTCCATGTTGTGTGGATATATGTAAGAAAAGAGAAATAAAAGTTCTTAAAAAACTAATTTTAAAAATTTAATTTTATTTTATTTAATTATTTAAACTTTTTTCACAACATTAATTTATCTTTTTTAAAAGCGACGCATTTCGGTTTTTATAAAACCATCTTCGGGCTTCAGCTTGTTGACTGTGGGTGTTGTTTTGCCAAAAATTCACCTTCTTTTGATTGCAGTTTATGGTTATTGTCAATTGTTGTGGGTAGAAATATATTTATCTTGCTTGTCTGCTATGATGTTGAGTTGCTGTGTTGTATAACTGGCTGAACACAATAGACGCGCGTTCGATCGCGCGTTCGCACGCGCGTGATTATTAAAACTTATTTAACTCCCAGAGTCGCGTTCGCGGCTGCGTCTCCATTGTATTCACTTTAACGAAATTTCACGTATTTTAACTTTGACAGGTGCGAACGCGCGTTCGAACGCGCTTCTATTCTGTTCAGCCAGTAATGTATTCGTTTTGATAGTTAATTTGTCGTTTAGTATTTTGTCTTGTTCAGTCTTATAAGCTTTGTAAATTTCATACTCCTCTAAAACGTCCAATTTTGTCCCTTTTTTACATACGTGTAAGGGTATTAGATTTGTTTCAAAGTCAGTGTAGTTATGGTTATGGTCCATCAAGTGCTGCGCGTACGTTGATTTCGTATTTTGTTTTGGTCTATGTTCCAAAAATCTGTCATAGAAAGTTCTGCCTGCCTGTCCAATATAGTAGCTGTCACAGTCATTGCATTTTATTTGGAAGACTCCACTTGATGTTTTAATATCGTTTATTGGTTTGTGTTGTAAAATTTTTTGTATGTTATTTTTTGTTTTAAATGAAATATTAATATTTATTTTCTGTAATTCATGTTGTAAAATATTTGGTAGTAAATTCGTGTAGTCTATTGATATGTATTGTTTGTTGTTATCTGCTGTGGTGTCTTTTTTTATAGATGGTGTGTTGTTTATCTCCATGTTTGCTACTTTATGTATTTTATGTTTATTTCTAAATAAAAACGGTTAAGCTTTGTTTTAAAAAATTAACAATTTATTATAAACTTTATAATGCAAACATTTAATATTATTATAAATAAAGTCAGCGACGCGTTTCAGAATTTTTGTTCCAAAATCAATCTTTGATTGATTGATTGATTTGATTTGTTGTTTTCTATTTGGTTGTGAATTGTATATTTTTGTCTATGTGATTCATGTAGTTTTTTAAGATGTCGATCTGTGTTTGTGTTCCGTGGAATATAACAAAAGTATCATCAACATATCTTGCGTAGAAAATTATTTTTTGGTGTAGTGTATTTAAGTTCGATATAATGTATTTATTTTCAAAATTATTGAGATAAATATCTGCCATTAAACCACTTAATGGAGATCCCATAGCGAGGCCTTCGTCTTGAATAAAATATTTGTTATTAAATTTGAAGTAATTTTGTTTGAGTGTTATTTGTAAAAGTGTTATGATTTCGTTTATTTGTTGTTGGTTTAATTTAGCTGTTGTTATCAGATTGTCTTATAATATTTTAATTGTGTCATCGATTGGTATGTTGGTATACATGTTTGTGACGTCAAATGAAATTAATTTATGTTGTGGTAGTATGTTTATGTTTTTGGTTTTTTCAATAAAATCTGTGTAATTTTCGACGATGTTGTTATTTTTAATTATAATGTTGTTTTGTTTTTCGAAGCCATTTGTCGTTCAGACAGATGCTTCTGATTTGTTCATGTAGTTTTTTAAGATGTCGATCTGTGTTTGTGTTCCGTGGAATATAACAAAAGTATCATCAACATATCTTGCGTAGAAAATTATTTTTTGGTGTATTTAAGTTCGATAAAATGTATTTATTTTCAAAATTATTGAGATAAATATCTGCCACTAAACCACTTAATGGAGATCCCATAGCGAGGCCTTCGTGTTGAATAAAATATTTGTTATTAAATTTGAAGTAATTTTGTTTGAGTGTTATTTGTAAAAGTGTTATGATTTCGTTTATTTGTTGTTGGTTTAATTTAGCTGTTGTTATCAGATTGTCTTTTAATATTTTAATTGTGTCATCGATTGGTATGTTGGTATACATGTTTGTGACGTCAAATGAAATTAATTTATGTTGTGGTAGTATGTTTATGTTTTTGGTTTTTTCAATAAAATCTGTGTAATTTTCGACGATGTTGTTATTTTTAATTATAATGTTGTTTTGTTTTTCGAAGCCATTTGTCGTTCAGACAGATGCTTCTGATTTCGGGATTGGGGCTGTCTTGACATAGGACTTTGAGTAGGGAGAGAAGGTGGTTTGCTATTTGAGCAGATCACTTAATAGGAATGAGAGGAACTATTCGACCACAGAAAAAGAGTGCTTAGCTGTTTTGTGGTGTTGTATATGCATTAATCTTAATAGACATTAAAGTTAATATTCTTTATTAATTTATTACGAAATGCTCAGACAACGAGTACATTCATTTATATTGTATGTAGATACATTTTATGAGCTAAAAAGGATAGATATATAACATCAGAAAGATAGAGATATATATTTCTTAATTGAAGGCGAATACACAAAAGAGTAGAGATAGATCTCTCTAGTGAAGGTGGATACACAATAATTCTTCCCTCCCTTCGTGACTAAGGTGAGAACAAAACTCGAGGCTTTCTTGGTCAAGTGGATCTTCGTTGAGCTGGTGGCGGTGTTATTAATTGACTTCCAGTTGAGTTCGTATCTTCTCGCGGAGTCAGTGGTTGCTGCTTGGGTACTACAACTGGAGGACTAGTTCCACATACTGGTCTATCATTAGATGGTTGCTCAGATAGATTACCATTGGAATTTTCGTCACTTGTATGTTGTTGCAATATACTAGGCACGAGTGGTGGGCTTGTGTATTGATAAGAGCGACTGTTGATTTGACGATGTGTTTGCTCAGGATGTTGTGATTCATGAGTTTTATCTTGATGGTTCGAATAATTCTCTTTTGGTTGGCAACTCTGCTCTAAATTGAATAAGTTAACTTTACGTATCGCTCTCGGTAATTTTCAATTTTAAATATTTAAAACTTAATAATAAAGGCTAAAAGTGGTACGTGCTCTGTGATTAGTGTTTATTTACCTAAAGACACTGGAAAAGTTAAGAAATAAAACCAGGTAATTAGCTTTTAAGCCGGAAAAATAATTCAAAAGCCGTACTTTTTGTCACATGACTGGCAACAAAAGAAAAGTTGGTCAAACTTCGCCCAAAGGAAATATACTCCCACTTTCTAAAAACAAAAGAACATCAAAGGTTTTTAAATATAAGGAAACAATGTCTATTTCTCAATCGGATTTCCAACAAATTTAATCTATAATTGATGAATCACTTCACAAAGAGCTTACTTTAGCCGTTATCAACTTGGCAACAAAGGATGATATCAACACCATAAATAAAGAGTTGAGTCATCTCCGGCAGCAGAATCTAGAGTTGGCGGATAGGGTGCAACACTTTGAAGATCGCTGTAGATTGCTTGAAGATGAACTGGAGCTACAAAGTCACGAAATTAAAGGCAAAAACATAATTTTCACGATCCCGAAGGATGGTAGTGAGCCCCAAGATCGAGTTCTAGATATATCCAAGCTTTTGTTGGACAACCATTCACCACAAATGCCACAGGCGAGAAAATTAAGTGAAAACAACAACATGATCAAACTCAAACTCAACACAGGATCAAACGAAATTGCAACGCAAATGTTAAGAAATGCTTCTAAGTTGAAAGGCACAGGTGCATACATCCAACGCGATCTAAGTAAACAATCACAGCTAAAACGCAGGATACTTCTTGGTTATCGCAAAGTGATCAAAACAAAAAAACCAACAGAAGCTGTCTTGATTAAAAACCACACTTTATTAATTGGAGATAAAATATTTTATTTAAATAATAATAACACCTTAAAATATAAAAATAAAAGCGGAGAAGCAGAATAACAAAATATGTTTGGCGATCTAAACTTTGGAAATGTCAGTGATGGAATGGCAGCAATGTCAAGTAAACGTCAAAGTGGATGGAGTAGATCAGATGCAGATACACCAGGGATAGCACATGAAAACCCGAATTGTAGTAGATTTACGAAAAATTGAAATTTAGATGTCGTCAGCCAAATTAAATTTATATCTTATAAAATTTTAGCTTACAATATTTCAGGTCTAAACAATAAACTCTTATTTGTAGATTTCTTTAGTTATGTTAAAAACTTTGAAATATTCTTTCTATTCGAAACACATGTCACAAAAGATAATATAAGTAAATTTAAAAATTATTTTACTGGCTTTAAGCTTATATGGGGAGAAGCAATTAAAAATTCTGTTAAAGGTCGTGCTAGTGGAGGAAATCTTTTCGGTATAAAAACTACATTATTAAATACGTTCGAGTTTGATGAACTTGAAGGAATCACAATAGTAAAACTCCTTAACTATTCTAATATGTGCATTTTACCCTGCTATATAAATTGTAACAGATGGACACAGGATTTTGAAAATTTAAGCAACGCAATGCAACTCTTATCAAATAAAAGCATTTTACTAATTGGTGATTGGAATGCATGGGTCAGTGACTCACAAATTATTTCAGTTCAAGATATAACAAATTCGTCGATCTCTCATTCCAATCGTAAATCAAGAGACAATATTTGCAATAAAAATGGATCTGATATGCTTGAGATGCTGCAGATGTATGATTCTATTATTTTAAATGGTTGTACTGATGGCGACAATGAAGGAGACTACACTTTCATAGGAGGACAGGGGAAATCTGTCATCGACTACTGTGCCGTAAACAATGAATGGATTGACCGAATAAAAAAGTTTGAAGTACAATACAAAATATTTTCAGATCATATGCCTATTGTAGTAGAATTTAGAAATGTACCTAATTGCCAGTTCGCAAATATAAAACTGCCACCACGACTTAAATGGACAAATGAAGAAGCTGTTCTATTTCAACACAATCTAGATAGTTTAATTACAAACAACGGTATGCTAATAGAATCTACAGAAGAACTATCAAACCAACTAATAGGTTATATTAGATGCTCGACATCGAATAAAATTTTAAACAGCACTTGTCCAAAGTTTAAACAAAAATGGTTCGATAAGGAATGTTGGAAAGCGCGTCAAAAATCCTTTTCTCTTTTAAAAATTGCACGAAATTCGCGAAATTGTGGTTTGACAAAATGGTACCATGAAGCGAATGCACTTTACAAAGATATATGTCACAAAAATAAAATCGAATATGAAAATAAGCAAGCACTTTCACTAGGTCAAACCAAAAACTCGAAAGAATTCTGGAAGATAGCTAGAGAAATTAACGGAATTACTCATAAAATTGGCACAGGGTTATCTACAGAAAGTCTGGCTGCACACTTTAAAGGACTTCTAGGCAATAACCCAAGCCAATATTACTGCTATGCGGAACCTTATGTTCTTGATGAAACGTTAGATGGTCAGATAACAATAGAAGAAATAAAAGCTGTACTGGAAAAAGCGAAAAATGGAAAGGCACCAGGTGAAGATGGGATTCCGTATGAGTTCTATATAAATTCTCCTCACACATGCATTAATAAAATAAGGGAACTCTTCAACAAAATCTTTTCAAATGCTGACATCCCCTCCTCTTTCAAGAAGACGGTAATTTGTCCAATACACAAAAAGGGTCCCTTAGACATCGCTGAAAATTACCGAGGTATATCGTTTTTGAATGTGTTAACAAAAATATTCTGCGGTATACTAGTAGAGAGACTTGAAAAATGGGTTGAAAGGAAAGACATTCTGTCGGATCTCCAAGCCGGATTTAGAAAAAACTTTTCAACAATAGACCAGATCTTCACTCTTTCATCAATCATAAAAGCTTTTCAAGCAAGAAACAAAAAAGTTTATTCTTTCTTTGTGGACTTCAAAGCGGCTTTTGACCTTGTAAACAGAAGCGCGCTCTTCTATAAGCTCTCACAATTGGGTCTATCTTCGAGGTTTTTGAAAGTAATTAAAGCGATGTATACTGGAACTAATGCAGCAGTCTGGGATGGGAAGATATTTTCAGAATGGTTCGAAACATGTACCGGAGTAAAACATGGTTGTCCACTCAGTGCCTTATTGTTTTCGCTGTTCATAAATGACAAAGAGGAAGCCTTACCTGGAGGAATACGAATATCTGATTCTGTTATAAATGTGCTACTGTACGCTGCTGACCTTGTCCTGTTGTCGGAATCACCAGAAAACCTACAGTTGATGATAAATCGCTTAGCAATTTACCGTGATAGGTGGGGGTTATCTATTAATACAGACAAGTCAAAAATAATGATCTTCTCACGATTTTCGCGAAACCTTAGCGGAAATAGATGGTACTTTAATGGAAATCTTTTAGAAATATCCAAAGAAATTAAATATTTAGGTGTAACGCTAAATTCAACCCTAAATTTCAACAAACACCTTATGGAAAAAGCCAGCACCTCTCAAAGCTTGTTGAATTTATCATGGAAAAATGTTTTTTCAAACGACAGAATAATCCTTTCAGCCAAATATAAAATATTTGATGCCGTTGTGAAATCAACTCTCTGCTACGCTTCTCAGGTCTGGGGTGCAGATGAGTACGAAGTGATAGAAAAATTCCAAAGGAATTTTTTGAGAAAACTCTTCAACTTACCGCAAAATACACCGATTTATGCAATATATTTAGAAACCGGAATACCGAAACTTCTCACGAGCACACTCAAGGCTCAGGCTGATTACATTATTAAAACTTGTACCTACCAGGAGAATAGACTGTCGAAAAAAATGCTTTTGTACGAACTGAGGAATAAAGATTGGTGGATGAAAAAATGGCAAGATATCGGTAATACTTGTGGAGAGATACTGTATATAGATTTCAACAATTTTAATAACTTAAAGGAGCAACTTTACAGGATTATACAGAAGAATGAAAACATAGTTCGAGAATCCTTTATTAATAATGCTCGCGAATCAGATAGTAGAGTACTATACTCACATCTCAACTATAACCTAAACCAACGAAACTACTTCCATGATGGACTTAGCTACAAGGATATTTCTTTCATTTTTAAAGCAAGATGTGAACTTATAAGTTTAAATGCTAGACCCTATAACGGCAGCTTCAATCAATTTTGTACGTTATGCAATTTAAAATCAAAGGAGGATTGTTATCACTTCATAAGTGTATGTCCAATATTTTATCAACAGAGGCTAGTGTTTTTTGGTTAAAATACATTAACCATGCAAGAAGTATAGATTCTTACTAATGACGGAATATGTTTGATTTTTATACCAATTTAAGATTGAAAAATGTGAATTAACAAAACATGTAATATATTTATAAAATTTGCTAACCAGGCTGACGGCTCAGCTATAGCTTATCAATTCATAAAATTATAAATCTGTATATAAATTAATCTTTTTAAGATTTATTTTGTTTAAAAAAAATGTTATTTTATTTTCTGAGGTGAAGCCTCAATTCTTTATTTATTAATAATTGAATTACAAACCGGCAGCGATTCTGCCTCTCTAACAATAATGACCATGAATACTTATTTCCTACACCTTAAATACATAAAATATGCTAGCCTAGCATTCTGTACCTTATGATTGTTCCCACACTGGCGATGGTGATCGTGTTGCATTCCCCTTTGGAATGTGATGAGACGCAATGTCAGCAGCTTGTTGCAGGTAGCTGTGGGAATTGATGTTCGTGGTCACAGATTAGCCATATGAAGATGAGAATGTTTCTTACGTTTCACCCTCCAAAACCCATTTGTTTACATTGTTGTATTTGTAATTTTTTCCCGCGTCGGTGAATAGATGTGAATTGCAACAACAATTTAACCAGGTGTGTGAAGATCCCTACTGTCTATGTGTGAGATTTTTGTACACCCATTCTCATTTTTTATCTGATAACTGCCAGTTCAAGCTTGTAGGCAAATTAAAATGGCTGCCGGGGATTCTCATCTTCATGTGGCTAATCTGTGTTCGTGGTGTTAACTCTTCCGCCTTTAAAATCGAACGTCCACGTTCGATGTTGATGGTTTAAGATGATGATGGATGTTTTCTATCCCTATTATCCTAGGGGTTGGAAGAGGGATTTCCCTTTTTAACTTTTCCTCTGCGCATGCCTCTGCAGTTGATAGGTCAATCATTTCTGTATTTGTTGGTTTTGCTTCAGCTTCCTTTGTTTTAATTTTACTTTTCAGCTTTATTAAACAAAATATGAATAGTGCAATGAAAAGGACTGTAATGCAGATAACAGCGCTAGTGTTATATTTGTTTCGTGTTTCCAAGAGATTAATGTATTGTGAATTGTTGAAATGTAGTTCCTTTATCATTTGTAGTGATAAGAGCTCTTCTTTTTCTTTTTTTATTGAAGCAGGTTGTAGGACAGCGGGTAGTGGTTTAAAAGAGGACATCTCAGTTGACTTAAAAACTTCATTTTTGATTCTTACTGATGTATTGTGAAAATGGATAATGAAGGTTCCGTCCAAAGGTATTTCTTCTTCAGTTGCTTCTATACGTCCGGTGTATTGATTTAGGAATAGAATAACCGGAGTGATTTCGGCGAACGATGGGATATGTTGGTTGTTGACTTCCGTGCAATTTGAGGCTCGACTATTCAGCAAGTGTGGGATACAGGAAGAGTTAGTTATATCGATAATATTTTGTCTAGGGCATATGGCCAACTTATGAAAGGTTAAGCAGGAGGTCAAGACTCCATAAAGTTTATTTTTACATTCTAAAATATTTTCATATGGAATTTTTTTTAATAATTTTGCCCCTTTTTACGGCTTTAATTAATGTTGTTCTGCATGAGTCAACAGTTGTAGTCGGCAAACTTATTATGTAAAGAATTAGTGAGCTATTGAGGCAATTTTTACTTGGGCAAATTCTAATGCTTCAAGAACATTGACATATGGCATTTCTTCCTTATTTAATAAATTTTCGATTGTATTTATTTCTATGTTTGACAGGATATAGGTGTTAACAATATTGGCCTTAGCCCAGTGTATGGCGTATTCCATATTAACAATTTCTTCTTTAATTAACTCTAATTTCATTTCTATATTTAAAACTGACTCGTCTTCGAACTTATTACTATTTTTAACTAGATTACTGACATTGTTTGTCATGTTAACAATTTCATCAATTTTTTTATAAGCATTTTATTTATAACTATCTGATTGTTGTTATTACTTAAAACATTATTTACTTTCTCTTTTATAACATCAAAATCATGAGCATCGGGGCTGCCTGCAATAAATTTCCAAGCACTGCCCAAAAAATCTATTGAACGTTTTAATTTGGTTGAAGGCATTAGTCGGTTGAGGTGAGTTTGGATTAGGGAAATTTCAATTTTTAGGAATGGCAGGATAGCATTATTTTCGCTTATGTTTTCTGCTAGTATCATCTCCAGTTCGTCTATTATATTTTTATATTGTTTGAGGTCGATTACGTGAATGATCTTAAAAGTTCCAGTTTGAACCCTTGCTGTCCCCGTATCGATGGCTATGGATTGCGCGCTGGAATAATCCAGAATTTGTACTTCTGCAGTACATGTTGCAATTGCAAATCTAAAAAAAATAATGGTTTTAATTTTTTATAAGTGATTTGTGAACCACTCTACCGGAGGTTGTTAGACTAGTTGTAGATTTATTTTGGGCTACTATTTCCTTTTTATATTGTGGGGAAAGTTTATTACCTAACCTTTTATTTATCTTCACGTAAATAATTTCTCCTTCAGAATAATTTTTTGGAGGATCCCTATTTTTATTGTGGTAATTTAAATCTCTATCTTGTTTGCTTTCTATTCTGTCCGCATTTTCTTTTCTTTCTGATTCGAGCAATTCTGGATTGTTTAATGTTTCTTTGCCAAAGAAAACATCTATCGGTTTTTTTCTTGTTGTAGAGTGAACAGATCTATTATATTCGTAAATCGTCATATCTAGCAGTTCTGAAAATGTTTTATGGAGTTTTTTTGATTTTATGCACCGCATTAGTTCGGAGAGTGTGGAGTGGAAGCGTTCCACTTGCTCATTAGCTGAGCTTGTGTAAGGGGGAACTTTGAATATTTTAATTTTGAAAAGGTTTTCTAACATAAATGATACAGAGCTTGAACTTAAAGACTTTTCATTGTCTATTACAATTACTTCCGGGACTCCAAAAGCTAATACGAGCTCCCTTAGAGGTTGTTTCACGTCTTCTGTGGCCCTAGACTTTAAGATTCTTGTAAGCGCGTATTTTGAGAATTTGTCGATAGCTGTTAAAATAACTTTTCCATCAGTAAAGTAAATATCTATATGTAGAATTTGACCGGGGAATTTAGGAACCGGAGTTGGTTGAATTTCGGGTTTGTTGGGATGGCGATCGTACTTACTTTCCATGCAAACGGTACATGTTTTCGTAATTCTTCTAATTTTACCAATCATGCCCGGGAAATAATATTTTTTCAAAATTTGGACTCTATTTTTTCTCGAATCCCTATGTGCGCGTTGATGAGTATCGATAACAATGTTTTCCTGGTCTGATTCACTAGTAACGTCTTCAACTTGTCTTTGTGTGAATTTTATTTTAAAATTATTAAAATGGGACACATAAACAATTTGTATCATATTCATGATATGTTCTGTTGTTTTAATACAGTTTATTACCGAGGGGTTTAATGTTTTCTTGAGGATCTGTTTTAGATTTTCTTGATTAAATTCAGGCTCAATTATTGTATGCCTGTGATAGGTGGGGAAAACTATTTGGAAATTTGAAGAAGAAGTTTCACCTACTTCTAGGAAGACTTGATTTTTAAATACATTTATTGGAACCTCCACACTTGGTATAAGATCTTGCGATGAACTGTCATAGCTGTTATCTGAATCTGTGAGAGTGTTTATCTCGGTGTTTTTTTGAGGAGGGCGTGACAGCGCGTCTGCCACAATATTTGTTTTGCCTGGTTTATAATGCAATTCATGGCTATATTCTTCAAGAATTGCTTTCCAGCGCTTCATCTTACTATTTGTATTTTTATTGCTGAGGGCGTGTGTAAGAGGCTGATGGTCAGTATAAATTTTCACGTGTGCAGATCCATACAGGTAATTACGCAGGGAGTTCAAAGCCCATATAATTGCTAACATCTCTTTCTCGTTAGCTGCGTAACCTTCTTCGGTTGGACCAAGTGTTCGGGAGATGAATGTTATCGGCCTTCCTTCTTGAGAAAGAACGGCACCAAGCGCGAAGTTGGACGCATCCGTGGTTAGTTCGAAAGGTTTGTCAAAATAAGGGTATGAAAGAACAAGGTCTTCTGAGGTGAGGGTGTTTTTGATTTTTTCGAAGGCATCAATAGCCGAAGGGTTTAGAAAAATTTGTTTTTTTGCGGATTGCGTTTTGGACATGCGTCCCTCCTCCCCTCTTAAAAGGGCGGTAAGGGGCTTCGCCAGCTTGGCATAATCTCTGACAAAGCGGCGATAATAACCTGATAGCCCACGAAATGAGCGTAAATCTTTAACAGTTTGCGGTGGTGGAAAATTGTTTATCGCTTCAACCTTTGCGGGGTTGGTCTTTATTCCTCCGGATGAGACTATAAATCCCAGGAATTCGACTTCTCCTTTGTAAAAAATGACATTTATCCAATTGTACCTTCATATTAGCTTCATAAAGTGTTTTGAAGATGTCTGCTATGTGACGGGCATGGTCGCTTTCGGTTTTGCTAAATATTACTATATCATCGATATAAACGTAGCAAATTTTTCCTATGTGCTCTCTCAAGATATCGTCGAGAGCCCTTTGGAAAATTGAAGGCGCGTTTTTTAGTCCGAATGGAAGTCTTGTGAATTCGAACTTCCCATTGTTTATAGAGAAAGCTGTTTTTTCAATATCAGATTCCTTCAAGGGAATCTGATGAAAACCGCTTTTTAAATCGAGAACACTAAAAAATTTGTTTTTTCCTAGTTGTGAAAGGACTTCATTTATGTTGGGAATGGGATAACGGTCGGCTATAGTAACGCTGTTTAGCTTCCTATAATCAATCACCATCCTATATTGTTTTTTTCCTGTGGAGTCCGGTTTTTTAGATACGATCCAAACCGGGGAATTGTATGGGGACCTAGAAGGCCTTATAATTCCATCTTCTAAGAGTTTCTGAATCTGTTCTTCAACTTCAGATTTTAATGACATAGGAGAAGGATAATATTTGCTATAAACAGGGGAATCTGTTGATGTCCGAATTTCTCCTAAAACCCTTGTAGTAAAGGTCAATTTTTCGTTGGGCTCACAAAATAAATTTGGGAAATTGTCAACGGTTGAGTTTAGAAGTTCTTGTTGCATTTCTGTCATATTATCGGTCTTAAGGATAAAAGAATTTACCATTGGGGAATTTAGCTGTTTCATTTTAATTTTGAAAGAATTCAATATTTGTATGAAATTATTTTTCGTGTCTATTACAGCAGTTAGCTGCTTGAGACTATCATTGCCAATAATTCCATGGAAAGTACGTAGAGTAGGTAAAAGGAAAAATTTAAGATTAATATTTTCGATATTAAAAAGATTTATAACTGTGTGCTGAGTTATCTGAACGTTTCCAGCTATTGACTTTGCATAAAATGGTTTTCCATTCTGTATGGGTTTCTCAACAATTGATGGTTGTATGTAATTTTTTGATGAACCTGTGTCAATCAGGAATTCACCACTCTTGCGTGCGATAATCATGGTGCACTTGTTTAGGAGGGTACCTGCTATAATCTTTTAGCGGAGGTGGATTCTGTGGTCGCGTATGTGCGGCTTGTGGAGCGAAATTTTTCTTTATTGCCCCATGATTATTTTGAACGTATTGGGACCTTAGATGTTGGTTTTCGTATTTTTGACACAAATATAGAGCCGTGGGCAAGTCGGCTGGTTCTTTCATGGCTAGGAGGTCTGACAAGTTACCATTTAGTCCCCTAATAAATATGTCTAGCGCTTTGTCGCGATAAGTTTTAGTCAATATCCTCATTGATTCCGGACAGATGTCCATACATGATATATTATTAGTTATTAGGGTTAGATGTGACGTTACAGTTTGATAAAACTGCTGAATGGATAGATTCCCTTGAACTAAACCTGACATTTGATATTCTAGGGTTGTTATATCCCTTTTGTCAGCATAGTGGATTTTCAGGCAATCCACGATATCGTTCCAATTTAAAGCAGTGTTGTTAGCCTCTAAAGCGGCATCAGCTTGGCCTATAATTTTATTACGGATAACGTTAAGTATTCCGTAGTATTTGGTAGTTGCTTTAATAGGTTCATAAAGTTTGAGGACTCGTTCGACACTCTTTTTCCAGGAGGAAAACTCTGAGGTTTCTCCCGAAAATGTCCGCAGAGATCTTACGATATCCGGTATTTTTTCTAACTCGTCCACGGAGTTTTGATGTTGATTCATCTGGTCTATGCCAGGAAAAAAGGGATTTATTTGTTGTTCAAGTACTCTACTTACGATAGATGTCACAAGGGCATCTAATTCAGGGGTTGTTCTATACCCCTGCTCCTGATCAAAGGAATTATTGCTAGCCGGGAAAGTTGTGTTTAACCCGGCAGCAGGGGAAGTCTGGTTGTTATTATTTGTTAAGGTGGGGAAATTACCTGCCGTTGTATAAATGGAAGGTGTGGATTGGGAAAGAATTGGACTTGTGGGAGCTACTTGTCCCTGGTTTTGCATCGTCGTTGAGGGTCCCTCACCGGCCCCAGTTCTTGTGAGAACCATGCTTAAATGATTTGACTTATTTTCACTTTTACAAAATTTTCAATAGATTTTTTGTTTTACAAGATTTGTTCAATTTAGAATATTTAAAATTTATCTTAAAAATTTTCCTAAATAGATATTTTCTTTTATAAGATTTGGTCAATTTGAAATATTTAAAATATGTCTTAAAATGCTATTCTTACAAAAGTACAATGCCGGCCATCCTTTTATCTTAATTAAATTGGGGATCCCGCGTTGACTCTTTTGTTGATTGAATTTGTTAAGGTCGATGAAGCACGGGAGCTGCTTTAGATCGCTGGCTTATTCGCTTTTTTCTTTTCAAGATACACCGATTGTCTAAAAAGGTTACCGATGAAGCACGGGAGCTGCTTTAGATCACTGGCTTGTTCGCTTTTTTTTTTTCAAGATACACCGATTGTCTAAAAAGGTTACCGATGAAGCACGGGAGCTGCTTTAGATCACTGGCTTATTCACTTTTTTTTTCAAGATACACCGATTGTCTAAAAAGGTTACCGCTGAAGCACGGGAGCTGCTTTAGATCACTGGCTTATTCACTTTTTTCTTTTAGAGAAACACCGATTGTCCACTAAACGAGCGCAGGAGCTACTTGAGGTCACTTTGGCTCTTCATACGGTTACCGGGTCCCTGCTCGGGCGCCAATTAATCTTTTTAAGATTTATTTTGTTTAAAAAAAATGTTTTTTTATTTTCTGAGGTGAAGCCTCAATTCTTTATTTATTAATAATTGAATTACAAACTGGCAGCGATTCTGCCTCTCTAACAATAATGACCATGAATACTTATTTCCTACACCTTAAATACATAAAATATGCTAGCCTAGCATTCTGTACCTTATGATTGTTCCCACACTGGCGATGGTGATCGTGTTGCATTCCCCTTTGGAATGTGATGAGACGCAATGTCAGCAGCTTGTTGCAGGTAGCTGTGGGAATTGATGTTCGTGGTGTTAACTTATATAAGAATATAAATAAATGAATTTACTTACTTACTTACTTACTTACTTACTTAATTCTCTTTATGACTTTGGACTTGGTCAATATGACGTTTAAACTGTCTGCCGAGGTAAGTGATGTCATAATGAAGGTCTCCTAAACGGTTTCTGATAGTTCCTCGAACCCACTTATCCATACGGGGATTGTTTGAAAGGAACCACACCGATTGTCCTGGTTGTAGAATGCGAAATCTGGGATCAAATCGTACGATTTGTTTTTCTGTAACTTTTGTAAATATGTCATCAGGTTTGAGAAGGTCGAGACGAGTTCGAAGTGAACGACCTAAAAATAACTGCGATGGTGACTGGCCTGTGGTAGTATGTGGTGCTTTTCTATATTGCCGAAGGAATTGGTTGAGGTTTTGCTGAAGTAAGTTCTTAGTAGTTTCCATGGTTTTTAATGCATTTTTTATTATTTGCACACTTCTCTCGGCTTGTCCATTTGTTGATGGATGGTAAGGGGCTGTTAGTTTATGGTATTTAACGCCAACTCTCTGCAGATACGTTTTAAACTCAGCTGATGTAAAATTAGTGCCATTATCCGACACAACCATCACTGGCACACCATAAGCAGCAAACATTTCATCAAGAATAGATATGGTAGCGCCAGCCGTCATCGAAGTAGTTGTTTTAACTTCAAGCCACTTACTATATGCATCAGATACTATGAGCAACATCATTCCAGCAAAAAAACCCGCGTAGTCTATATGGATTCGTTCCCATGGTCCTTTTGGATACTTCCAATGGTGTTCTCGAAATTTTGGGGGTACGTGTGCATTTTTGATACAGTTGGTACAAGTCCTTGCCACACTTTCTATATCTTTATGTCCATATATGCCTTTTGTGCTTCTGGTGTCCACTTAAACGATTCAGACCGCAGCATGTCTCTCAATGGCCGATCTCTGGTAGAAAGATCTGGAATAAAAGAACTATAGTAAGTTGCCTTACCCAAAAATAGTTGTAGTTCTTCGAATATAGAAGGTATAGGTGCTTTTCTAACTGCTTCTGTGTGTTTTTGTCTGACTTTTGAATACCATCAGCATCTATTTTGTGGCCCAAAAATTCTACGTATGATGTCGCAAACACACATTTTTCCCGATTCAGATGGAGTCCGTGTTCTCTTACTCTTTTAACAATACCAAATTGAGAATTTCCAACATTTCATCAAAATGTTTTGCGTGAATAAGGATGTCGTCAAAGAAGATTCTAACATTTCGAATGCCTTGGAACACAGTTTCGATTCGTCGCTGCCAAATAGCCGGAATGTTTGCAGCTCCATATACAGCACGAGTTGGCCGAATCAATCCATGTGTGGGGGTATTTAATGTCATGGCATGACTGAACTCCTTGTCAATGGGTAAATGTGAGTAGGCATCTGTGACGTCCAAGTGAAAAAATACAGTTGCATCTTTCATTTGATTAAAGATATCTTCGACTCTTGGAATAGGGTGTTCATCAATAATTATACGTGGGTTAAGTGTTGGCTTGTAATTCCCAGTGATGCGTATCTGTCCCTTTTTTCTTTGATACTATATGCGTTGTTGATGCCCATTCAGAGTATTCAACTCTTTGATAGAAACCTGATGTAATTTTCAAGTCGATTTCTTTTGCATAGGCATCCCGCAATGCTATAGGAATTTCTTTCGCTCTCATAAAAACTGGTGACACGTCAGGCTTAAGATGAAGTGAAGCAGGAGGTCCCTTTAGTTTGCCAGCTATGTTACTGAATACTTCATCATATTGTTTTAGAAGACAGGTCAAATGACTTCGTTGTTCCTGTGACAGATTAGGAGTTGTTGATGTGAGACTGTTAACGCGGCTTGAAGTTTCAAAGAATTTAGTGAAGTTTATTTCGCTGGCGAATCGAACCATCCATTCCCTTCCAAAGAGAGTGTCGAAATGTCCATCTACCACATAGAGATTCAACCTACGAACAGTTTTGCCGACAGTGACAGAAACTGGAATACGACCTATGCAATCAAGTCGGTGTCGAGTATAACTTGCGAATTGTCTGTCTGTGCGAAGAATTTGTAAACTTATGATGGCACACGGTGACCCCGTGTCTAGCTCCATCTCAAGATCATGGTCATCGATTTTCACCTTAATTCTAAGGGTATCTGTGGATGTAGGCTTCATGGAGTTGACCAAGTTAATATTTCTCAGATATTGTACAGTTTCATTTGAATCACTTGATTGTGTCTCGTTGGCTTCGATGATTTGTGCAGTTTTTGATCTGCACACTTTTGAAATGTGTCCCTTTCTGCCGCAAGCATGGCACTCAGCTTCACGAAATTTACCCGGATTCCTAAAATGTCTACCTTCGCATCCATAACACGTAGAAGACTCTTTTGATTGATTTGGGTGTTTCCCTTGTTTTGATGGTAGTAACGCTTCTTTTTGGCCTCGCTTGAATCGTGGGGGGGCATATCCCAGTTTGTTTGTGGCTTCGCCTGCCGGTGTAGTTTCTGATTTAACCTCAACTGCTGTGTTACGACTAGCTTCAATTGATTGTGCGGCCTCGAATGCACTGGCAAATGTGTCGGGTTTTTTTTTATTATTATGGCGTTGCACATATCACGACAGCCAAGTCCGTGAAGAAATTGTTCTATCAACATTCTGCCCAAAAAATTGGCGTAGTCGCAATTCACAGCGTCTTGCCTCAGCCGAAGAGTAAAGTTGGCAACTGATTCATCAGTTTGCTGAACAATTTGTCTAAATTTTATGCTTTCAGCGTATTTGTTTTTTGCCGTGTCAAAATGATTCACAAGGGTTGATTTCATTTCTTCATATGAAAGGACTTCTGGGTCCCTTGGACTCGCAAGTATTTTGAGAGCATTGTTGAGCACTTTTCCCATGTGTACACGTGCATAGTGCTGGTAATCGCTGGCTTGGATTTTGCTCAGCTGGAGTGCCCATTCAAAGCGTCTAAAATAATCTGCGACGGATTCGGAATCTGAATCGGATGATTTGTACTCACCAATAGAAAATGTTGGAATTTTTGTAGAAGATTGTTGCGAAGATGTGCCGTTTCCAGTGGCAGTGGATATTGCCACCTGCGTGGCATCCACAACTGCTTTTTTAATTGCTTCAGAGAAGACTGTTGCAAGCGATTGCAGGGTTTCTTCCGTCAACGACATTTTGTTTATATTAAATCCACTTATGACACCACTGTTGTATATGCATTAATCTTGATAGACATTAAAGTTAATATTCTTTATTAATTTATTACGAAATGCTCAGACAACGAGTACATTCATTTATATTGTATGTAGATACATTTTATGAGCTTAAAAGGATAGATATATAACATCAGAAAGATAGACATACATATTTCTTAATTGAAGGTGAATACACAAAAGAGTAGAGATAGATCTCTCTAGTAAAGGTGGATACACAATATGTGGGCAATAGAAAAGTTGCGGCCATATCTGGAGGAGGTGAGATTTAAGGTTATTTCTTTGTGTTCTAGTCTCCATGTCGTGTGGATATATGTTAGAAAAGAGAAATAAAAGTTCTTAAAAAACTAATTTTAAAAATTTAATTTAATTTTATTTAATTGTTTAAACTTTTTTCACAACATTAGTTTATCTTTTTCAAAAGCGACGCATTTCGCTTTTTATAAAACCACCTTCGAGCTTCAGCTTGTTGACTGTGGGTGTTGTTTTGCCAAAAATTCACCTTCTTTTGATTGCCGTTTATGGTTATTGTCAATTGTTGTGGGTAGAAATATATTTATCTTGCTTGTCTGCTATGATGTTGAATTGCTGTGTTGCATAACTGGCTGAACACAATAGACGCGCGTTCGATCGCGCGTTCGCACGCGCGTGATTATTAAAACTTATTTAACTCCCAGAGTCGCGTTCGCGGCTGCGTCTCCATTGTATTCACTTTAACGAAATTTCACGTATTTTAACTTTGACAGGTGCGAACGCGCGTTCGAACGCCAGTAATGTATTCGTTTTGATAGTTAATTTGTCGTTTAGTATTTTGTCTTGTTCAGTCTTATAAGCTTTGTAAATTTCATACTCCTCTAAAACGTCCAATATTGTCCCTTTTTTACATACGTGTAAGGGTATTAGATTTGTTTCAAAGTCAGTGTAGTTATGGTTATGGTCCATCAAGTGCTGCGCGTACGTTGATTTCGTATTTTGTTTTGGTCTATGTTTTGGTCTAAGTTCTGCCTGTCTGTCCAATATAGTAGCTGTCACAGTCATTGCATTTTATTTGGAAGACTCCACTTGATGTTTTAATATAGTTTATTGGTTTGTGTTGTAAAATTTTTTGTATGTTATTTGTTGTTTTAAATGAAATATTAATATTTATTTTCTGTAATTCATGTTGTAAAATATTTGGTAGTAAGTTCGTGTATTCTATTGATATGTATTGTTTGTTGTTATCTGCTGTGGTGTCTTTTTTTGTTTTGTTTTTTATTTTCTTTTTCTTTGTATATATTAGTTTGTCAATTAAGTCTGCTGTGTATCCATTTGTTGTTGCTATTTGTTTAACTATGTTAATTTCGTCTTCATAATCATTTTTGGTCATTGGTGTATTTAACAGGCATGATGTGCTGCCATTTTTTGTGATTGTGGGTGGTGTGAATCTTTGTGTATTCTTATATCAGTTGTTGTTGGTTTCCTGTATATCTTGTAGTTTAGTTTATTGTTGTTTTTGTAAATTGTTAGGTGTAAGAAATTGATTGTTTTGTTGTTTTCTATTTGGTTGTGAATTGTATATTTTTGTCTATGTTGTTCATGTAGTTTTTTAAGATGTCGATCTGTGTTTGTGTTCCGTGGAATATAACAAAAGTATCATCAACATATCTTGCGTAGAAAATTATTTTTTGGTGTAGTGTATTTAAGTTCGATAAAATGTATTTATTTTCAAAATTATTGAGATAAATATCTGCCATTAAACCACTTAATGGAGACCCCATAGCGAGGCCTTCGTCTTGAATAAAATATTTGTTATTAAATGTGAAGTAATTTTGTTTGAGTGTTATTTGTAAAAGTGTTATGATTTCGTCTATTTGTTGTTGGTTGAATTTAGCTGTTGTTATCAGGTTGTCTTTTAATATTTTAATTGTGTCATCGATTGGTTTGTTGGTATACATGTTTGTGACGTCAAATGAAATTAATTTATGTTGTGGTAGTATGTTTATGTTTTTGGTTTTTTCAATAAAATCTGTGTAATTTTCGACGATGTTGTTATTTTGTATTATAATGTTGTTTTTACTGATTTTTTTGTAATTCTTTGGCAATTTTGTAGCATGGTGCAGTTTTGTAATTAATTAATGGTCTTTTTGGTGTTCCTGTTTTGTGAATTTTGGGTAGTCCTGTAAAGATTGGTGCTTGTGCTTTTGTCTGTTTGAGTTTAATTTTTTTAATGTTTAGAAATATTTGTTTGCAATCGTTAATTGTTTTGTTTATTTCTTTTACGTATGATTTTGTTGGGTCATATTGTATGTTCTTTATGTTATTGTTGTTGAAAAAAATTATAGTATTGTCTATGTATTCTTGTTGGTTAATTAGTACGATGGTGTTTCCTTTGTCACCTTTAGTTATTATTGCGTGATTGTTTGTTATTTTTTGTTTTAAGGTTTTTAAATTTATTATGTCTTTTTTGAATTTTGTCTGTAATTTATGTTTTGTTTGGTTATTTTTGAGGATGTGTTTGAGTTTTTTGCTAACTAGAATTCTTGTTTCATTTTGTGTTCCTTGTATTGTTATTGTTTTTATGGCTGATTCTGCGTTTATTACTTCTTGTGTTATGTTGTTGCTGTTAAAAGTTGGTATATTGTATTTATGTCCCTTATTGAGAGTTGCAATTTCTGTTTCAGTAAGCTTAATATTTGTGTTGTTTACTAGTCTTGGGTAGAATTTATGGATATTTTTAGGTTTTTTTATGTGTTTTTTCTTGTTTAGTTTCTTATTTTAGTTTGTGGTTTAGTACTTATTTCTCTGAATATTTTTTCAATTTCATTTGTTGATTAATTTTGTGTGTGTGGTATTCAGCTTCGATGATATGTAATTCTTTGTACATTTGTCGATGTGATTCGTATAGTATGTTGTTAAGTGTAATTTTTTGTACTGTATAGTTACTTAATTTCTTCTTTTATTCGTATTATTTGTGCTATTTTTTGAGTTTTGATGGCGGCTATTGAATTGGATGATGTTTTTAACTGTGAATATTTCGGTGTAATTTGGTTTTTAAGGCATAATTTGTTGAATTTGATGTTGGGGTTGGCTTTAGTCAACTTGATTTTTGTGTTTTTGTATTTGTAGACTAAGTCCGCTTGTTGGGCTATGTTATTTCTTTGTGTTCTAGTCTCCATGTTGTGTGGATATATGTAAGAAAAGAGAAAAAAAATTTCTTCAAAAACTAATTTTAAAAATGTTATTTTATTTTATTTAAATATTTAAACTTTTTTCACAACATTAATTTATCTTTTTCAAAAGCGACGCGTTTCGGTTCTTATAAAACCAATAAGATCTTGCTTGTCTGCTATGATGTTGAATTGCTGTGTTGTATAATGTATTCGTTTTGATAGTTAATTTGTCGGTTAGTATTTTGTCTTGTTCAGTCTTATAAGCTATGTAAATTTCATACTCCTCTAAAGCGTACAATTTTGTCCCTTTTTTACATACGTGTAAGGGTACACAAAACAGGAACACCAATAAGATCATTAATTGATTACAAAACTGCACCATGCTACAAAATTGCCAAAAAATTACAAAAAATCATTAAAAACAACATTATTATAAAAAATAACAACAGCGTCAAAAATTACACAGATTTTATTGAAAAAACCAAAAACATAAAAATACTACCACAACATAAAATCATTTCATTTGACGTCACAAACATGTATACCAACAAACCAATCGATGACACAATTAAAATATTAAAAGACAACCTGATAACAACAGCTAAATTAAACCAACAACAAATAGACGAAATCATAACACTTTTACAAATAACACTCAAACAAAATTACTTCACATTTAACAACAAATATTTTATACAAGACGAATGCCTCGCTATGGGATCTCCATTAAGTGGTTTAATGGCAGATATTTATCTCAATAAATTGTAAAAAAATACATTTTATCGAACTTAAATACACTACACCAAAAAATAATTTTCTACGCAAGATATGTTGATGATACTTTTGTTATATTCCACGGAACACAAACACAGATCGACATCTTAAAAAACTACATGAACAACATAGACAAAAATATACAATTTACAACCAAATAGAAAACAACAAATCAATCAATTTCTTAGACCTAACAATTTACAAAAACAACAATAAACTAAACTACAAGATATACAGGAAACCAACAACAACTGATATAAGAATACACAAAGATTCACACCACCCACAATCACAAAAAATGGCAGCACATCATGCCTGTTAAATACACCAATGACCAAAAATGATTATGAAGACGAAATTAACATAATTAAACAAATAGCAACAACAAATGGATACACAACAGACTTAATTGACAAACTAATATATACAAAGAAAAAGAAAATAAAAAACAAAACAAAAAAAGACACCACAGCAGATAACAACAAAAAATACATATCAATAGACTACACGAATTTACAACCAAATATTTTACAACATGAATTCCAGAAAATAAATATTAATATTTCATTTAAAACAACGAATAACATACAAAAAATTTTACAACACAAACCAATAAACGATATTAAAACATCAAGTGGAGTCTACAAAATAAAATGCAATGACTGTGACAGCTACTATATTGGACAGACAGGCAGGACTTTCTATGACAGATTTTTGGAACATACGAAATCAACGTACGCACAGCACTTGATGGACTATAACCATAACTACACTGACTTTGAAACAAATCTAATACCCTTACACGTATGTAAAAAAGGGACAAAATTGGACATTTTAGAGGAGTATGAAATTTACAAAGCTTATAAGACTGAACAAGACAAAATACTAAACGACAAATTAACTATCAAAACGAATACATTATACAACACAGCAATTCAACATCATAGCAGACAAGCAGGATAAATATATTTCTACCCACAACAATTGACAATAACCATAAACGGCAATCAAAAGAAGGTGAATTTTTGGCAAAACAACACCCAAAGTCAGCAAGCTGAAGCCCGAAGATGGTTTTATAAAAACCGAAATGCGTCGCTTTTGAAAAAGTCAAATTAATGTTGTGAAAAAAATTTAAATAATTAAATAAAATAAAATTACATTTTTAAAATTAGTTTTTTAAGAAATTTTATTTCTCTTTTCTTACATTAAGGTTATTGCCGATCACCACTCTTTGATATGGTTGAGCAAGTTGAAGGACCCAGCGCTCTCTAGAAGCGTTCCGGTTTTATCCGGGATTTCAGAACCCACAAACGATCCATGGATAGGGAAAATGATAGGAGATGTACAAAAGAAGCCATTGTCTTTTCCAGCTTGGCGAGTAAAACAGGGAAAATTCTTTAAATTTATGAAAGCCAACCATATAGTTGTGCATAACACTAATAGTGAGTGGAAAATAGTAGTACCCAAGAACGATAGGAAAAACATTTTAAAAGAAAATCATGACCTCCCGTTAGCAGGGCATATGGGGGTAAAGAAAACTTTTGCTAGGATAGGAGAAAGATATTACTGGCCAAAAATGAGGTCAGATATCACTAGGTACGTTAAAAATTGTAAGGTTTGTCAAAGAATGAAACCTATTAATGACAAACCGGCTGCATTGATGACGGAGAGGAAAGGGGTTACCAATCCGTGGGAGATGATTTTCGTGGACTTGGTTGGTCCACTTCTAAAATTGTGTAGCGGTTTTATCTATATTTTAACTGTCGTGTATTATATCACGAAGTTCCCTCTTTTGTTTCCTTTGAGGTCTGCAACGGCAAAATCTGTTTGAAAGGAGTTTTATTATTCCGCGTTCCTAAATTCGTAGTTGGCGATAACGGTCCCCAGTTTAAAAGTAAAGAATTGAAGTCATTATGCGATAGTTACGGTTCGACAATAAAGTTCACGGCGCATTATCACCCGCAGGCCAATACGGCGGAGCGGATAAATCAGATCATAAAGACGACAATTAGGGCTTATAATTCTGAAAACCATAGGGCATGGGATTCGCAGTTGACGAAGGTTGCGTGTAGTATACGCACGGCCCAGCATGAGGTGTTAGGTGTGTCGCCGTATTACGCAAATTTTGGTCAAGGTATGGTGACTTTTGGAGATGATTCCTTAACCACCAGTCCGAATAGTAGGGGTGATAATACGGACGATACTAGGGAACAGTTCAGGAAGCTTAGGGAAGAGATAGGGAAAATGTTAGAGCCGGCAACCAAGAAGGAAGCGAAAACATATAACCTTCGTAGGAGAGATGTTCAATTCCTCCCGAACGAATTGGTTTGGCGACGCAACTTTACCCTATCTGGAACAGCGAACTATTATACGGCGAAATTAGCGCCTAAGTTTGTAGGCCCGTTTCCAATTAAGAAACGAGTATCGCCGTGGACTTACGTTCTCGTAGACGAGAAAGGTACAAATCGAGGTACCTGGAATGTTAAGGAGTTGAAGCCTTACTGCGACGACCCCGAAAACTAGTCGCATAGCGGATGAGCTGCGCTTTTCAAGCTCTGTGATGTACTTAGCTCTCACCTGGAGTGATCGAGTTCTTTTAGTTGTGTTGTATGGTAGTGTATGTATTCCATTTTCATGTTGTTAAACCCTTATTATATTCCTTTTTACTTCACTTTCATTTCTGAAAGCCAGTTTTTACTCCTCGGTAGGTAAGGGTGGAATTTGTTTCGGTAAGATTTATCGCAACAAAAACCATTCTTTAATTGGTTCTTAAATCCTTCTTCTGACCATGTTGTTTGGTCATGGTCTAACCCTTGATATCTGTTTTCCCCTCCATCCCAACCATTCCTACTTTTTGACCCCCATTTTGAGTCCGTTGTCCTCTGGGAGTTTAAGGGTGACTCGGAGAGGATGACAAAGTAGGTAACCATTTGGTTCGATTGTGTTGAGCCAGCGGATGGGCTGGAGACTCGCACGCCATCTATAGAGAAGGCGAGGAAGCTCATAATACAATTAAAAACATTCAGAAACGACGGCAGAACGAAACATACACGTACACTTAAAGTGGATTTAAAATAACAACACAACAACGATTTCCTTAAACCAACCTAAAGTGAAAGTAAACATGGCTATAAGCTAAACTCTATTCAACAACTCCCCAAATCTGCACAAGGGTCCACTGAATAGTAGATTGCGCGATAGATAGTGTGATTTGAGTATTTGCCTTCCTCCTTCGTTTCCTCAAAAATGTTTAGAAAATCGATATTAAATTGTAATCTCCTTCTTCGAAGCATTTTCAGAAAATTAAATTGAGTAGAGTAGCTGAGAGAATGCTCAGAATAAAATTTTCAAACTTTTGTAGTTCTTTTAATTTTCTCGAAAATAGGTATTGTGAATGTGTCTGAATACGGCCGAGGATTAGTTAAGTTTTGGGAGAAGGCCAACAACTTGGGGAATCCATTGTATGTGTGAGTGATAGAGAGTTTCGATGGAACTCAACGTCGGAGTGCTACCGCAACCGAGTTCCACGAAAGATTTTATTTGAGAGTGTGAGTGAGAGAGGGGCCAAGGAAGACGAATAGGCTACGCATGACCAACCACTTCTTGGTTGACCAGTTAAGCCGATAGAGGTTTTAAAAATTTGAGAAATTGAAAGAATGACAGAAAAGTTGAAAATGAATTTTAATTGGATAAATTTTGGAAAGCGTTAAGGTCTTATAATTTATTTTGAAAGTGCTTCGGTGGATATAATAATTTGGAGAAAGAGGAATTATAAGTTGAAGTCGCCAGAACGGGGCGAATAGAGTGAGGAAAGAAGGAGAAAGGAAAAAGAATAAGTTGGATAAGAAATGATAAGTAGAGTGTTTATTTAGTGGTTAATTCATTGCATAAGTTGTGAAAATATAATATTCGGTTGGCCGCTGATTTCTTTTGGATTTAATCCCTGTAATTTTGTGGGACTCTTGACCCATTTTTAAAGTAGTTTTCCTTGTTAGTTTTATTTCGGGACCGAGTTATAGCGGTCCATTCTTACGGTCTTTGCTTTGTAATATTTCTTTGTTTCATTTCTTTCTTTTGATTGTTCTTTGAACAATAAATCGTTTTTATATTTATCTTTTTATCGAAAAAATTCTGGGTTTTAATCCAGGCGCAAGCCAAAGTTTCCCAGATTGTTTAAAATAAATTCTTTGTACTTCCCATCGGGAATAAAAACATTTGCGTTTCCTGCATATTTTGAAGACGAATTTCAGCTTCCCGGTTAAGGCAAACGACCCTCAACCTACCTTTATTTAATTAAATTCCTTTTTTTTTATCATCAACAATTATTATCAAAATTAATTCGATTCAAATTGTTCACATTTCGTGTACCCATTATATTCTTTAATTCGACGAACCCACCCCCAGCTGACTAGCCGTTTGGATGCATCGTTGTTGCAATATTCGTGTGTTCTCTCTTATCTCTTGTCTTTGGTTGATCGTTTGACAGTTCGTCAATTCGATCTTTACCTTCGCGTGTGCCGGTTGCACAAATTAAATAATTAATAATTTAATTCGTTTGTGTTTACTTTGTAATAATTGGATTCGTATAATCCTTAGTCGCGGTATATTAGTTCCGTCATCATAATCGTCTTTTAAATTCGCGAAATAATATTGCAACAAATTGGCGCCCAACGTTCGGCAGGCTTTCCGAACAAATATCAGAACGGAGGAAGCTGTCAATGATCCAACGGAATTTGACACCTTTCTACCAGACGCAACTTGGTTTGGCTAGACCAAATTTCATTTCTGATTTAATAGAGTTAGGTCGAGATTTGGAGGCGGTAAGTGCGAATGTCGAATCATACATTCCCCCTCCAAATAGTAGAAGTAGGACTTTGCTAGAACCGGATCTAGCATACGTAGGTGTAGATTTCCCAACAGTTTCGGTTGTTACGGAGAACAACCAAATTGTTTGGCAGGGACAGACTCCAACAGTTTCGGTTGTTACTGAAAACAACCAAATTGTTAGACAGGGACAAACTTCGAGCCCATTTTCAACTAATAGTGCAGGGCCAGTTGTTAGGTGTTATAATTGCAATGGAGAAGGCCACTTTGCAAATAGGTGTTCCGCTGTTAGGCGTTGTTATGGTTGTGGTAGGGTTGGAGTTAATAGAAATAACTGCCAACAATGCTCGGGAAACGGTAGACGAACTTTCGGGTCAGTAGGACGAGAGTTCCGTTAAATTCTGATAGGTTGCCTACTTTATCGGTCGGCATATCTTCATTCGGATTTCACGCTAGAACAAAGTGGTAGGGATCAACGGCCGTATCTTGGCGTTGAAATTTATGTAATTAATATGATAGGACTTTTAGATTCATGTGCTTCACGCACAATAATAGGTAGGGACGGATGGGAAATTTTAAAAGATTTAGGAATAAATTTAGGGAAAACAAACTTAGGTAGAGTAATTTTAGCGGATGGTGCAGGTATTGGAGTAGAAGGAGTAGCTTAACTTCCAATAAGGGTTAATGTAAAAGTTGTTCTTATAGCATGTCTCGTTATTCCACGCCTTCCCCACAAACTGATTTTAGGAGCAGACTTTTGGGCTCTATCGGTTGTGGTCCCGGATTTGAAATCAGGGGAATGGACATTTTCGAACCAAAGTTCGTTGGCTTCGGTGTCCGTGGCGGATCATTTAATGGAATTGGACGAGACACAGAAGAAAGAGTTAGATACGTGTTTGGAAAAAGTTTTTAGAGAGATGCCAGAAGGCTTAGGGTGCACACAGATGGTGGAGCACAAAATTAGGACGGAAGCTTAACCAATAAAGCAACGGTATTATCCGGTGTCTCCTGTGGTTCAGTCTTTCATAGATAAGGAGTTAGAAGAGATGCTTAAAGAGGGGGTGATAGAAAAATCTGACAGTCCATGGGCTTCTCCCATTGTCATGATTAAGAAGAAAGATGGCACGTATTATAGGAAATTGAATGTGGTTACGGATAGGGGTGCATACCCCCTTCCGTATATTACGGCCATCTTAGATAAGCTAAATAATGCTAGGTTTTTGAGCTCAATGGATATTAATTCTGCATATTGGCAGATCCCAGTTGAGAAAGATTCAAGAAAGAATACTGCTTTCACAGTTCCGGGGAAGGGATTATTTCAGTTTTTGAGGATGCCATTCGGGTTGCATAGTGCACCGGCGACATGGCAAAGATTTATAGACACTGTTTTAGGTCCTCAGTTAGAACCATATGTTTTCATCTATCTCGATGATATCATCATCGTGACAGACATTTTTGAGAAGCATATGGAAATTTTGAATGAAGTTTTTAGGAGATTCATTAAAGCAGGATTAAAACAAGGTAGGGAAAAATTGTAATTTTGTCATCTTTAAAATTTTTGGGCTATGTTGTAGACAGAAACGGCTTACACATGGACCCATAAAAAATAGAGAGTATGTTAGGAATGCCATCGCCGAAGAATTTTAAGCAGGTTAGGAGTTTTATCGGAACGGTATCCTGGTATAGGAGATTTATCCCAAACTTTGCGAGTTTGGTGAAGCCGCTATCCGACCTCTTAAAGAAAAATAAGACATTCGATTGGATTAGGGAATGTGAGAAAAGTTTTAGAAAAGCTAAAGAGTGTCTGGTTGCTGCACACATCCTTACGTGTCCGGAGTTTCCGAAGCCATTTGTCGTTCAGACAGATGCTTTTGATTTCGGGATTGGGGCTGTCTTAACACAGGACTTTGAGGAGGGAGAGAAGGTGGTTTGCTATTTGAGCAGATCACTTAATAGGAATGAGAGGAACTATTTGACCACAGAAAAAGAGTACTTAGCTGTTCTGTGGGCAATAGAAAAGTTGCGGCCATATCTGGAGGGGGTGAGATTTAAGGTTATTACCGATTACCACTCTTTGATATGGTTGAGCAGGTTGAAGGACCCAGCGAGTAGATTGGCTCGATGGGCTGTACCCATGCAGCAGTTCGAGTTCGACATTGTTCACCGCAAAGGTAAGGATCATGTGGAGCCAGATTAGCTCTCTAGAAGCTTACCGGTTTTATCCGAGATTTCAGAACCCACAAACGATCCATGGATAGGGAAAATGATAGGAGATGTAGAAAAGAAGCCATTGTTTTTTTCAGCTTGGCGATTAGAACAGGGAAAATTCTTTAAATTTATGAAAGCCAACCATATAGTTGTGCAATACATTAAACGATGACGTGAAGCTTCAAGTTGATGTTAGTTCGACAGCACTAGGAGCAGTCCTGTTCAAAAAGAACAACCCGTTGCATTTGCCTCAAAGGCACTAACCGACTGTCAGACACGCTATTCACAACTAGAAAAGGAAGCTCTCGCAATTAAATTTGGCTGTGAAAAATTTCACGAATATGTGTGGGGAAAAACTATTTTGATTGAATCCGAAAACAAGCCATTAGAGGTTATATTCCGAAAGCCAATTCATTCAGCACCAGCTCGCCTACAACGTATTCGACTAAGCTTACTAACCTACAACCCCACTGTTGTTTACAAACATGGTGAACATATGCACCTAGCCGACCCGTTAAGAAGAGATTGCCAAAACAAAGAGGAAAATGACTTAGAGATTCAGCTTGTCCTCTCGATTTCAGACAAAGAGCTTGATCGTCTGACTAATGTCACCAATTATTACGAGACACTTAAACAGCTTAAACAGTATTTCAAGAACGGTTGGCCTGAAAACATAAATTACCTTCCAACTAGTGTAAAGCCCTACTGGCATTTTAGAGAAGAGCTCTCAACATATGATGGAATTATATTTAAAGCCCAAAGAGCAGTGATCCCAACAGAAATGAGAGATGAAGTCCTTAAATATATTCATAGTGGACACTTCAGTTATGAAAAGTGTATTCGGAAAGCCAGGGACGCGGTTTTCTGGCCAAACATGTGCTCTGTCGTAGCCAGTTACATAAAAAAGTGTGCTGCTTGCAAGTTCATCAACGCGAAAAAAACAAAACCGAAATTGGAACCAAAGAAATACCAATGTATCCATTCGAGATAGCAGCCGCCGATTTGTTCTATTTGAATGGTAAAGACTACATTGTAGTAACAGACAGCTTTTCAGGTTATATTAACTTCCAAATTTTAACAGAAGCTACATCTAAAAACGTAATTGAATTTCTTAAAAGCGTTTTTTCCAGGTATGGCATACCTCGGATATTAGAAACGGACAATGGACCACAATTCTCCTCCCAAGATTTTAGGAAATTTTCAACAGATTGGAAGTTTAATTATCAAAAAAGCTCTCCATATCACCCACAGGGATATGGATTAGCTGAAAGGGCAGTGCCAACAGCAAAAAGCATATTAAAGAAATTCAAGTATGACAACACCGACTACCATCTAGGCATACTTAACTTCATGAATATTCCAAGAGGAAAGCTGGGAAGCCCTGCTCAACGGCTATTTAATCGAGATATACGTTCGCCATTACCAACCGCCATCTCATCACTCATACCCAAATCAAAAACACCCGACACACCACAATTACTCAAAGAAGAGCGCGTTAAACAAGCACATTATGCTAACAAAGGCGCTAAGCAAGACAAAAATCTGCGTTTGGGCCAAAACGTTGCAACCAGGGTCAATACCAAAAATGAATGGAAACCAGCAGTTGTAATTGACAAAGTTCATCCAAGATCCTACATAATCCGTGAAAAGGGAGGAAAGTCTTTTCGCCGCAGACTTAGAGACTGCGCAAACGCCAGTGCCGTCCCAGCCAACACGTTCCACAACACAAAACGATGCGCACCCAGAACCCAGTTAGAATAAATGCAGAATTCAGCTACTACCACGTCGGCAGCGGCGTCGTCGGCACTGTCGTCGTCAAACCCCCTCAAAAGATCAGTCAAACCCCCTCAGCGTTTGACATACTACCATTGATCAATACGGTCGAACATTCTCCAAAGAAGGGGGATGAAATGGGAAATAACCCTTGAAAGGGAGAGGAAGGGGGTTACCAATCCGTGGGAGGTGATTTGCGTGGACTTGGTTGGTCCACTTCCAAAATTGTGTAGCGGTTTTATCTATATTTTAACTGTCGTGTATTATTTCACGAAGTTCCCTCTATTGTTTCCTTTGAGGTCTGCAACGGCAAAATCTGTTTGCAAGGAGTTTTATTATTCCGCGTTCCTAAATTCGTAGTTGGCGATAACGGTCCCCAGTTTAAAAGTAAAGAATTGAAGTCATTATGCGATAGTTACGGTTCGACAATAAAGTTCACGGCGCATCATCACCCGCAGGCCAATACGGCGGAGCGGATAAATCAGATTATAAAGACGACAATTAGGGCTTATAATTCTGAAAACCATAGGGCATGGGATTCGCAGTTGACGAAGGTTGCGTGTAGTATACGCACGGCCTAGCATGAGGTGTTAGGTGTGTCGCCGTATTACGCAAATTTTGGTCAAGGTATGGTGACTTTTGGAGATGATTCCTTAACCACCAGTCCGAATAGTAGGGGTGATAATACGGACGATACTAGGGAACAGTTCAGGAAGCTTAGGGAAGAGATAGGGAAAATGTTAGAGTCGGCAACCAAGAAGGAAGCGAAAACATATAACCTTCGTAGGAGAGATGTTCAATTCCTCCCGAACGAATTGATTTGGCGACGCAACTTTACCCTATCTGGAACAGCGAACTATTATACGGCGAAATTAGCGCCTAAGTTTGTAGGCCTGTTTCTAATTAAGAAACGAGTATCGCCGTGGACTTACGTTCTCGTAGACGAGAAAGGTACAAATCGAGGTACCTGGAATGTTAAGGAGTTGAAGCCTTACTGCGACGACCCCGAAAACTAGTCGCATAGCGGATGAGCTGCGCTTTTCAAGCTCTGTGATGTGCTTAGCTCTCACCTGGAGTGATCGAGTTTTTTTAGTTGTGTTGTATGGTAGTGTATGTATTCCATTTTCGTGTTGTTAAACCTTTATTATACTCCTTTTTACTTCGCTTTCATTTCTGAAAGCCAGTTTTCACTCCTCGGTAGGTAAGGGTGGAATTTGTTTCGGTAAGATTTATCGCAACAAAAACCATTCTTTAATTGGTTCTTAAATCCTTCTTCTGACCATGTTGTTTGGTCATGGTCTAACCCTTGATATCTGTTTTCCCCTCCATCCCAACCATTCCTACTTTTTGACCCCCATTTTGAGTCCGTTGTCCTCTGGGAGTTTAAAGGTGACTCGGAGAGGATGACAAAGTAGGTAACCATTTGGTTCGATTGTGTTGAGCCAGCGGATGGGCTGGAGACTCGCACGCCATCTTTAGAGAAGGCGAGGAAGCTCATAATACAATTAAAAACATTCAGAAACGACGGCAGAACGAAACATACACGTACACTTAAAGTGGATTTAAAATAACAACACAACAACGATTTCCTTAAACCAACCTAAACATGGCTATAAGCTAAACTCTATTCAACAACTCCCCGTATCTGCACAAGGGTCCACTGAATAGTAGATTGCGCGATAGATAGTGTGAGTTGAGTATTTGCCTTCCTCCTTCGTTTCCTCAAAAATGTTTAGAAAATCGATATTAAATTGTAATCTCCTTCTTCGAAGCATTTTCAGAAAATTAAATTGAGTAGAGTAGCTGAGAGAATGCTCAGAATAAAATTTTCAAACTTTTGTAGTTCTTTTAATTTTCTCGAAAATAGGTATTGTGAATGTGTCTGAATACGGCCGAGGATTAGTTAAGTTTTGGGAGAAGGCCAACAACTTGGGGAATCCATTGTATGTGTGAGTGATAGAGAGTTTCGATGGAACTCAACGTCGGAGTGCTACCGCAACCGAGTTCCACGAAAGATTTTATTTGAGAGTGTGAGTGAGAGAGGGGCCAAGGAAGACGAATAGGCTACGCATGACCAACCACTTCTTGGTTGACCAGTTAAGCCGATAGAGGTTTTAAAAATTTGAGAAATTGAAAGAATGACAGAAAAGTTGAAAATGAATTATTAATTTGATAAATTTTGGAAAGCGTTTAGGTTTTATAATTTATTTTGAAAGTGCTTCGGTGGATATAATAATTTGGAGAAAGAGGAATTATAAGTTGAAGTCGCCAGAACGGGGCGAATAGAGTGAGGAAAGAAGGAGAAAGGAAAAAGAATAAGTTGGATAAGAAATGATAAGTAGAGTGTTTATTTAGTGGTTAATTCATTGCATAAGTTGTGAAAATATAATATTCGGTTGGCCGCTGATTTCTTTTGGATTTAATCCCTGTAATTTTGTGGGACTCTTGACCCATTTTTAAAGTATATAGTTTTCCTTGTTAGTTTTATTTCGGGACCGAGTGATAGCGGTCCATTCTTACGGTCTTTGCTCTGTAATATTTCTTTGTTTCATTTCTTTCTTTTGATTGTTCTTTGAACAATAATTCATTTTTACATTTATCTTTTTATCGATAAAAATTCTGGGTTTTAATCCAGGCGCAAGCCAAAATTTACCAGATTTTTTAAAATAAATTCTTTGTACTTCCCATCGCACACAGGTAAATTTTCCCAAAAAGCTGGCCATAACTATAAAAAAAAAATTTGCGATTTGTTGTTTTTTTTTAATGCAAAGTTGTTTACAAATAGTGTAAGCATTAAACTTCATAGATCATACGATGCAGATTATAACGGTTTAATCAGCAGATGCTGTCAAAGTGCAAACTTTAAAGAGACAAGTGTAGTAGCTGGTTTGGTCTGTGATAAGAAGTTGTTTTGGTTTATCTTTGTTTTTCTTTTTTTGGGTGCTTTAAAATTTATTAAACATGGATTCTGTTGCTAGTGGTATGTTTAAATGAGATTATATTTTTTTTTACTATATGTTAAGTTGATAATTGATTTTAGGGCCATTTAAGGCAGAGTATTTGATCGGTACATTATCTTTATCATTTTTGAACTTTAATAATGCAAAAGTTACGTTTTTCTGCATATTTCTGTAATGAAAATAGTCTTAAAATTTGCGTTTGCATTTTCTTAATCAGAAACAGTCAAAATATTTTGCGTCATTTTGCGGTCTTCTAAAATATTGGCGTCTAAAGATGATGCGGAAGGGCATTTTTTTTTTTTTTTTTTTAATTTGAGCTTTTTTATTACGCAGGATCGCGATCAAGTTTCATTTCTCTTTCTAAAAATCAGCTTTCTGAGTATTTGAGAAGTTGCACATCTCGTGACATTACTGTGAAAATCAATTTTTTGGTAGAAACTTTGGAAAATGAGAAGAATATTGCGATTTCAGAGCAAACGAACAAAATTTTGTCTGAGTTTGTCTATGAGCATAAAAGAAGGTGGTTAGTTGCCACAAGAAATATAAACACCTTCTTAAGGCAAAATGAAAACTGGCTACAAAGTGAAATTATGTTTGCATGCCGAGCTCAAGGTTGTGTTGGACGGCCAAAAATGGATTTTTCGGACCTTAGCGAAAGATCAAAAAGACGAAAAACAGAGGATTTGCGTATGAACCATACAACTGAAGAGTTAAGCTATGCTGCGCAGATGCAACTTCGGGAAAAAGGAAAAGTTGAATCCTCAAAAGTTCTGAAAGACTTAATTTTTTCAACTCCTTCACGCGGTGAAAAATACCAAAAAGGCTTAAAGAAATTGGAGCAAGAAATTGTTCCATATACAGCAGAGGAAGCTCTTTCAATAGTTGTTGAAGCAAAGTTAACAAAGTTCCAATACAATCTTATAAGAGATTCCGCAATAAAGCATAATAACCATATGTATCCAAATTATGCAGCTGTATTGGAAGCAAAGAAAAAATGTTATCCTGAAAACTTGGTGATAACAGAATCCGTAGCAGAAGCACCTCTTCAAAACTTGCTTGATCATACGATTTGTCGCTTATTTGAAGGAATTGAAGATGTTATAGAAACGTTGCACTCTAGTAAAAAATGCAATATTAATCTCATATCCAAATGGGGTTGTGATGGAAGTTCGGGTATGAGCGAATACAAACAACGATTTTCCGACCCAAATATTTCTGATGCCAACATATTTTTAACATCTTTCGTTCCAATACAGTTAGTATCGGGTGACCCAGAATCCCCTAACAAGACTTCAGTTTGTTCACGAAACAACGAAACGAAACGGAAAGGTCTGCAATGCTATCACAGAAACCTCTTCAAATCAAAGGTGTTACCTATGTAATTTAACTTCAAAAGATTTCAACAAAATGGACTTAGTGTTAAATAGACAAGTCCATGACAGATCAAAGTTGAGGTTTGGTTTATCCTCTTTACATGCTTGGATAAGATTTTTTGAATGTTTACTGCATGTCTCATATAAGCTGCCCCTTAAACAATGGCAAGCTCGCGGTGAAGAAAACAAAATAAAAGTTGAAGAAACCAAAAAGAGAATCCAAGAAGATTTTAGAAATCGAATGGGACTATTGGTTGACAAACCAAAACCAGGCTATGGAAGTACCAACGATGGCAACACTGCCCGTCGATTTTTCCAAGATTCTGTAACTTCTTCGCAAATAACCAATATAGATGAAAATATCATATGCAGATTTCGTGTTATTTTATTAACAATATCTAGTGGGTTTCCCATTCAAATTAGTCGATTTAAGGAATTTTGTATTGATACTGCTAATTTGTTTGTGCAACTATATCCATGTTATAATATGCCCACTACTGTGCACAAAATCTTAATACACAGCCCTGAAATTATTTCTGAAGCTATTCTTCCAATTGGGCAGCTCGGCGAAGAAGCACAAGAGTCCCGTAATAAGGATATAAAGCGGTTTCGAGAGAGTTTCGCAAGAAAGTTTTCGAGGCAGCAAAATATTGTTGAAGATGTTTTTCATAATCTTTTGGTATCTTCGGACCCTCTCATCAGTATTTTGAGGAAACTATTTCCAAAAATAAAAACAATCTTACCATCTGAAGTGCTTCAGTTTTTAATAGAACCTGAGGTTGAGCAATTAGAATTGGCTTCGAGTACCTGAATAAATATAATGTTTATATATTTTGTTCATATTTACATTCATTCATTCATTTATTTATTGCATATTTTTGTTAATTTTTGTTTATTTATTTTCATAGATATTTACTCATTTATTTATTTACTTATTTTTATTTATTTATTTTTTCATATATTTATTTATTTATTAATATATTTACTTATTTATTTAATTTTATTTATTTCTTTACTTATTTATTTATTTATTTATTTATTTATTTATTTATTTATTTATAATACATATATCTATTTATTTATTTGTTTATTTTTATTTATTTATTTATTTTTAAAAAGCAATAAATGTGCAACGCAATAGAAATGCTTTGTCTTTTTATCTGAGAAAACACCAAATTTAAAAACTTTCTTTTTGCACGTTCTTTTTTCGAATTTGGTTGTATATTAGGTTGGAAATAGTTGTTTCTTTTGAAAACATACTTTTTTTTATATTTCCATGCAATAATAAAACAAAAAAACACAAAAAATAATTTTGGCCAGCTTTTTGGAAAAATTTACCTGTGTGCATCGGGAATAAAAACATTTGCGTTTCCTGCATATTTTGAAGACGAATTTCAGCTTCCCGGTTAAGGCAAACGACCCTCAACCTACCTTTATTTAATTAAATTCCTTTTTTTTATCATCAACAATTATTATCAAAATTAATTCGATTCAAATTGTTCACATTTCGTGTACCCATTATATTCTTTAATTCGACGAACCCACCCCCAGCTGACTAGCCGTTTGGATGCATCGTTGTTGCAATATTCGTGTGTTCTCTCTTATCTCTTGTCTTTGGTTTATCGTTTGACAGTTCGTCAATTCGATCTTTACCTTCGCGTGTGCCGGTTGCAAATAATTAATAATTTAATTCGTTTGTGTTTACTTTATAATAATTGGATTCGTATAATCCTTAGTCGCGGTATATTAGTTCCGCCATCATAATCGTCTTTTAAATTCGCGAAATAATATTGCAACAAATTGGCGCCCAACGTTCGGCAGGCGTTCCGAACAAATATCAGAACGGAGGAAGCTGTCTGTTTACGCCGAAATTTATACTACTGAAGATCAAAACAAAACTTGAACCTGATATTTAGGTCTATACTTTTAGGCGTTTTGTGTTAAATTATCATGTATACTAATGATTGAGTGATACATTAAACTTAGTTAATTATCTAAGTTTAACGTAAATTACTCATTTATGAATCCACCATCATAAACAAAAGCTTTCACCACCGAGCTCATCGGTTGGTCTTATTGAATTATCATAAAACTATGTAAGTTAGTTCTTAATTAATATTTGAAGAAAAAGGTTGAAAAATAAAAGAAAAGAAAAAGGTAAAAAGAAATTAGAAATAAAAGTTTGTTTTTCATTGATATTATTGGTACTGCAAGAAATTTTATAGTTTCAGCACAATCTTGGTGATTTTTGGTTTTCGTCTATAAGTCGCATACCCATAGCGCTTGCCCATTAGCTGCCAACCCATAGCAGCAGAAGATATACAAATTACATACATATATATGTACATTAGGTGACTGGGATTCAAGAGAGGAATCCCCCCAACATTTTTTGATCCAGTCGAGCCGAATTCAAAGATTTTTGCCAGCAGATTTTTGTGGAATTAACTCTTAACCCTTGGAGTAATTTTGGAATTTTATTGATGCAAATCTTGCTATTGGAATCTCTTGGACTTTGAAGACAAATTTATTTGATACGATTTTGTGTATACCTACTAATTGGAAATCCCATATCCCTTATCCAAGGTAGGTGCTGTGCATTTATTACATATTTGATGGTGATAAAAATTATTTTATTGAGAAGAATTTGGATCGCTCATATCCAAATTAAAATATTTGATTAAACAAAGTATATTTAGTTTAAAATTTGATTAAATTGATATAAAAAGTGAAGTAGGTATATTTGGTACAGTTTTCGATCGGAAGGATTGAGTACAGTTTCGCTACGGTTTTTTTTAATCTCGTGATATTATACATTTACATTTACGGCATTTTGAAATCCTGTTAAGGAGTATCGGTTCTTTTATTTTAAAATTTTTCTTGGTGAACAATTTATGCGGTGTTTTAAGATAATTTCAAGAATTATCTGTTCTTTTCTTATAGAGATTATTTTGAGTTTTAAAGTAATTTTGGATAAAATCTGTTTTGATATTAAGGAATTTCTAAATTTATGAAAGTTTATTGCATTTTGTGCACCTTTTTTCTTCGTTTGAGAACAAATTAAATTCTTTTTTTTCATCGATTCTCAAAATGGCTACGTCTAAAGATTTTTATTTGAGCGTTAAGCAAATTAATGAAACTATTGAAAGTTATCGGGAAGTACCAAATAAGGAAGTGATGACGTGTGGTATGAACAAAGTATGGAAAAAAGAATTCGAAGATTTATGGGACGGTTTTCGCTCAACGTATGCAAAATGTTTAAGAAACGAAGATAAATCTTTAGACGATGCGAATTTATCGACAATTAAGCAGAAATTTAACGCAGTTTCACTGAACTATTTCAGTACAGTAGGAAGTATAATCGATACGATAGAGATGGGAACGAACAAAGATTCGAAACAAAGTGGAGTAATTACTCAATTATCTCAGCCTAGTAAGTCAGAATTTGGAATTAGAGTTCCACCTTGCGACGTAGAATGCTTCGAGGGTGATTATAAATCCTGGCCCACTTTTCGTGACATGTTCACATCTATTTATGTTAACCATCCTCGTTTAAGTGATGTAGAAAAGCTATATCATTTGCGCTTAAAAACTAAAAAAGAAGCTCATGATATTGTGGACAAGTTTTCACTCACAGCCGATAATTTTACTCTTGCGTGGGAAGCTATAAAATCTCAATACGAAAATAAAAGAATCTTAATAAATACTCAACTTAAAACGCTTTTTTCAATTTCGACAATCACTACTGAAAGTGGGTCAGCATTAAGAAAACTACATAGAACCGTGGGCGATTGCTTAGGAATCCTTTCAAGCTTTAGCGTTAAAACTGAAAACTGGGATCCGATTTTAGTTTTTCTTATTTCACAAAAGATCCCAGAAACCACTTTGTTTCTTTTCGAACAAAGTCTGACAACAGAAACAGAAATGCCTACCTGGAAATCGTTGGAGGATTTTCTCGCTTCCAGATACAAAATTCTTGAGTCTGTTGAAGAAGTAACACAATGTCCTCGTAAAAAAGCAAATCAAATTTCCAATTCAAATTCAAATTTGAAGAAAGTAAATTCTTTTCACACTGCACAAAAGAGTATGTGTTGTAAGTTATGCAAAAGCAATCATCCCCTGCGTTTATGCACAAAATTTTTAGATATGGATGTCACATCCCGACGTAAGCTAGCTCAAACCGAAAAATATTGCTACAACTGTCTCGCGCTCACACATTCGGTGTATGAGTGCAAAAGCAAAGTGTCTTGCAATCAGTGTGGTAAAAGACACCACAGTTTATTGCATTATACTTTACCAAAACCAACCTCACCAGACACACGATCTCCTTCGTTACCCAACACTTCTTTAAGTACCACCCCCATACAGTCCACTTCTCAAACTCAGCAACAACCCTCCATTAAAGATAAAGATATTTCATCTGATTCTTCAATTCTTCAGAGTTTTCTGGTCAACCAGAAAAAGAATATTTTATTAGCTACAGCTTTGGTTAAAATAAATGCGCATAACCAAACGTTTCTTTTGAGAGCTTTGATCGACCCCGGTTCTGAAGCTACATATATCTTGCAATCGGTTGTGAAACGATTCAAGCTTTTCACCCAACCAACCAATGCATCTATTTGTGGCATAGGACAAGTTCAAAGCGAATTTTCCTTGAGTATGTGTCCTCTCACTCTCGAATCGCGCATCAATCCCGATGTACACATTCCCATTTCAGCTGTTGTATTGAAAAAGCTGACAGGTAATTTGCCATCGCAAACTGTTGACGCATCAAAATTGGTTGAGCTCAAAAGTTTGCGGTTGGCAGATCCTAATTTTGATAAACCCGCTTCCATAGATTTGTTAATTGGAGCGGATATTTACTCTCAAATCTTACTTGAAAGTATTAAAAGAGAAAAAGATCTCTATCCAATTGCGCAAAATACAGTCTTTGGGTGGATCCTTTCAGGTCCTTGTGATGAGCACCCAATGAAATCAACCCTAAACACATTCTTTAGTGGACTTGCCTTTGCTAAAGGAATTGAAAAATTTTTTGAAGTCGAAGAGGTGCCAGACGTACAACCCTTATCTAACGAAGATAAATTTTGTGAAAAACTATACACGGATACCACAATTCGAAATAAAGATGGTCGGTATATAGTTACACTTCCATTCAAACCCCATTTAAATGTTTTTGATTTGGGTCTTTCCAGAAATATTGCAATTTCTCAGTATTTGCGTCAAGAGAAACGTCTTCTTAGCGATATATCCCTCAAAGAAGAATATAACAAAGTTTTGAAGGAATATGTTTCGTTAAATCATATGACTCGTATACCACAATTTAGTTTGAATCTTTCCAGTCCGCACTTTTATCTACCGCATCATGCTGTGGTAAAGCCAGATAGTGCATCAACGAAGGTAAGAGTTGTTTTCAATGCAAGTGCATCTACCAATAAAGGAACTAGTCTAAATGACTTTTTATACAGAGGCCCTGCTTTGCAAAACGATTTGCAGGCTATTTTATTAAAATGGCGACTATATCCTTATGTTTTCAACAGCGACATTGAGAAAATGTATCGACAAATATATGTCCACCCAAACCACCTGAGATTCCAACGGATTATTTGTCGATCCTCAGATTCAGAATCAGATTTGGCTGATTTTGAAATCAACCGAGTCACTTTCGGAGTCAACTGTGCTCCATATTTAGCAATCCGAACCTTGCATCAGCTTGCTTTGGATGAAGCCAACAAATATCCCTTAGCAAAAGAAGTGGTGCTTTCGGATTTCTACGTGGACGATGTTTTCTCTGGTGGTTTCAGTCTTGATACTGTCTTACAGATTCAGGAAGAGTTAAAAGCACTTCTTTTGTCTGGCGGATTTAGTTTAAAAAAATGGACCGCAAACCACCCTTGCTTGTTGGAAAACATCCCTAGGGGGGATGTTTTAGACCAACACTTTCTTATGTTTGAAGAGTCTTCACATTCGAAAGTTCTAGGCATAGGGTGGAATGCGAGGGAAGATTGTTTTTATATTTGTTGTAAACTATTTCCTCAGCCAGAAATTGTCTTAACAAAACGCGAGCTTTTTTCAAATATTTCAAAAATATATGACCCTATAGGTTGGCTTGCTCCAACTACAATTTTATTAAAAATTCTGATGCACGAAGTCTGGAAAGACAAACCGGATTGGGATACGCCCATTAAACCCAATCATTTTGAAACTTGGAAAGAATTTTTGAAATCTTTCCCAATAATGCAAGACATAAAAATCCAAAGATGGATTAATTACACACCCGAAATGTGCGTAGAGATTCATGGCTTTTGCGACGCATCCCTTAATGCATATGCTGCTGCCGTATATTCGAGGATTTCGGATTCATCTGGAAATATTTCCACTCACCTTCTGTGTTCAAAAACGAAAGTGGCACCCCTGAAATCTCTTTCGATTCCTCGGCTAGAACTTTGTGGAGCTGTTTTGCTAACAAAGTTAGTGAACGCTGTACTTAGTAGTCTACGCCTCAAAAACAGTCCGGTGTATCTTTGGTCAGACTCAATGATAGTGCTATATTGGATTCAAGATTGCCCATATTTGTTCCGATTTATAAACTTAGCTTCTCTCAAAAGAAAAAGATTCTATCCCTATAGATATTTTTCTACAAATTTAGTTCGGCATGAAATTGTCTTTGTAAAAACTCGACTAATTATATTAGCACAACAGGTGTATTTTCGTGAAGAGTACAGTTGTCTTTATAATTCAAAGCCATTAAGTAAAAATAGCTCAATTTTATCTCTAAACCCTTCCATAGATTGGCAACAAATCATTAGAGTAAATGGTCGTTTAACGAATTCAAATTTAAGTTACAACGAAAAATTCCCTATAATATTAGCCTATTCTTGTCCGTTAGCAAAATTGTTGGTAGGATTTGTCCACAAAATCTCCTTACATGGAGGGAACCAACAAGTTTTGTACTTGATGCGTAAAGAGTTTTGGATCCCAAAATTAAAAAACTTAATAAAATTCGATGTAAATAGTTGTGTAGTTTGTGTGTTGCACAAAAAAGAATTTCAAACCCAGCTCATGGGAACACTCCCACCCGAAAGAGTTAACTTTTCTTTTCCGTTCACCCACGTCGGACTGGATTTCGCTGGCCCGTTTGAACTAAAGGTTCAAAATGGTCGGTTCTATCAAGCCATAAAAGGTTATGCTTGTCTTTTTATTTGTTTATGTACAAAAGCTGTACATCTAGAAGCCGTCGGAAGTCTTTCAACAGAGTCATTTTTGGCAGCCTTCGATAGATTTATCGGGCGAAGAGGTGTACCCCAGCAACTTTTCTCCGACAACGGTACCAATTTTGTGGGTGCTAATAAAGTTCTCACCAAAGAGATTCGAAACGCTTTGGCAGACTCAACCTCCGAAGCTGAAAAAACATACTTGCCTAAAAATTTAAAATGGAACTTTATCCCTCCAGGTTCCCCTCACATGGGCGGCCTTTGGGAGGCCGGAATAAAATCTTTTAAAACGCATTTTAAAAAAGTTGTTGGAAACTCCAAACTAACTTTCGAAGAGTTCTCAACATTGCTCGTCAAAATTGAGTCTTGTATGAATTCCCGCCCTATTTCCCCTATAAGTGAAAACCCTTTTGACCCTCTCCCTTTAACACCGGGTCATTTCTTGAAAGGTGCACCTCTAATCTCCCTACCTGAAAGCCAAGTTGGTGAAAGTACCACCCTTAAAAATTGGCAAAGAGTTCAACAAATTTTACACTCCTTTTCGAAGCGATGGAAGGAGGAATATTTGACTGATCTTCAACGAAGAACAAAGTGGAAATTTCCTAAACGTAATATCAAAATTGGAGACGTGGTGGTAGTGCGCAATGAAAATTTGCCACCCACTCAGTGGCGTCTTGGAAAAGTTGTGGCTGTTCACCCAGGGAAAGACGGAAAGGTACGCGTGGTTACACTTAAAACTCAACAAGGAGAAATTTTGCGCCCCGTAGTTAAATTGTGTCTTTTGCCCGTCGATCGAGAATTGTTCCAGGTATATCTTGCTTTACAGACGATTGAATAATTTGTTTTTTTTTGTAATTTAATTTAAAAAAAAAAAAAAAAAAAATTAACGTAAAATTTTCAATTTTTACTGCACAGCACCTTATAAAAAAAAAAAAAAAATGTATATTTATTGTATTTTAATACTAACATGTTTGAGTGAGTAAGGGCACTCTTTAATCAACCCTCGCCGATGGATTTACTAATATTTTTTTTTCCTGAGTAGCGAATCGAGGCGCTTCTTAACAAAATACCTCCACCGTTGGATTTCCGTTTTGAAATATATATTTCAAAATAACTATTTGGATTTGACTCTTTGCATTCCTGCAAAGGGAGGCCGGAATGTTTACGCCGAAATTTATACTACTGAAGATCAAAACAAAACTTGAACCTGATATTTAGGTCTATACTTTTAGGCGTTTTGTGTTAAATTATCATGTATACTAATGATTGAGTGATACATTAAACTTAGTTAATTATCTAAGTTTAACGTAAATTACTCATTTATGAATCCACCATCATAAACAAAAGCTTTCACCACCGAGCTCATCGGTTGGTCTTATTGAATTATCATAAAACTATGTAAGTTAGTTCTTAATTAATATTTGAAGAAAAAGGTTGAAAAATAAAAGAAAAGAAAAAGGTAAAAAGAAATTAGAAATAAAAGTTTGTTTTTCATTGAGATTATTGGTACTGCAAGAAATTTTATAGTTTCAGCACAATCTTGGTGATTTTTGGTTTTCGTCTATAAGTCGCATACCCATAGCGCTTGCCCATTAGCTGCCAACCCATAGCAGCAGAAGATATACAAATTACATACATATATATGTACATTAGGTGACTGGGATTCAAGAGAGGAATCCCCCCAACACTGTCAATGATCCAACGGAATTTGACACCTTTCTACCAGACGCAACTTGGTTTGGCTAGACCAAATTTCATTTCTGATTTAATAGAGTTAGGTCGAGATTTGGAGGCGGTAAGTGCGAATGTCGAATCATACATTTCCCCTCCAAATAGTAGAAGTAGGACTTTGCTAGAACCGGATCTAGCATACGTAGGTGTAGATTTTCCAACAGTTTCGGTTGTTACGGAGAACAACCAAATTGTTTGGCAGGGACAGACTCCAACAGTTTCGATTGTTACTGAAAACAACCAAATTGTTAGACAGGGACAAACTTCGAGCCCATTTTCAACTAATAGTGCAGGGCCAGTTGTTAGGTGTTATAATTGCAATGGAGAAGGCCACTTTGCAAATAGGTGTTCCGCTGTTAGGCGTTGTTATGGTTGTGGTAGGGTTGGAGTTAATAGAAATAACGGCCAAAAATGCTCGGGAAACGGGAGACGAACTTTCGGGTCAGTAGGACGAGAGTTCCGTTAAATTCTGATAGGTTGCCTACTGGTAACCAGTCGGCATATCTTCATTTGGATTTCACGCTAGAACGAAGTGGTAGGGATCAACGGCCGTATCTTGGCGTTGAAATTTATGTAATTAATATGTTAGGACTTTTAGATTCATGTGCTTCACGCACAATAATAGGTAGGGACGGATGGGAAATTTTAAAGGAATTAGGAATAAATTTAGGGAAAACAAACTTAGTTAGAGTAATTTCAGCGGATGATGCAGGTATTGGAGTAGAAGGAGTAGCTTCACTTCCAATAAGGGTTAAGGTAAAAGTTGTTCTTATAGCATGTCTCGTTATTCCACGCCTTCCCCACAAACTGATTTTAGGAGCAGACTTTTGGACTCTATCGGGTGTGGCCCCGGATTTGAAATCAGGAGAATGGACGTTTTCGAACCAAAGTTCATTGGCTTCGGTGTCCGTGGCCGATCATTTAACGGAATTGGACGAGACACAGAAGAAAGAGTTAGATACGTGTTTGGAAAAAGTTTTTAGAGAGATGCCAGAAGGCTTAGGGTGCACACAGATGGTGGAGCACAAAATTAGGACGGAAGCTGAACCAATAAAGCAACGGTATTATCCGGTGTATCCTGTGGTTCAGTCTTTCATAGATAAGGAGTTAGAAGAGATGCTTAAAGAGGGGGTGATAGAAAAATCTGACAGTCCATGGGCTTCTCCCATTGTCATGATTAAGAAGAAAGATGGCACGTATTATAGGAAATTGAATGTGGTTACGGATAGGGGTGCATACCCCCTTCCGTATATTACGGCCATCTTAGATAAGCTAAATAATGCTAGGTTTTTGAGCTCAATGGATATTAAGTCTGCATATTGGCAGATCCCAGTTGAGAAAGATTCAAGAAAGAATACTGCTTTCACAGTTCCGGGGAAGGGATTATTTCAGTTTTTGAGGATGCCATTCGGGTTGCATAGTGCACCGGCGACATGGCAAAGATTTATAGACACTGTTTTAGGTCCTCAGTTAGAACCATATGTTTTCATCTATCTCGATGATATCATCATCGTGACAGACATTTTTGAGAAGCATATGGAAATTTTGAATGAAGTTTTTAGGAGATTCATTAAAGCAGGATTAAAAGTAGGTAGGGAAAAATTGTAATTTTGTCATCTTTAAAATGTTTGGGCTATGTTGTAGACAGAAACGGTTTACACATGGACCCATAAAAAATAGAGAGTATGTTAGGAATGCCATCGCCGAAGAATGTTAAGCAGGTTAGGAGTTTTATCGGAACGGTATCCTGGTATAGGAGATTTATCCCAAACTTTGCGAGTTTGGTGAAGCCGCGATCCGACCTCTTAAAGAAAAATAAGAGATTCGATTGGATTAGGGAATGTGAGAAAAGTTTTAGAAAAGCTAAAGAGTGTCTGGTTGCTGCACACATCCTTACGTGTCCGGATTTTCCGAAGCCATTTGTCGTTCAGACAGATGCTTCTGATTTCGAGATTGGGGCTGTCTTAACACAGGACTTTGAGGAGGGAGAGAAGGTGGTTTCCTATTTGAGCAGATCACTTAATAGGAATGAGAGGAACTATTTGACCACAGAAAAAGAGTACTTAGCTGTTCTGTGGGCAATAGAAAAGTTGCGGCCATATCTGGAGGGGGTGAGATTTAAGGTTATTACCGATCACCACTCGTTGATATGGTTGAGGACCCAGCGGGTAGATTGGCTCGATGGGCTGTACCCATGCAGCAGTTCGAGTTCGACATTGTTCACCGCAAAGGTAAGGATCATGTGGAGCCAGATATGCTCTCTAGAAGCTTACCGGTTTTATCCGGGATTTCATAACCCACAAACGATCCATGGATAGGGAAAATGATAGGAGATGTAGAAAAGAAGCCATTGTCTTTTTCAGCTTGGCGATTAGAACAGGGAAAATTCTTTAAATTTATGAAAGCCAACCATATAGTTGTGCAATACATTAAACGATGACGTGAAGCTTCAAGTTGATTTTAGTTCGACAGCACTAGGAGCGGTCCTGTTCAAAAAGAACAACCCGTTGCATTTGCCTCAAAGGCACTAACCGACTGTCAGACACGCTATTCACAACTAGAAAAGGAAGCTCTCGCAATTAAATTTGGCTGTGAAAAATTTCACGAATATGTGTGGGGAAAAACTATTTTGATTGAATCCGAAAACAAGCCATTAGAGGTTATATTCCGAAAGCCAATTCATTCAGCACCAGCTCGCCTACAACGTATTCGACTAAGCTTACTAACCTACAACCCCACTGTTGTTTACAAACATGGTGAACATATGCACCTAGCCGACCCGTTAAGAAGAGATTGCCAAAACAAAGAGGAAAATGACTTAGAGATTCAGCTTGTCCTCTCGATTTCAGACAAAGAGCTTGATCGTCTGACTAATGTCACCAATTATTACGAGACACTTAAACAGCTTAAACAGTATTTCAAGAACGGTTGGCCTGAAAACATAAATTACCTTCCAACTAGTGTAAAGCCCTACTGGCATTTTAGAGAAGAGCTCTCAACATATGATGGAATTATATTTAAAGCCCAAAGAGCAGTGATCCCAACAGAAATGAGAGATGAAGTCCTTAAATATATTCATAGTGGACACTTCAGTTATGAAAAGTGTATTCGGAAAGCCAGGGACGCGGTTTTCTGGCCAAACATGTGCTCTGTCGTAGCCAGTTACATAAAAAAGTGTGCTGCTTGCAAGTTCATCAACGCGAAAAAAACAAAACCGAAATTGGAACCAAAGAAATACCAATGTATCCATTCGAGATAGCAGCCGCCGATTTGTTCTATTTGAATGGTAAAGACTACATTGTAGTAACAGACAGCTTTTCAGGTTATATTAACTTCCAAATTTTAACAGAAGCTACATCTAAAAACGTAATTGAATTTCTTAAAAGCGTTTTTTCCAGTTATGGCATACCTCGGATATTAGAAACGGACAATGGACCACAATTCTCCTCCCCAGATTTTAGGAAATTTTCAACAGATTGGAAGTTTAATCATCAAAAAAGCTCTCCATATCACCCACAGGGAAATGGATTAGCTGAAAGGGCAGTGCAAACAGCAAAAAGCATATTAAAGAAATTCAAGTATGACAACACCGACTACCATCTAGGCATACTTAACTTCATGAATATTCCAAGAGGCAAGCTGGGAAGCCCTGCTCAACGGCTATATAATCGAGATATACGTTCGCCATTACCAACCGCTATCTCATCACTCATACCCGCTCATAACCAATGCATGATCTCACAGATTGTGTTTTATGACCAACATCTGTGGACATTATGTTTTATGACAAAGGGAAGCGTCGTATCGTCGTTATCGACTTGCCAACCCTTAGAGATGGTTTATTTAGGATTCTTCATAATTCAAATTAACTAGAGATAAGATAGGTTAAGAATAGATATGTATTTGTAGGCTAGTTATAAGAAATAGTTCTAAGGTAGTTTTAGTTTTTAATAAAGGGAGTATATTTTGTACCACTAAACTGTGCGGTTCGTTATTTGTATCGGCGGGTAGTTTTGTTCATGGTGACCCCAAGTTTTCATTAGAACACAAACATTTTATTTTGTTTTCAAATTCATAAAACTCAAATTCGTAAAATAATCGTTTATTGTTGCCAAAGTTACGTTAATAAAAATGGAAAATTTAATCAAGGAGCAGTACACCATTGGCCAGGATGTTGTTGGCCTTTATAACTATATGGTGACGGCTTCCTACGACGAGAAGAAAGCTTCCCTTCTTAATTGGAAAGAAAAGTTGGAGCAACTGGAAAATCTGTTCCAGTTAAATGATCGGGATCTTCAGGAATACGCTGAAAGCAACAAGAAGAACGATTACTACAAAACGAACTACGCCGAAAAAGTTCGAAACCATATGACGTCTGGTAAGTCTTTATTGGACAAACTTTTAAAGTGATAGGTGATTCTACAAAGTCTCCCCAACCGAACGCAACTAAGGCAGTGCCTATAATACAACCTTAGCAAAAAGGTTTCAGATTGCACTTCGTGAACTTGAGGATGCCTTTGAAGACTTTAGAATAGGTGCCGAAACAGCTGGATCTCTTAGAAGATTAAAATTTCACTGTCATACAATCTTTGAGGACTATATCTTAGAGTTTGATGAGAATGAGCTCACGGCATCCTATTATTCACTTAAAGGTGAATTTAAAAAATTGTTTAGTGGTGCATCGAAGGAGAAGGTTTCTTTAGAAAGCCTTCCCTTTAGTATTCCCAGCATCGAACTTCCAGAATTCAGAGGTGATTATACCAAATGGAATACCCTTAAGGAACTATTCCTTGAATTGATAGATGCCAAAAATATTTCTAAAACACAAAAAATGGTTGTTTTAAAATCCGTCATAAAAGATGACGCGGCAATTACGATTGCAAATTTGCCTCCTTCAGAAGCAAACTACAAAATAGCGTGGAAACTTCTGGACGAAAAGTACACGAATAAAAGAGCCATAACTACCATATATTTCAAAAACCTCGTTGATGCTCCACATGTAAATTCTACAGTGGAGAGTGTGAAACAATTTAAAGATAATATTCAAGAAAGTTTGCAAGCTCTCCAGGCTGCAGATTTATCACCTGATGAGTTACTGCAAGCTTTTATTAGTTTTTTGTTGATAAGGAAAATGGAGGATGATTTAAGGATGAAGTTTGAGGCTTCATTAAAAAGTTCCAAGGAGATACCCCAAGTGGGCTCCTTACTTTCATTTTTAGAACAGCAGTTCTATGTCTTGGAGGCTTTTCAAGGACCCTTAATCAATGGTCAAAACTTGGAATTGTCTTTTAGAAAGACTTCCGAATCCTCTAAACCCAAATGTATTATGGGATGTAAAACAACACATTTAACACATCAATGTCTTATATTCAAAAATTTAAACATGAAAGAAAAATGGAACAAAGTTATTGCCAACAAATTATGTGTCAATTGCCTTAAGGTTGGACATTCAAATAGAACCTGTAGTGAAAATAACTGCAAAATTTGCAATCGTAACCATAATACACTACTTCATAAAGAAAGCGAGGCAAATGAAGTAAAGAGTGTAGTTGTTAGCAAACCAATAATTGAACAGAGTGAATCTGAGAAAAAATGTGTATTGCTTTCAACTGTAATTCTAGAGGTTGCCGACGCCCAAGGAAACTGGATCAATTGCCGGGCACTTCTTGATAATGGTTCTCAGGTTTGTTTCATCACGAAATCCTTGCAGAAAAAACTTAAGATTAGAAGTGTCCCGGCAAATGCGAGCATTGAAGGGATTGCTAAAAATATATCAAATATAAAGGAAAGATTAAACGTCTGCATACAATCTAAACAGGCTGATTATAAAACCGATTTAGAGGTTTTAGTAGTTCCACAAATCATATCAGACTTACCCGCTAATAAAGTGTTTGCAGGAAAGTTACCGGACTACATAAAACTAGCTGATCCGAGTTATTTTATCTCAAGTGGAATTGATATGTTAATCGGCGCTGAGTTGTTTTACGAAATTTTACTCTCTGAAAGCCTTCGTTTGGATAATCATAAAATGCTATTACAAAATACAGTACTCGGTTGGATTGTAAGTGGTCCAGCACTAATAGAAAGCCCTGTTTTGTGCTGTAAAGTAGCATCTTATATAGAAAATAGTGTAGACCAGCAATTGAAAAAATTTTGGGAAGTAGAAGAATTCAATGAAGAGATCAAACTCACAAAAGGAGAAATTCTGTGTGAAGAGAATTTTGAAAAAACCGTTTGTAGAAAAGAAGACGGGAAATTTGTTGTTCAGCTTCCATTCAAAGTCGAGAAGCCCAAGCTGGGAAACTCAAAAATCATTGCTAAACGAAGATTTCTTGCAATTGAACGTAAATTAATAAAGAACCCTGAAGTAAACATCCAATACCACTCTTTTTTACAAGAGTACTTGGATCTTGGGCATATGGAGTTAGCAAGTAATGTTTTAGGCGACGGGTATTACCTTCCCCATCACTATGTATTGAGGCCTGAAAGTACGTCAACCAAATTGAGAGTAGTATTCGATTCTTCATGTAAAACAAATTTTAATAATTCGTTGAATGATTTGATGCACCCTGGGCCTCGACTACAAGATAATTTGTTTGATATATTGTTAAGATTTAGAAAACATAAATATGTTATTTCCGGTGACATTGAAAAGATGTTTAGGCAAATATGGGTGCACGAAAAACATCGTAATTACCAAATGATATTTTGGCGTTGAAATTCAACACAACCTTTGCAGACATATCGTTTGAAAACCGTTACATACGGAACAAATTGTGCTCCTTATCTGGCTACTAAATGCTTGAAAATGATAGCAAATTCTGTTAAAGGCAAATTTCCAAAAGCGGCTGAGATAATATCGTCTGAATTTTATATGGATGATTTATTGACCGGTAGTGATTCCTTGGATGAGTTGAAGACTTTACAATTACAGGTTTACGACATTTTGAAAGTTCACGGATTTCATCTGAGAAAATGGTGCGCAAATCATTCAGAATTACTTAAAAATTTTCCAGAAAAAGATCTTCAAATTTCAGTTGATCTTAACAAAGACAATTTAAACAACATTAAAGCACTAGGCATGGCTTGGAATCCATCATCAGATGAAATCTTCGTCAAATCGAATTGGGACGCAACCTATAAGATATCAAAACGAAATATTTTGTCAGATATTGCCAAGCTCTTTGATCCCCTTGGAATGTTGGCTCCTGTGACAATAATGGCCAAAATTTTACTGCAAGAACTTTGGAAATTAAAAATTGATTGGGATTCAACAGTGCCATATGAAATAGGAAACTCGTGGAAACGCTTTAGAAGCGAAATGATTGAATTGAATAAAATAAAAATTCATAGACATATGATTTGTGGTCACCCAAAGGTAACCGAATTGTATGGATTTTGTGATGCATCAATGAAAGCTTACGGAGCTGCAATATATATTAAGTCCATAGATAGAACAGGAAAGGTAGTGGTCAAATTAGTAGCTTCAAAATCTAGAGTTGCTCCAGTAAAAATTCTTACGATTCCCCGTTTGGAACTGTGTGCAGCAGTTCTTTTAATTGATTTAATGACAATGATTGTTGATTGCTTAAAAATAAACTTCAATATTTTCTATTTTTCAGATTCAAAGATAGTTCTCAGTTGGCTGAAGCTGGATCCTGCTACACTACAAGTGTTTGTTTCAAACCGAGTTAACTATATACAAACTCATTGCAACATAAAGAGTTGGAGATATGTCTCTACAATGGTTAATCCTGCAGACATAGTTTCAAGAGGAATTTATCCGTCTGAAATTATAGGGAATTCTTTATGGTTTGAAGGTCCCAGCTTTATCAAAGAAGGCGTAAGAGAGACAGAAGAGAGCCAAATATGTTCTTCACCGGACACAATTCCGGAAATAAAAAATCCCAAATTTATCTCACTCTCTTCCATGTTAATTCCAATCTGCGAGAAGATTAACCATAGGAATAATTTTGAATTCCTGCAAAATGTTGTAGCATATATTTTAAAATACATACATTTTAAAACTAAGCGAGAAGAAAAAACATGGTTAGATTATAAAAAGGAATCATTAGTTGTTCTTTTAAAAATAATCCAAAAAAGAAACTTCTCTTTGGAAATCAAATTGTTGAAAGCTAAAGCCTTAATCTCTTCAAAGTTTAAAGTTAAAACTCTCTCACCGTTTCTTGACAAGAACGGTATTGTAAGAGTAGGAGGAAGAATTCAAAGATCAAATCTAGCCTTTGATGCTAAGCATCCAATTTTGTTGCCATACGCAGACGAGTGGGTATATATTTTAATAGAACATTTACATAGAAAACATTTACATATAGGACCACAAGGACTGTTAGCAATCATAAGGCAACGATTTTGGCCTCTGCGAGGTAAAGAACTCACTAGGAAGGTAGTGAGAAAATGTTTTAGATGCTTTCAAGCTAATCCAAGAACAATTCATCAATTTATGGGGAATCTGCCGGAAGACAGAGTAATAAGAACAAGACCATTTTTGAATGTTGGAATCGATTTCCTCGGTCCTCTACTTATTCACCATAAAATCCGAGGCAAGAGGGTGGATAAAGCTTATGTCTGCGTCTTTGTGTGTTTTTCAACCAAAGCTGTTCACTTAGAAGTAGTTTCAGATATGACATCAGCATCATTTATTGGCGCACTAAAAAGATTCGTTGGACGGCGAAGTTGTCCATTGAAAATCTACTGTGACAATGGCACAAACTTTGTTGGAGCAGCCAACAGTTTAAACGAACTGAACGTTCTATTAAAGGATAATAACCCATTGATTAAAGAATTTTGTGCAGAAAGGGAAATCGAATGGATTAACATACCGGTCAGATCACCACACATAGGTGGGTTGTGGGAAGCTTGCGTCAAATCCGTTAAAAAACATTTTTATCGTATCACTGAGGGCACTATGACATTTAAAGAAATGTGCACTCTGATGACACAAATTGAAGCGGTCTTAAATTCAAGACCCATAACACCCCTATCGGATGATCCAAATGACATTCACGTTCTTACCCCAGGTCATTTTTTAATTTGAGAGCCTTTAACGTCTTTTAGAGACTATAAAGAAAATAGGAATTATAAAGGTATACGGGATCACTGGAAGGCAGTGTGTTTCAACACAAACGAATTTTGGGAAAGGTGGTCCATAGAATATTTATCTGAACTACAAAAAAGGTACAAATGGCAAAAAGGTCTCTGTCGTATAGTAGACATAAGAACAAGCAATGGAGTTTCGAAAAGATCGATACACAAAGTTTGTCCTTTTCCCATTGATGAAGAAATATACAGACCTAATAATAACGTAGAAGCAAAAGTTGTAAATGTCAATAATTCTTATATTCAGAAAAATTGTAAAAGAATAAAAAATAAAAATTGTTTGTTAACTATTTTAAGCTTACTATTAGTTTTTCCTCAAGTTTATACTTTTGACGTGAAAGCTTTGACGGATCAGTCTGGAATTTTCTTTGAAGACCAAGGAGTTGTAAAGCTGCAAAAATCCGAATGATACGATGACGTCAGCAAAACAATAACGCAAATTAGATGGATATGTGTAAGGATGGAACTTAACCAATCAAGTGGATGCCAAAATATTCAGGAACAATTGAGACGAAAAATGGTCTTCATAACTGAAAACAACAAATTCATCATTGGTGATCGTTATAGAAGGAAAAAACGAGCACCCTTAAGTTTCATTGGATCAATTCAACATGCGCGTTTTGGAATAATGGATGAAGAACACGCTCAAATGTTAGAAGAAAAAGTAAAAAAGACTAAACAAGATGAAGCATATTACTTGCAACTACTCAGAAATATGTCGTCGATACAAGATGTCACTTCAAACGTTATAAAGAAGCAAAATGACCATTCAAAAGAACAATTTATAAAAATTCAAACTAATTTTGAAATTGTAATGGAACAGCTGAAGCAAGGTGAGAACCTCCAACAACTAAATTTCGCAGTCTTGTATGCATTTCTTATCATGGATGAATTTCAACATTTTCAAGAAGAGATAAAGCGAGGAATGTTGAAGGCTTATGATGGCAATGGCGCTCAGCAACACATCATCACAAGCGACCAACTTCAAGAGCATCTGGACAAAATCAAACATCAACTGCCATATGACTTAAAACTTCCCACAGAAAGAGTAAACGAACTACTCAATGCTTTGGAAACGACCGCGCAAAATAGCCGCGAATTTATTCTATTCGAAATAAGAATCCCTTTAGTACACCGCGAAGCCTTCACCGTATTTGAAGCCCACTCTTATCCGACATTGCATGAATCTCGCTTTGTTAGCATTCAAACAAGCTTCAACCATCTGCTTTTTGGCGAATCTAGGAAAAGGTATTACAACCTTAGAGACGTTGACTTCCTGAAGTGCAAGGCCATGGGAATAGTCGACACAGTTTTGATATGTCCTCAGACTCAACCAATCTTCAATATTGGGAGGCGTGTACCCTGTGAAGTGGAGCTACTATTGAGGCAGACAGTACTACCTGGAACCTGTGTAGTAAGAATTCAACAACCGTCATCAACTTGGATTCAATTGAACGCTGCGAACACGTGGCTTTATTCAGTACCGGCCAAGGAATCGATAGTAATTGAGTGTCAGAATTTGAGAACAACACAGACGATTGAGAAACAATAAGGAATTATTCGCCTGGACTCTGGTTGTCATCTTTATTCGGCTGATGTAACACTTGTGGCATTCACAAAAGTTCGACAGAATGTCACTTACGTGAACCCTGCATTCAACATATCATTTCAACTTCCAAAACTGCAATCCAAAATTCTGAAGGATGTATCAACAACGATAGCTGTTGAGGATATTCCCAAGACGCCATCACAATTTCTCGGACTACCAATGAATTGGACCTAGATATTCACCATGCGACTCATTATGGAATAACCATAATTACCTGGATCGTGCTGATTGTGATCACTATACTAATTGTTAAACTCTTGCATAAATTTTGCCAACTCCCGACGAGGTTCCTGCCTGCCAGTATCGCGCTTCAACAAATAAATTGACACATTGTCCATGCTGCCAATGGCGGGAGTATGTTTAATTATGTAGGTAATTAGATAGATCATATTGTTGTAGGATAGAAGTGGATGGCGACGCTGCATAGCGACGACCCTTTTTCGTAGAACCAATGCATGATCTCACAGATTGTGTTTTATGACCAACATCTGTGGACATTATGTTTTATGACAAAGGGAAGCGTCGTATCGTCGTTATCGACTTGCCAACCCTTAGAGATGGTTTATTTAGGATTCTTCATAATTCAAAGAAACTAGAGATAAGATAGGTTAAGAATAGATATGTATTTGTAGGCTAGTTATAAGAAATAGTTTTAAGGTAGTTTTAGTTTTTAATAAATGGAGTAAATTTTGTACCACTAAACTGTGCGGTTCGTTATTTGTATCGGCGGGTAGTTTTGTTCACTACATAATCCGTGAAAAGGGAGGAAAGTCTTTTCGCCGCAATAAATGTAATATAAGACCCACCGAAGCCTATATTCGCAACCATCCTACCACCATCGCAGACTTAGAGACTGCGCAAACGCCAGTGCCGTCCCAGCCAACACGTTCCACAACACAAAACGATGCGCACCCAGAACCCAGTTAGAGTAAATGCAGAATTCAGCTACTACCACGTCGGCAGCGGCGTCGTCGGCATTGTCGTCGTCTCCATCAACCTACAAAACCAGGTACGGAAGATCAGTCAAACCCCCTCAGCGTTTGACATACTACCATTGATCAATACGGTCAAACATTCTCCAAAGAATGGGGATGAAATGGGAAATAACCCTTGAAAGGGAGAGGAAGGGGGTTACCAATCCGTGGGAGGTGATTTGCGTGGACTTGGTTGGTCCACTTCCAAAATTGTGTAGCGGTTTTATCTATATTTTAACTGTCGTGTATTATTTCACGAAGTTCCCTCTATTGTTTCCTTTGAGGTCTGCAACGGCAAAATCTGTTTGCAAGGAGTTTTATTATTCCGCCTTCCTAAATTCGTAGTTGGCGATAACGGTCCCCAGTTTAAAAGTAAAGAATTGAAGTCATTATGCGATAGTTACGGTTCGACAATAAAGTTCACGGCGCATCATCACCCGCAGGCCAATACGGCGGAGCGGATAAATCAGATTATAAAGACGACAATTAGGGCTTATAATTCTGAAAACCATAGGCCATGGGATTCGCAGTTGACGAAGGTTGCGTGTAGTATACGCACGGCCTAGCATGAGGTGTTAGGTGTGTCGCCGTATTACGCAAATTTTGGTCAAGGTATGGTGACTTTTGGAGATGATTCCTTAACCACCAGTCCGAATAGTAGGGGTGATAATACGGACGATACTAGGGAACAGTTCAGGAAGCTTAGGGAAGAGATAGGGAAAATGTTAGAGTCGGCAACCAAGAAGGAAGCGAAAACATATAACCTCCCGAACGAATTGATTTGGCGACGCAACTTTACCCTATCTGGAACAGCGAACTATTATACGGCGAAATTAGCGCCTAAGTTTGTAGGCCTGTTTCTAATTAAGAAACGAGTATCGCCGTGGACTTACGTTCTCGTAGACGAGAAAGGTACAAATCGTGGTACCTGGAATGTTAAGGAGTTGAAGCCTTACTGCGACGATTCCGAAAACTAGACGCATAGCGGATGAGCTGCGCTTTTCAAGCTCTGTGATGTGCTTAGCTCTCACCTGGAGTGATCGAGTTTTTTTAGTTGTGTTGTATGGTAGTGTATGTATTCCATTTTCGTGTTGTTAAACCTTTATTATACTCCTTTTTACTTCGCTTTCATTTCTGAAAGCCAGTTTTCACTCCTCGGTAGGCAAGGGTGGAATTTGTTTCGGTAAGATTTATCGCAACAAAAACCATTCTTTAATTGGTTCTTAAATCCTTCTTCTGACCATGTTGTTTGGTCATGGTCTAACCCTTGATATCTGTTTTCCCCTCCATCCCAACCATTCCTACTTTTTGACCCCCATTTTGAGTGCGTTGTCCTTTGGGAGTTTAAGGGTGACTCGGAGAGGATGACAAAGTAGGTAACCATTTGGTTCGATTGTGTTGAGCCAGCGGATGGGCTGGAGACTCGCACGCCATCTATAGAGAAGGCGAGGAAGCTCACAATACAATTAAAAACATTCAGAAACGACGGCAGAACGAAACATACACGTACACTTAAAGTGGATTTAAAATAACAACACAACAACGATTTCCTTAAACCAACCTAAAGTGAACTTCTTTTTAAACATGGCTCTAAGCTAAACTCTATTCAACAACTCCCCAAATCTGCACAAGGGTCCACTGAATAGTAGATTGCGCGATAGATAGTGTGATTTGAGTATTTGCCTTCCTCCTTCGTTTCCTCAAAAATGTTTAGAAAATCGATATTAAATTGTAATCTCCTTCTTCGAAGCATTTTCAGAAAATTAAATTGAGTAGAGTAGCTGAGAGAATGCTCAGAATAAAATTTTCAAACTTTTGTAGTTCTTTTAATTTTCTCGAAAATAGGTATTGTGAATGTGTCTGAATACGGCCGAGGATTAGTTAAGTTTTGGGAGAAGGCCAACAACTTGGGGAATCCATTGTATGTGTGAGTGATAGAGAGTTCCGATGGAACTCAACGTCGGAGTGCTACCGCAACCGAGTTCCACGAAAGATTTTATTTGAGAGTGTGAGTGAGAGAGGGGCCAAGGAAGACGAATAGGCTACGCATGACCAACCACTTCTTGGTTGACCAGTTAAGCCGATAGAGGTTTTAAAAATTTGAGAAATTGAAAGAATGACAGAAAAGTTGAAAATGAATTATTAATTTGATAGATTTTGGAAAGCGTTTAGGTTTTATAATTTATTTTGAAAGTGCTTCGGTGGATATAATAATTTGGAGAAAGAGGAATTATAAGTTGAAGTCGCCAGAACGGGGCGAATAGAGTGAGGAAAGAAGGAGAAAGGAAAAAGAATAAGTTGGATAAGAAATAATAAGTAGAGTGTTTATTTAGTGGTTAATTCATTGCATAAGTTGTGAAAATATAATATTCGGTTGGCCGCTGATTTCTTTTGGATTTAATCCCTGTAATTTTGTGGGACTCTTGACCCATTTTTAAAGTAGTTTTCCTTGTTAGTTATTGTTCTTTGAACAATAAATCATTTTTATATTTATCTTTTTATCGAAAAAATTCTGGGTTTTAATCCAGGCGCAAGCCAAGGTTTCCCAGATTTTTTAAAATAAATTCTTTGTACTTCCCATCGGGAATAAAAACATTTGCGTTTCCTGCATATTTTGAAGACGAATTTCAGCTTCCCGGTTAAGGCAAACGACCCTCAACCTACCTTTATTTAATTATATTCCATTTTTTTATCATCAACAATTATTATCAAAATTAATTCGATTCAAATTGTTCACATTTCGTGTACCCATTATGTTCTTTAATTCGACGAACCCACCCCCAGCTGACTAGCCGTTTGGATGCATCGTTGTTGCAGTGTTGTTGCAATATTCGTGTCTTCTCTCTTATCTCTTGTCTTTGGTTGATCGTTTGACAGTTCGTCAATTCGATCTTTACCTTCGCGTGTGCCGGTTGCACAAATTAAATAATTAATAATTTAATTCGTTTGTGTTTACTTTATAATAATTGGATTCGTATAATCCTTAGTCGCGGTATATTAATTCCGTCATCAAAATCGTCTTTTAAATTCGCGAAATAATATTGCAACAAATTGGCGCCCAACATTCGGCAGGCTTTCCGAACAAATATCAGAACGGAGGAAGCTGTCAATGATCCAACGGAATTTGACACCTTTCTACCAGACGCAACTTGGTTTGGCTAGACCAAATTTCATTTCTGATTTAATAGAGTTAGGTTGAGATTTGGAGGCGGTGAGTGCGAATGTCGAATCATACACTCCCCCTTCAAATAGTAGAAGTAGGACTTTGCTAGAGCCGGATCTAGCATACGTAGGTGTAGATTTTCCAACAGTTTCGGTTGTTACGGAGAACAACCAAATTGTTTGACAGGGACAGACTCCAACAGTTTCGATTGTTACTGAAAACAACCAAATTGTTAGACAGGGACAAACTTCGAGCCCATTTTCAACTAATAGTGCAGGGCCAGTTGTTAGGTGTTATAATTGCAATGGAGAAGGCCACTTTGCAAATAGGTGTTCCGCTGTTAGGCGTTGTTATGGTTGTGGTAGGGTTGGAGTTAATAGAAATAACTGCCAAAAATGCTCGGGAAACGGGAGACGAACTTTCGGGTCAGTAGGACGAGAGTTCCGTTAAACTCTGATAGGTTGCCTACTGGTAACCAGTCGGCATATCTTCATTTGGATTTCACGCTAGAACAAAGTGGTAGGGATCAACGGCCGTATCTTGGCGTTGAAATTTATGTAATTAATATGTTAGGACTTTTAGATTCATGTGCTTCACGCACAATAATAGGTAGGGACGGATGGGAAATTTTAAAGGATTTAGGAATAAATTTAGGGAAAACAAACTTAGGTAGAGTAATTTTAGCAGATGGTGCAGGTATTGGAGTAGAAGGAGTAGCTTCACTTCCAATAAGGGTTAAGGTAAAAGTTGTTCTTAAAGCATGTCTCGTTCTTCCACGCCTTCCCCACAAACTGATTTTAGGAGCAGACTTTTGGACTCTATCGGGTGTGGTCCCGGATTTGAAATCAGGGGAATGGACGTTTTCGAACCAAAGTTCGTTGGCTTCGGTGTCCGTGGCGGATCATTTAATGGAATTGGACGAGACACAGAAGAAAGAGTTAGATACGTGTTTGGAAAAAGTTTTTAGAGAGATGCCAGAAGGCTTAGGGTGCACACAGATGGTGGAGCACAAAATTAGGACGGAAGCTGAACCAATAAAGCAACGGTATTATCCGGTGTCTCCTGTGGTTCAGTCTTTCATAGATAAGGAGTTAGAAGAGATGCTTAAAGAGGGGGTGATAGAAAAATCTGACAGTCCATGGGCTTCTCCCATTGTCATGATTAAGAAGAAAGATGGCACGTATTATAGGAAATTGAATGTGGTTACGGATAGGGGTGCATACCCCCTTCCGTATATTACGGCCATCTTAGATAAGCTAAATAATGCTAGGTTTTTGAGCTCAATGGATATTAAGTCTGCATATTGGCAGATCCCAGTTGAGAAAGATTCAAGAAAGAATACTGCTTTCACAGTTCCGGGGAAGGGATTATTTCAGTTTTTGAGGATGCCATTCGGGTTGCATAGTGCACCGGCGACATGGCAAAGATTTATAGACACTGTTTTAGGTCCTCAGTTAGAACCATATGTTTTCATCTATCTCGATGATATCATCATCGTGACAGACATTTTTGAGAAGCATATGGAAATTTTGAATGAAGTTTTTAGGAGATTCATTAAAGCAGGATTAAAAGTAGGTATGGAAAAATTGTAATTTTGTCATCTTTAAAATTTTTGGGCTATGTTGTAGACAGAAACGGTTTACACATGGACCCATAAAAAATAGAGAGTATGTTAGGAATGCCATCGCCGAAGAATGTTAAGCAGGTTAGGAGTTTTATCGGAACGGTATCCTGGTATAGGAGATTTATCCCAAACTTTGCGAGTTTGGTGAAGCCGCGATCCGACCTCTTAAAGAAAAATAAGAGATTCGATTGGATTAGGGAATATGAGAAAAGTTTTAGAAAAGCTAAAGAGTGTCTGGTTGCTGCACACATCCTTACGTGTCCGGATTTTCCGAAGCCATTTGTCGTTCAGACAGATGCTTCTGATTTCGAGATTGGGGCTGTCTTAACACAGGACTTTGAGGAGGGAGAGAAGGTGGTTTGCTATTTGAGCAGATCACTTAATAGGAATGAGAGGAACTATTTGACCACAGAAAAAGAGTACTTAGCTGTTCTGTGGGCAAAAGAAAAGTTGCTGCCATATCTGGAGGGGGTGAGATTTAAGGTTATTACCGATCACCACTCATTGATATGGTTGAGCAAGTTGAAGGACCCAGCGGGAAGATTGGCTCGATGGGCTGTACCCATGTAGCAGTTCAAGTTCGACATTGTTCACCGCAAAGGTAAGGATCATGTGGAGCCAGATATGCTCTCTAGAAGCTTACCGGTTTTATCCGGGATTTCAGAACCCACAAACGATCCATGGATAGGGAAAATGATAGGAGATGTAGAAAAGAAGCCATTGCCTTTTTCAGCTTGGCGATTAGAACAGGGAAAATTCTTTAAATTTATGAAAGCCAACCATATAGTTCTGCAATACATTAAACGATGACGTGAAGCTTCAAGTTGATTTTAGTACGACAGCACTAGGAGCGGTCCTGTTCAAAAAGAACAACCCGTTGCATTTGCCTCAAAGGCACTAACCGACTGTCAGACACGCTATTCACAACTAGAAAAGGAAGCTCTCGCAATTAAATTTGGCTGTGAAAAATTTCACGAATATGTGTGGGGAAAAACTATTTTGATTGAATCCGAAAACAAGCCATTAGAGGTTATATTCCGAAAGCCAATTCATTCAGCACCAGCTCGCCTACAACGTATTCGACTAAGCTTACTAACCTACAACCCCACTGTTGTTTACAAACATGGTGAACATATGCACCTAGCCGACCCGTTAAGAAGAGATTGCCAAAACAAAGAGGAAAATGACTTAGAGATTCAGCTTGTCCTCTCGATTTCAGACAAAGAGCTTGATCGTCTGACTAATGTCACCAATTATTACGAGACACTTAAACAGCTTAAACAGTATTTCAAGAACGGTTGGCCTGAAAACATAAATTACCTTCCAACTAGTGTAAAGCCCTACTGGCATTTTAGAGAAGAGCTCTCAACATATGATGGAATTATATTTAAAGCCCAAAGAGCAGTGATCCCAACAGAAATGAGAGATGAAGTCCTTAAATATATTCATAGTGGACACTTCAGTTATGAAAAGTGTATTCGGAAAGCCAGGGACGCGGTTTTCTGGCCAAACATGTGCTCTGTCGTAGCCAGTTACATAAAAAAGTGTGCTGCTTGCAAGTTCATCAACGCCAACAAAACAAAACCGAAATTACCAATGTATCCATTCGAGATAGCAGCCGCCGATTTGTTCTATTTGAATGGTAAAGACTACATAGTAGTAACAGACAGCTTTTCAGGTTATATTAACTTCCAAATTTTAACCGAAGCTACATCTAAAAACGTAATTGAATTTCTTAAAAGCGTTTTTTCCAGTTATGGCATACCTCGGATATTAGAAACGGACAATGGACCACAGTTCTCCTCCCAAGATTTTAGGAAATTTTCAACAGATTGGAAGTTTAATCATCAAAAAAGCTCTCCATATCACCCACAGGGAAATGGATTAGCTGAAAGGCAGTGCAAATAGCAAAAAGCATATTAAAGAAATTCAAGTATGACAACACCGACTACCATCTAGGCATACTTAACTTCATGAATATTCCAAGGCGCAAGCTGGGAAGCCCTGCTCAACGGCTATATAATCGAGATATACGTTCGCCATTACCAACCGCCATATCATCACTCATACCCAAATCAAAAACACCCGACACACCACAATTAGTCAAAGAAGAGCGCGTTAAACAAGCACATTATGCTAACAAAGGCGCTAAGCAAGACAAAAAGCTGCGTTTGGGCCAAAACGTTGCAACCAGGGTCAATACCAAAAATGAATGGAAACCAGCAGTTGTAATTGACAAAGTTCATGCAAGATCCTACATAATCCGTGAAAAGGGAGGAAAGTCTTTTCGCCGCAATACATGTAATATAAGACCCACCGAAGCCCATATTCGCAACCATCCTACCACCATCGCAGACTTAGAGACTGCGCAAACGCCAGTGCCGTCCCAGCCAACACGTTCCACAACACAAAACGATGCGCACCTAGAACCCAGTTAGAATAAATGCAGAATTCAGCTACTACCACGTCGGCAGCGGCGTCGTCGGCATTGTCGTCGTCAAACCCCCTCAAAAGATCAGTCAAACCCCCTCAGCGTTTGACATACTACCATTGATCAATCCGGTCGAACATTCTCCAAAGAAGGGGGATGAAATAGGAAATAACCCTTGAAAGGGAGAGGAAGGGGGTTACCAATCCGTGGGAGATGATTTGCGTGGACTTGGTTAGTCCACTTCCAAAATTGTGTAGCGGTTTTATCTATATTTTAACTGTCGTGTATTATTTCACGAAGTTCCCTCTATTGTTTCCTTCGAGGTCTGCAACGGCAAAATCTGTTTGCAAGGAGTTTTATTATTCCGCGTTCCTAAATTCGTAGTTGGCGATAACGGTCCCCAGTTTAAAAGTAAAGAATTGAAGTCATGATGCGATAGTTACGGTTCGACAATAAAGTTCACGGCGCATCATCACCCGCAGGCCAATACGGCGGAGCGGATAAATCAGATTATAAAGACGACAAATATTCGCAGTTGACGAAGGTTGCGTGTAGTATACGCACGGCCCAGCATGAGGTGTTAGGTGTGTCGCCGTATTACGCAAATTTTGGTCAAGGTATGGTGACTTTTGGAGATGATTCCTTAACCACCAGTCCGAATAGTAGGGGTGATAATACGGACGATACTAGGGAACAGTTCAGGAAGCTTAGGGAAGAGATAGGGAAAATGTAAGAGTCTGCAACCAAGAAGGAAGCGAAAACATATAACCTTCGTAGGAGAGAATTAGTTTGGCGACGCAGCTTTACCCTATCTGAAACAGCGAACTATTATACGGCAAAATTAGCGCCTAAGTTTGTAGGCCTGTTTCTAATTAAGAAACGAGTTTCGCCGTGGACTTACGTTCTCGTAGACGAGAAAGGTACAAATCGAGGTACCTGGAATGTTAAGGAGTTGAAGCCTTACTGCGACGACCCCGAAAGCTAGTCGCATAGCGGATGAGCTGCGCTTTTCAAGCTCTGTGATGTGCTTAGCTCTCACCTGGAGTGATCGAGTTTTTTTAGTTGTGTTGTATGGTAGTGTATGTATTCCATTTTCGTGTTGTTAAACCTTTATTATATTCCTTTTTACTTCACTTTCATTTCTGAAAGCCAGTTTTCACTCCTCGGTAGGTAAGGGTGGAATTTGTTTCGGTAAGATTTATCGCAACAAAAACCATTCTTTAATTAGTTCTTAAAACCTTCTTCTGACCATGTTGTTTGGTCATGGTCTAACCCTTGATATCTGTTTTCCCCTCCATCCCAACCATTCCTACTTTTTGACCCCCATTTTGAGTCCGTTGTCCTCTGGGAGTTTAAGGGTGACTCGGAGAGGATGACAAAGTAGGTAACCATTTGGTTCGATTGTGTTGAGCCAGCGGATGGGCTGGAGACTCGCACGCCATCTATAGAAAAAGCGAGGAAGGTCATAATACAATTAAAAACATTCAGAGACAACGGCAGAACGAAACATAAACGTACACTTAAAATGGATTTAAAATAAAAACACAACAACAATTTCCTTAAACCAACCTAAAGTTAACTTCTTTTTAAACATGGCTATAAGCCCATCCTCATACATAAGAAGGGAGATATCACAACGTGCAGCAATTATAGAGGTATCACGTTGTTGAGTACCGCCTATAAGATACTCTCCTCTATCCTACAAGACCGGATAACCCCATACGCTAAAACCATCATCGGACAATATCAGTGTGGTTTCATTCCAGGCAAATCAACAACTGATCAGATCTTTACCCTTAGGCAGGCGATGGAAAAATGTCTAGAATTTAACATCCCAACATACCACCTGTTTATAGACTTTAAGGCCGCCTACGATAGCATAGCCAGGGTAGAACTTTACAAAGCCATGAGAGAATTCGGCATCCCAAATAAATTGACACGACTATGTAGGTTGACCATGACCAACGTAACAAGCCAAGTAAAAATAGCCGGATTGCTATCCAAACCAATCAACATCTTTAATGGACTCTGACAAGGGGATGGTTTGGCCTGCCTCCTCTTCAACCTGGCGTTGGAGAAAGCAATCCGTGACTCTGGCACGGCAACAAGAGGGACCATCGTCAACAGGTCCAGCCAGATACTGGCTTACGCAGACGACATCGACATCATCGGAAGAACCGAGCAAGCTGTACATGATTCCTTCATCCAGATCGAGCAGGCGGCACAAAATATGGGGCTGCACATTAGTGAAGGTAAAACAAAGTACATGGTGGCGTCGATTGCGAGAGGAACAGTTGGTCAAACAATCAAGGTAGCGGAGCACGAATTTGAAGTGGTGCAATCCTTTAAATACCTTGGGTCAATAGTAGCAGCCGATAACAATATAGAAGAAGAAATACGCGGGCGGCTTCTCAAATCCAACAGAGCCTACTATAGTCTGTCAAAGCTCTTCAAATCCAGAAATCTCACCATAACTTCAAAACTGCTGCTGTACAGGACCATGGTCCTGCCAGTACTCACATATGGATCCAAGACTTGGGTGCTTAGCAAAAGGCACTCCGACCTCTTAGCCGCGTTCGAGAAAAAAGTCTTAAGGAGAATTGTTGGCCCCATTTGTGAGGAAGGACGATTCCGGAGACGGTACAATCATGAATTGTACGCAATCTACCTTGAAGCAGATATCGTGACAAAAATTAAGCTCGGTAGACTTCGGTGGGCAGAGCACCTAGCTCGCATGAGCGAAGAGGAGACTGCTCGGAAAGTTCTTTGTGGTACATTCTATGGTAGACGACAGCGTGGTAGACCATGCTTGCGCTGGAGAGATGGCGTAGACCAGGACGCCCGGAGCCTTGGGGTGCGCAACTGGATGGCGGCGGCTCGAGACCGGGATGGGTGGAGAGACTTGTTGAAGGACGCCAGGACCGGACCCCGGTTGTCGAGCCGACGATGATGATGATAAGCCCATCCTAAAATCTAAATTTAATCTAAATCTAACATTGACCGTAGAAAAGAATGGTTGACCAGTTAAGCCGATAGAGGTCTTAAAAATATGAGAAATTGAAAGAAGGACAGAAACGTTGAAAATAAATTATAAATTTGATAAATTTTGGAAAGAATTTAGGTTTTATAATTTATTTTGAAAGTGTTTCGGTGGAGAAAATAATTTGGAGAAAGAGGAATTATAAGTTGAAGTCGCCAGAACGGGGTGAGGAAAGAAGGAGAAAGGAAAAAAAAAGTTGGATAAGAAAAGATAGGTAGAGTGTTTATTTAGTGGTTAATTCGTTGCATAAGTTGTGAAAATATAATATTCGGTTGGCCGCTGATTTCTTTTGGATTTAATCCCTGTGATTTTGTGGGACTCGTGACCCATTTTTAGAGTAGTTTTCCTTATCCGTTTTATTTCGGGACCGAGTGATAGCGGTCCATTCTTACGGTCTTTGCTTTGTAATTTTTCTTTGTTTCATTTCTTTCTTTTGATTATTCTTCGAACAATAATTCATTTTTATATTTATCTTTTTATCGAAAAAATTCTGAATTTTAATCCAGGCGCAAGCCAAGGTTTCCCAGATTTTTTAAAATAAATTCTTTGAACTTCCCATTGGGAATAAAAACATTTACGTTTCCTTCATATTTTGAAGACGAATTTCAGCTTCCCGGTTAAGGAAAACGACCCTCAACAGTTTCCTGGCGCCCACCTAAATAAATTCCTTTTTTTTTATCATCAACAATTATTATCAAAATTAATTCGATTCAAATTGTTCACATTTCGTGTACCCATTATATTCTTTAATTCGACGAACCCACCCCCAGCTGACTAGCCGGTTGGCTGCATCGTTGTTGCAGTGTTGTTGCAATATTCGTGTCTTCCCAACTAACAGTTTGACTTGTTTAGTGTCCAAGTTTTAAAATTTGGTAAGCTATAGCTTGCATAGAAATTATATAAGGCTTTGTTATAAGAGAGTCAAGCATTTTTCAATTTATATTTTAAATAATAGCTTGTTTAATGCCTTTTTAAAAGGGATCAACGAGTCATATAATAAGTTTGTATTATAAAAAATGAAAAGGCATATTTAAGGCCTGCTTTAATTGTTTCAATGAAAGTTAAGCTTCCATACAGATTTCAGCTGGAAGTAAGTGTAATCATTTTCTGTTAGGCTTCCTTTTACAATCAGTAGTTATATTTTATCTTAACAGCTCCTATAGAGCTCTCAACTGAAAGTGTAAGTGGGTACATACATTCTCCATAGTGCTTTCTTATAAAATAGTTATGTTAAATCTCAAAAATCCCCCGCTTTCAGTTTAGACTACAAGGTTATTTTTGTTGAAAATAAAAGTTTAAACATCATATAAGATGCCAATAAGACAAAAAATCATCCACCCAGTGTTTATAGCAAAATGGTTAATTCGTGGAAAAAGTTTAAAAGGTCTGGAGCGTACCAGAGAAACGTTGACAAAAATCGCGAAGAAATTATTAAAAAGGCCCGTAAGATCTATTACAAATCGAGTAAGAAAAGAGCTATACTTCGTTCTACGAAAACTGTTGCATCCGTACCAGTCGCGAAAGCAAATAATCTGCGCCAGAATGTTGTGTAAGAATCACAATATATCAATATCAGCCAAGGTATGTATGTTTGTTATATTTTGTACAACAATTATCCCTGGAGGCAACCGTGGCGTAAGATTAACTTTCTCATCGTGGCAGTTTGAAAAGAGAATACCGTCAACTCACGTCGACGTGCCTTAACAGTTTGTTCGACCACAGAATTCGTTAAAAGAGCACTCTTGTTTCTTGTAGCTTTCATTTGATATCCCGTTCATAGAAATCTTCTATGGGATAGGTAGACCAAAAATCAACTGAAAAAAGGCATTTTCTATCCAAACGAAACATAAAATGCTTGTAGTTTTATTAAAGTTTTAATGGTTGGTATCCTTTTTTTGAAAAGCCCATGAGACAGGAAATCTTACGGCTTTGGCCCATTTTATTTAACGTTAGTGAAATACCGGAAGTCCGTCCAATGGTTATAGGAATATTTTCCGGGACAAGTAAGTGAACAGACTTGGAAAAGTTCCTAATGACATTTGTTGAGGAGTTGAAAAATGCGACAACATATGGAATTTTTATAAACTCGCACAAAATAAGTGTACAACTGCGATGCTTTATATGCGATTCGCCAGCAAGGGCATATATTAAAGGTAACCATTAAAAGAAGTTACAAACAAACATCATGAATAATGTTGGATTATTACCCTGGACGCAAGAAAAAACTGCGAGTGCTTCAATATCTATTCTTATCTTTTTAAAATAAGGAAATATTATTCAACAACCATATGATATCGAATGTAAAAACATTTTGTACCGCAGGAAAATAATTTGGTATATCATTTTCATTTTCTGATTCCAATTAAACAGCATTATATGAATGTAATAAAATCTTTCAGGTTAATAATCCAACATGATTGATGATGAAAGTATAGTTGTTTGCTCAGAAAACAATAATGTAAAAAATGTAAAAAAAAACCTTCGCGTGAACATTGGCATTCTGCTATCTGCGGGAAGGAAATGCTTGTTCCATAATGCTTATAAATTGTGATAAAAATAAAATGAATGCAATGAAATTCTCTTTAGAATTTCAAAAATAAAGAACTGGTTAAGATTTGCATTCGAAAGACATAAGTTTTAAATAAATGATTTGAAGAAAATTGAATAAAACATTCACGTGAATCGAAAGATTCGATCGAATCGTTTAGCAGCATAGGGCTGAATATGTTTACTTACCCAAAAACAAACGACCTAATCGCAGTTATATATTTGTACTACGAATCTTGAAAAAAGTATGGAAACATATTCCCATTTAATTTTCACATATTCGGGAAATGTTTTTAAATAAATAAAAACATACTTATCATCTACACTATTGAAAAATTCAGTAGTTTAATATTATTATAATACTGTTTGTTTTATTTTTCATGAGTTGCAAATATCAACGCTCAACAGGATTGTCAAAAATGCACAACTAAAGGTGAATTTAGTTATATAAGTAATACAAATATATTTCCGCGGACTCTTTGCGAAAAACGTACAGATTCTAAATTCAGACAGAAGCTGTATGGAGCACACCATAAGTACGATTCTCCTCTATTAGGACTGGATATAGATATGGTGGAACAATTTCATGTAGGTGACTCACTGCTTCTACTTCATCTTGGGTTGATGAAACGGCTTTTGTTTGGATGGCGAGATGGAACGTTCCGACTATCCGATACTAAATGGCCGGCCCGAACAACAACTGAAAGCGACTCTTAAGGCAAAAATGTTATTTGGGATTAGCTCCCTAGCCTTATCGAATTGGAGGCGGATTTGATTGGTTTGGGATTAATCCCTAGCCGCAACAAGAAGTTGTGGCAAAAATAAGGAGGGGAAGGGGTTCTTTTACGGCTTAAAGCCAAAAATTAATTGAAACTTCTTACTAGTGTACTACACACCCAGCAGCTTGCTTCTTGGTACTCACTAAGTTCAAAGGATTGAATTAGCAGAACCACGGAGGATAAAATTTTCCTGATTTGCAGTGGCCATTTCACCCTTGCTTATAGATTCGGCGGTAACAAGGAAGTGTGAATCATGTGAAGTAGAAAAATACTACCCATTAATTTCATATAAGTCGTTGAATTGTTGTTGTGCGTATTGGTTGTGTTGTGCTGTCGTGCGCTGTTGTTGTCGCCAAACCTCGTCATCAATTCTCGTGGGCGCCTTGAGGTATGTGATGTAATTGTGCTCTTGTTGATGTTGTTGAAGATGTTGAGTTGGAGGATAGGCGCTGTTATGTAAAGGTGTAACTTCGTTACATTCCCCCCTTTCTTCGAAAGACGAGCCTGCTCGTCGTAACTTCTATCTGATCTGAAAAAGACGGCTATTAGTAACGACTATAGCAAAAATAAATATTTATTTCATTGATATATGTACTTTAATGTTAAATGTATTTCTTTTTAGTTTTTTTTTATGTATATGTATTGTTTTTTTTTTCTTTTTTTTTCTTTTTTTTTATTTTTTTTTTGTGGTGATATTTTTTTGTTTTATTTTTTTTTTGTTGTTCTTTTTTTTTTGTGTTTTTTTTTTTTGTTTTTTGATTTTTGTTTTTTTTTTCTAGTTATTATATTTTTTTTTTAATTCGATTGAACTTTTATTTCCAAAAAAAAAGACAAAGAATAACATACTAATTCAATATCATAATAATTCATCTTTATAATTCAAAAAAAAAAATAATATTAGCAAATAATCGGGAAAGTTTTATTCCTTTACGTTGATGGTCTTAGTTTGACCTTTGAATCGAAGGCTGGCCTGTGTCCCTTTTTTATTGAGGCGTACGGAAATTTTACCCCATGGTCGGTAAATGTAGAACGACTGCCGATGTTGTGGCCCGTTTAGCGAAATTCAGGCGAAAGGGTCCTGTCGCCCTGGAGCTGTAGCCCCGAAAGGCTGGTTGACAGAATGTGAATGCCCTGCACTGACTTCTGTTGGGGGTACGGTGACCTCCGCCGGGATTGCCATGGTTATGGCTGCCAAAACAGGCAGAGGTGCCGAGGTGGCGACGGCTGGTCGCTCAGATTTACTTGCTTGGGAAAGGCAGCGAATAGCCTGGCTTAATTCGGCATCACCTAGCAAATCCGCAGTCCCTTGTCTTATCGGAGCAATGGTACCGGCTGTTTCGGTTGAGGCTTTAAATCGTATGGTTAGAGGCTGTGGTTGCACGGTGGCCGGCGGGTTGTGCACAAACCAATTCTCCTCTGCGATCCGGCGCTGATTTCGGACTTCCTTCATTCTTGCTTCGGGTGGTGGCGGTGGGATAATCGGTACAGCGGCATTGCGGACGAGAGCTGGCGGTACCACTCGGCTCACTCTGCGCTTGGGTAATAAGGTGAGGCATAAGGGCTCGGCAGTTGTGCGGCTGGGAGCTACTACTTTGCATGAAAGAGTCTTTCGTCTAATGCTAGGGTCTAGTACTGGTACTGCTCGCTAACGACTGCTTCCCTGGGATGTTGACGGTTTGTCATCGGGGTGCTGTCCTGTCTTCTTTACTTCCTTAGTAGGCCGAGCATGGTTGACGCATAATTTCAGCTTCCTTTTGTTAGCGGAGCGGGGGCGCTCGGCTGATGCGGATCGGCGGCTGGGCTGAAGACTTTGTGCTTGCCGCGGATTGGTTAGGCGGATTATATATAGCTACGCGTTCGGGGGCTGATAGCCGATGGAAGCGAGAACTAGGGGGTCGCATATCATGTCCCCTAGGACTGCGTCTTGGCTTCACGGGTCCTTGTTTCTTCTCAGACTTATGGTGCGGTGGTACGTTTGATACAAAATTTATTTCTTCAAACGTCGGTAGTACATTTTTTCGGAACTGATCCATGTTCTCTTGGTGATTGCTTGACGGATGTTGCATGAATAAACAAGAGTGGCTACTTTCGCCAGGCTTTTGGTTAGTCAAAGGTTTGCTGTCCAAAAATATTTGCAAACCGGCTTGGTGCAGTAAATCCATCCCGAGTATCACATCTTCCTCTAATTCAGGCAAGTACGTGACTTCGCCCGTCAGGATTTTATCCCCTAAGGTGAACGTTGCGGTATAATGTTCGCAAGTCATAATTGGGTTTCCATTTGCTAAATGGATCGGCCAGCGTTGTGCGTTCATGGGAAGGTCCAGTTCCTTAAATTTATTCCTAAGTGACCGGCCCACAAACGTTTTCGTAGAACCGGTGTCAAGTAAAGCTTGGTACTCTTCTCCTTCGACTTGGGTCGGGAAAAAGTAACGAAGGCCTGGTGTGGGTGGCGTGGTTACAACGGCGACGGGATTTCTATGGCACGAACAGTCTTCTGTTAGTCTGCCATCTAATCCGCAGAAGGAGCAAAACAGTCGATATGGTCTACGACATGTCTCTTTTCGGTGGCCCCTCTGCTTACAGTTCCAGCAATGCGTCTTGTCATATGGAACTTCTGCTGATGGACCACGGAGAATTGTAGGAGTGAAAGGGGTAGCCATCGGGGGAGGACGTATATTACGTTCCTCATTTTTAATAGCCTCAAATTCCTCCGCTAGGAATGCGAGCTCATCCAAAGTAAAATCTCGGCGGCGAATGTAATACCGGTACTCGGGTCGAATGTGGTCGAAAATGCGGTCGCTATTGTCGGCCAAAGAGATGCGAGGATGCTGCCTGATAAGGTACTGGGCAGATAATATATAATCCTTCGCTTTTTCGCGGGGGCCTTGACGCTTGCGAAATATTTCTTCTTACAGCTTATGTAAATACCTGGCTGGCAAGAAATGTCGGATGAATGCTTCACGAAAACCGTCCCAAGTGTTGAAAGTGTCTCCTTTTATGCGCAACCACTCGAGAGCGCTACCGCGGAACATTTCAGGTAATGTCCGTAACATATCCTTGGGCGGGATGTTATAACATCGCGTTAATTCCGTTAGCCGTTCCAAAAATTCCAGCGGATTCCCTGTAGAGTCGAACCTTAGTCCCAACTTGCGGACTGTATTCATCATTTCGGCTTCGTAGCTTAATGTGAGTCGGCTTGATGTGTGAGGTGGCTCTGTTCTGGGTGGCGGCGGATGATAGGTAGGCTGGTATGTCGGTGCGGGTAGAGTCATTTTCTTCACTTCGGGCACGTTTAAGAATATAGGTGCTCCTGTCGGCGGGGCGGAAGGAACAAAATTTTTCTGAAAATCTTTGTATAGCTGCGGGTCGGGAGGCAGTATATCTTCAGAAGGTTCTGCGTCATTCCTTTTCTCCACAACGTCCTCCCATTCTTCACAAAGATTTTGGGTGGACTTATGTGTACGAAGTTCCTTAAAATGCTGGCTTAGCCGTTTGCGGAGCGTTTGTAAAGTGCCACTCGTATCTAACTTTCGGTCGTTTAATACTTCGATGAGTTCCGACTTTTTGAGGAAGTAAATGAACCCCAAATTTTTATACGGGTTGTATTCGCCTCCTGGCGGTGGGTCATCGGAGTCGGACATGGCGGCGGTTCGGTGGTACTTCTTTGAAGAAATTCGGTTACAGCAAAATCTCTTTCGAAGGGATAAATAAAAAAAAAAAATTGGTTACGGCGGCGGTCGGTATCCTCTTCGAAAGATTACGGGTCGGTCGGTCGGAGTTTGGGTGAACCTTCTAGAGGTCCCTGCTCGGGGGCCAAAATGTGATGCTTTTTTAGTTTCCAGCTGAGGTAGGCCAGCGGGTCCAGGGTTTTTACCGAAGAAAGCAATAAAACTCGGGTTTAGAAAGTTCAGAACTCCTGTTCTTTAGACACTTTTTATTCCAGTCGTACTTAAAACTATATTAACAGATTATTTTCGTATAAATCTTACAATTGTGTTATAACTTAAATAAATAACACGGTATTACATATACGGCTACAGAAGGTGGGATTAACTCCCTAGCCAACACTGAAGTGAAGGCACGGTACGATGGCAGGCGGTGGGATAAACTCCCTAGCCAACACCGAAGTGAAGGCACGGTACGACGACAGGCGGTGGGATAAACTCCCTAGCCAACAACGAAGTGAAGGCACGGTACGACGACAGGCGGTGGGATTAACTCCCTAGCCAACACCGAAGTGAAGGCACGGTACGACGACAGGCGGTGGGATAAACTCCCTAGCCAACACCGAAGTGAAAGCACGGTACGATGGCAGGCGGTGGGATAAATTCCCTAGCCAACACCCAAGTGAAGGCACGGTACGAAGGCGGACGGTGGGATAAATTCCCTAGCCTCCAAGCGACTCTTAAGGCAAAAATGTTATTTGGGATTAGCTCCCTAGCCTTATCGAATTGGAGGCGGATTTGATTGGTTTGGGATTAATCCCTAGCCGCAACAAGAAGTTGTGGCAAAAATAAGGAGGGGAAGGGGTTCTTTTACGGCTTAGAGCCAAAAATTAATTGAAACTTCTTACTGGTGTACTACACACCCAGCAGCTTGCTTCTTGGTACTCACTAAGTTCAAAGGATTGAATTAGCAGAACCACGGAGGATACAATTTTCCTGATTTGCAGTGGCCATTTCACCCTTGCTTATAGATTCGGCGGTAACAAGGAAGTGTGAATCATGTGAAGTAGAAAAATACTACCCATTAATTTCATATAAGTCGTTGAATTGTTGTTGTGCGTATTGGTTGTGTTGTGCTGTCGTGCGCTGTTGTTGTCGCCAAACCTCGTCATCAATTCTCGTGGGCGCCTTGAGGTATGTGATGTAATTGTGCTCTTGTTGATGTTGTTGAAGATGTTGAGTTGGAGGATAGGCGCTGTTATGTAAAGGTGTAACTTCGTTACAAAGGCTTATAAAGTTCAGTTAGCACAAGAACTCAAGCCGGCTGATCATCAACAACGTCCTGTCTTTGCTGATTGGGTCCTTGAAATGCATGAAAATGATCCGGAATTTCATCGAAAAATCATCTTGACTGATGAGGCCCATTTCCACCTCGGAGGCTACGTCAACAAACGAAACTGTCGCATCTGGGGCTCGAAAAACCCAAGAGTTATTGTTGTAAAGCCTCTCCATCGTCAACGCGTGACTGTTTGGTGCGGTTTATGGTCCGGCGGGGTCATTGGACCTTACTTTTTCGAAAATGAGGCTGGAGCAACAGTTACGGTCAATGGATTGCGCTATCGAGAGATGATTAATGATTTTTTATGGCCGGAATTGGATGGTATTGATCTGGACAACGTTTACTTTCAACAAGACGGCGCTACGTGCCACACAAGCAATGAAACCATCGATCTTTTACGGGAAAAGTTTCCGGACCGTGTTATCTCTCGAAGAGGTGATCACAATTGGCCAACGAGATCTTGTGATTTAACACCTTGCGACTTCTTCCTTTGGGGCCACGTGAAAGATAAGGTCTACGCCAACAGCCCAGCGTCGATTCAAGACCTCAAAGATGGAATTCGTGAGGCTATCGAGGACATAGGGCAGCCACTTTGCGATTTGGTTATGGAAAATTTCATGAAAAGGATATGGTCCTGTAAGCGTGGTCGTGGCGGCCATTTGGCTGATGTTGTGTTCCATTATTAACGGCATACCTTCCTCTTTATAATGAAATGAACATCCGATCATTTATCTCAAAAAATGCCATATCAAAATAACACCTCTTATTGGAAAATTTACATAGAAGAGTTCGTGGACTCCCTTGCTTAGCCCACTGGAAGGGTACAGAGTACCGCACATTTATGTACTACATTGGAGTTGTTGCCTTGAAAGACCATTTAACAAACGAAGCATATGTGCATTTTCTTTTAATTTGTTGCGCTGTCACAATTTGCACTGCAAAAGAATATTTTCATTTACTGCCAACATCTCGTGAAATGTTGCTTCAGTTTATTGAAATATTTGCTGAAATTTATGGCCAGCATCACTTAACCAGTAATGTGCACAATTTATCGCATTTGGTCGATGAGGTGGAACGATTTGGTGAATTAGATTCATTTAGTGCATATCCTTTCGAAAACGCACTCGGAAAAATCAAGCGTCTTCTTCGAAATGGTCACCTTCCACTGCCACAAGTAGCTAAGCGCATCATTGATTGAGGACTTCAATTGCCAAAGAGACTCAACCAGCACTTTTTTCTTTAAATCAAAAAAAAACAAATCCTGTGCTGAGCAAACCCAATGGTGGAGAGAATGTGTCTGATTTCATTAAGAAACCAAATAAACAGGAATATAGCTTTTATTCCAGAGTGCAATTATATGACTTTTGTTTGGGCACAGATGAGGATAATTGCTGTTGCTTAACTACCGACTGCAAAATAAATTGTTTGAAAAACATTATTTATCACAAAAAAAAAAAACTAAGTGCAATTACGTGTAACAGAAATTACAGAGAAGGAAAACTTTTTTATCATTCCGCTGGAATCAAAACGTTCTCATATATACTGCAAGGAACATAATGCTTATTAAAAAGCCAGATTACAAAAATAATCCCATTGAGCGAAGAAAAATTCAAACTTGTTCAGTTGACCTATCAACAAATGCATGTTTTTATTCCTCTATTGCACACTCTACATCCTTAAGCTTACCTTCTCCACTTGATAATAGAACAAAACTTCGTCCTGAAAATTCATTCTTAAACGCCTTCAGGTAAAAATAATTAAATAGCATTTAAATAAATATACATTAATAACTCGAATGATTAGGTTAGGTTAGGTTAGGTTGTAAGGGGTGTGCACAGCATGAAGCTGTTGCGTATACGGGGGCCTACTGGTCCATTGTGATCCCCTGTAAAAGTAAAAATTTAGCATCGATGCTCCTCAATTCTGTCGATTAGCGTAGACTGGCTCGTTAACGAACCAGCCTGTGCTATCTATAAATTTCCTCATGCTTGCCATTGAGACCTGTGCTAGATCATCCAGTTCTCCAACAAACCTGTTTCCGAAATGACGGAGTCGGCTGGTTTGGAGGTTCAGAAAGTCGCAGAGCAGGTGTTTAATGGTCTCCATTTCCTCCTCATCCTGACAGCTCCTACAAAAATCGGGTGCAAATGCCCCTATTCTGTTAGCCATTGTGCCAATGCGCAATGACCTGTTAGTACACCTATCAAGATTTTAATGTTCTTTTTACTCAGCGATAGAATATACCGAGTTTCCTTTTCATTTGTGTTAGGCCATAAACTTCTAGAGATTACACAATCGTTCCTGGATTTCCAGGAGATATTGATTTTCTCTTTTAGTTTAAGGTCTATCTTCCTCTTGAGTACCCCAATCGGGACGAGTGGTCCCCTAACTGAATGGTGGCTACTACTTGTGTCTGCTTCTGACCCTTTCCCGGCTAGTTCATCTACTATATCATTCCCTACTATGTTGCTATGTCCGGGAACCCAGCAGAGCTTTACCTGGTTAGTGTGGCAGATTTTGTTTAATTCCTTCCTACAGTTTAAAACTGCTTTTGATCTTATGGTCTCACTGGCTAAGGCTTTGATAGCAGCCTGGCTGTCCACGAAAAAATTAATCTCCGAAGAGCTTAGCTTTTCGTGATGTGCCAATTCAGCTGCTTTTCCAATGGCAAAGATCTCGGCCTGAAAGACACTACAGTCAGCCGGGAGTGTATATGACGCTCTGATGTTGAGAGATTGGCAAAACACTCCAGCACCTGTTCCTGATTCCATTTTTGAACCGTCAGTGTAGAAAGGGATACCCTGTTTACTTATAAGTGAATTGGGATCCCAACCCTGTCTTTCTGGTATGAAAATAGAAAATTTCCTATCGAAATCTAGTAAAGGGGGGATGTAATCGGTGGTCTCCCTCAGTCCTGGAATCGTGTCATATCTTTGTAAGATTGACCCGTGGCCATAAGTGCTGTGCCTCCAAAAACTCAGTTCTCTTAAACGAATTGCAGTTTTGGCTGCCGTGCACTTTATGAACTCATCCAGAGCCGGGAGGTCCAAGATCATTTCCAATCCAGCTTGTGGTGTGGTTCTTTGAGCCCCTGTTATTCCTACACAGGCTAGTCTCTGTACCTTATTCAGGTTCTTGAGATAGCTTGATTTTTCCACCGCCTTCCACCATACAATAGAGCCATAGGTAAGAATGGGTCTGACAATCGCTGTGTACATCCATTGGATGAATTGCGGTCGCATACCCCAACGTACACCGAAGGTCTTTTTGCATGTGTAGAATGCACATAGTGCTTTTTTCATTCTTTCCTCAGTATTACGCTTCCATGTAAGCTTGGAGTCAAGGATTACTCCTAGAAATTTAGCTTCCTTAGAAGGTTTTAGAGGCATGCCATTTAGTTTGGGAGGGTTGAAGCCCTCCAGTTTCCTTTTCTTCGTGAACAAAACTAGCTCTGTCTTGGTGGGGTTGACCCCGAGACCGTTCTTAGTTGCCCAAGAAGATAAATCCTTTAATGCATTTTCCATAATGTTTTCGATGATGGTAAGAAACTTGCCTGATACCAAAACCACTATGTCATCTGCATATGCTACTATTTTAATGCCCTGATCTTTGAACTTTGTGAGAATTTTGTTGACTACGAGGTCCAGAGCAGGGGTGAGATGACTCCTCCTTGTGGTGTGCCTCTAGTAACTGTTTTCTCAATAGTGCTAACTCCTATTTGAGAGTTGATAATTCTGCCATTTAACATAGTGAAGATCCAATCGACAAAGACAGATTCAACCCCAACTTCAACTAAGGCAGTCTTGATCGATTCCGTTTTAACGTTATTAAACGCACCCTCGATATCAAGAAATGCTGCCAGGGTATATTCTTTATGTTCAAGACTTTTCTCTATATGTGAAACTACTTCATGCAAAGCAGTCTCCACTGATTTACCTTTAAGGTAAGCGTGTTGGTAGTTGCACAAATTGTTTTCGTTGAGAAGTTCTCTAACATGTAGATCAATTATCCTCTCTAGTGTCTTAAGGAGAAACGAAGAGAGACTTATTGGTCTATAATCCTGAGCGGTTGAGTGAGTCGGTTTCCCTGCTTTTGGGATAAAGACTACCTTGACCTTTTTCCAGCTATTAGGGACGTATCTAAGTTTGATACAACTTATGAAGATTACCCTAAGCCACGGAGTTATTACTTTGAGAGCATTTTGAAGAAGAGCTGGAAAAATCTCGTCTGGTCCCGCTGATTTATAGGGTTTGAACGAGTTTATTGCCCAGCTAATCTTCTGCTCAGTAATAACCTGATTTAGTTCTAAATTTGATTCCGTGTGAGTAAAATCCAGCGTGCTCGATTGCAAGCAATCAGAACTTTCTGGGTTTTTAGAACCGGGGAAATGAGTTTCCATGAAGAGTTCAAGCGTTTCTAGGCTCGAGTTCGACCATGATCCATCAGGGTGTTTTATGTACCCCGGGATCCTGGGATTAAGGGCCAGGGTTCTACGGAGCCTTGCCGCCTCGCTTGTTTTTTCAATGGATTCACAATGTTTAGCCCACGAATCCTTTTTGGCCTTCCTTAACTCTTTGGTGTAAGTGTTAAGTGCGGCTCTATAAGACTTTAAGTCCTCTTCTAATTTACTCAGTTTAGCTTTATTGAAAAGTTTTCTAACCTCTGTTCTACGTTTCTTTAGTGCACCATTCCACCAGGGTGGTTTAGTGGAGTTATTGGAACGAGATAAAGGGCAGTGTTTTTCAAAAGACATTCTCATTTTGCTTGACAAGTTTTGGACAACAGTGTCAATGGTTGAAGTACTTAGACTTGTATTGTCCTCTGGTGGATCAATACAGTCTTTTAGCCATTTTTCGTACTCTGTCCAATTCGTTCTAGTTGGGTTCCTGTAAGGTTTCTTTTCAGTAAAGTTCCTGTCTATGGAAAAGAGTATCCTAAAGTGATCCGAAAAAGATTCTTTAGGTGAGACTCTCCAGCCTTCAACTGAAATTTTACTATTATTGTTAATAAGAGTCAAATCTATGATTTCCTCCCTGTTTTTGTTTCGATAGGTGGGGTGATTGCCCCTATTACATAACGATAAATTAGAACAGAGAATATATTCAAAAATTGACTCACCCCTTTTATTGATATCCTTTGAGCCCCATTGAGTGTGGTGAGCGTTGGCATCACATCCTACCACCAAAGGTGTATCGCTTGCTGTGGCATGGACCACAAGATCGCGGACAGTTTTTGATGGTGGGCTCTCCTCCTCGTACGGCATGTACGTCGACGCTAAAATGAAGTTTCGTTCATTCGATTCGACGCTGATTGCCGTGTTGTCCTTGTTGCTGTACCTAGATAGGAAGAAAGCGTTAATTGATTTTTTCACTAGGATACAACTTCTAATATCACCTTCATCTGACGTGGAATGGAAAAGGTTGTAGTGTTTTGACCTCAACCCACGGATTCGGTTTTTGCCTAACCATGGTTCCTGGATCAAGGCCACATCCACGTTCTCGTGAGACATGTAGAGCGTAAGGTCGTACGTTGCTGCTTTAGCGTGGTGCAGGTTTATTTGCACCACTTGCAGCTTTTGACTCCCCTTTGCCTTCATGCCTCTTAACCTTTACGGTTCCGAGACCATACTTCAACACGTCTTTTCTTTCTCTCAGCAGAAGGTCAGATTTCTTGTCTGCCACAAACAAGAGGTCCTTCCCTTCGCCTCCATGACTCTTTCTTGAGTGTTGGAGCTTCCATTCTAAAATGGGAAGCTCTTTGTTCTGCTTCGCCAACAGCTTAAGAATGGCTGCGTCCTCATGTTCTGCAGGAGGGGGGATCCATATGCTAAACTGCTGGCGGAGTGGTAGAGCTGCGGCGGGTAGAACCTCAAGGGAGGAACCTTCCCATAGTTCGCCAATGTTGGCGATTGTACGGTTCAGGAACTCCCGTGATTTCTGGTCACCGCAGCAGACCACTTTAACTCCTCGCCGCCATCGGGCACCATCAAATATATAGTCTTCAGAACTATCGTTCTCTGATGCTGCCATCATAGCTTTGAGGATCTCATTTTCCACAAGAAGCCAGTTTTTTGCCGAGATTTTCCCATCTGGGTCGTCACGGCTTATAATAGCAATTTGTAGGTCAATCGGGGTGGTGTCGAAGCTGTTGGTTTTCTGTTTCTTAGCACCGTCTTGCTTGACTGTCTCCTCCGATCTTTGTCTCTTGGACGTTCCTGGTTTCATTCCAGAAGAGGTGCTTGCCAGTGCTTGGTCTTTCCTAGCGTTGGCTAGCTGTTTCTTCCTGGAAGTCCCCTGAACTTTTCCCTTGTCGTTCCGAGCGGTCGAGTTATTGCCAGCCTGTTCACGGTTTGCCTTTTTAGGGACAGACCTAGATTTGGCAGCATCTACTCCTTTGCTCTCCGACTCTTCGGAATTCACTTGCCCTGTTGTTCCCCTGGGTCCAGTGGCAGTCTCTGCCAGCTGCCGCTCAAAGTTCCTAACTAGCTTTCTGTGCTTTTTTAGGAGAGCTTTATCTCTCGAACTGAGCGTCGCAGGGTCTTTCAACTCGGTCTTTTCCACGAATCTTTTGGAGGATCTGTAGTTGCTGCGTTGCCTCGAAGCTTTGAGGGGTGCAGCAGACTTCAGCATAGTCTCTTCTTGACTCGGTTCCATCAGTAGCTCGTCCTCGGTTTGATTACCTATGGAAGGAGGTCTGTCCGAGGTCTCCGTACCTTTGATAGTTAAACTATCTATGTCGGGAAGGAGATCTACTGAGAGAATGACCGGTTGTCTTTTTAGCTCTCGTTTTTCTTCTTTGAAGTTTACTTTTGTCACTGGCGACTTAGCTTCCTGCGAAGCCAAGCCCTCGCCGGCAGCCGTGACTTCCGCCGACTCTTGAACGTATATCCCCGTTCGATTTTTTTCTTTCTGTAAACTTTTATCCATTCTTTTAGATTGACATCTCTGCTTTTGTTGGTTTTCTTAGTTGTCTTACTCCGCAGCTGGATTGCTGAAGAGTTAGACGTAAGCCCCCTCGCCACAACAAGGCGAAAACCATGAGGGGGAACTCAAATGATTACTTATTTTATTAAAAATTCACAGATACTTGTCGACTAAAACCAACAATGAATTAAATTAATTAAGAAAAAAAACATAAAAATAAAATAAATATTTTATCTACATTAGCAAAATGTACAAGTTCACATACAGATTAATAAATAAAAAAAAAAAAATAAAAAAAGGAACTTTTGTTTATTTATCTATCACATCAAGAGCTTATAATTGGTACTTTCTATGGGACTTTCTTTTTCATTTGTATCCGAGTACTAAACAAATTCAGTGAGTTACTACATCAACGACTTGGCTGTATACTTCCTCTTTTCCTTCCTCCTCTTCGTCCTCTGAACAATCCACTTCTTCTTCCTCTTCATATTCTTGGAGTTCATTTTCCAACACTTCACATGGGTATTAGGCTATGGTGTTATTGATGATAGCTCGCTTGGAAGAACGCTTGATCGCAGAAATTCGTTTCGGAAAATCATTCAGGATAATTTCATACCGCCGTCTAGAATTATTAATTATTCTTTGAAATTTTTTTTTAAATTCGTTTCTGTATATTTCGGATCAGAATATGTGATCAACTCAAAAAAAAATTGAAAAGTCTTAACAAAACGACTGAATTTTTCGTTTGGTTTTGTACGGGATACCCCAGACCATGACACGAGGGTGAACAATTTGCGCGAAAACAAAGCGTCGATGACTCTGTAGCTGACATTATCGCCATATTGGCGACTCTTTGGTCCACAAATTGAAGAAAACTTGCGAAACCAAAAAAAAATAAAAATAAAAATACATTTATGTTAAAATTTGTACCCAAACTCTAATCAAGTTTTTTATAAGCAGCAAAATATTTATCAAAATTTAAACTTTTTGACACCAACGTGTAGTGGACAAGAATTAGAAACTATTTGCATTCAAATTATCCTTTAAGGATAAGAAATTTTGAAATGTTCAAACAAAATAGAACTTTTTTTTTGTCAATTTTTTTTTTGTCATCCCTTCACTCCAAGAGTCAAATTCCAAAATATTTATCAAAATGGAAAATTTTTTACACCAACGTAAAGTGGACAGGAATGAGAAACTATTTGCATTCAAATTATCCTTTAAGGATAAGAAATTTTGAGATGTTCGACCAAAATAGAACTTTTTTTTCAATTTTTTCTTCTTTTTTGTCATCCCTTCACTCCAAGAGTCAAATATCAAAATATTTATCAAAATGGAAAATTTTTGACACTAACGTGTAGTGGACGAGAATTTAAAAGTATTTGATGCAAATTCTACTCTCAGGATAAACAATTTTAAAATTATTACTATTTTTATTCTCAGATCAAAAAAAATCTAAGTTTTTCGTCGAAAGAAAAAGCACACAAGTTTGTTTTACATATATAGGGTGTTCACTAGTATAACTTACCAAATTCTCAAAAAAATCTTTATTGTTTAGCTTTCCTCCGAAATCTATGAGCTGTTCGATAGTGTCGATGGGTTCGAAAACGATTGTAGTTTTATCCATGTCTTTTGTTGTTTGGACAGTCTTGATTTATGTGGTCGTTAACAACATAAATTTTTCTGGCTTGTTGCTCATCATAGCTTTGTTCGAGGTCGAGCTGGATATTATCGTTGCACAATTCCTGTCCCTGTATAAAACATGCTGGTTGGATTTCCACGGAGGGATGGTGCTGCTTCTCTTGATAAACAATGTCCATGGGTTGTTCCTCTTCCTGGTACTGAAAATAAAAATTAATGAAATTATATTTAGATACTGTCTAACGGCACGTAGTTCCGCGTACGCGAAATTAGTTCTCATACTTAAACAGTGTGGTATATATACATTGAGGTTAATTTAAATCCAAAAAAACTTTGCACATAACCAACCTTGCACCTACCCCCAATCCTATAGTGAATTGAAGCATGGGGGTTGCAGGGGGGCAGCATGCCCCCCCATACATACCTCACTGTTTAGCTATGGGCACTAATTTCGCGTACGCGAAACTATGTGCCTTTAGACAGACTCATATATTTATTCAAGGAGAACGTTACATACCTCGTTAAAATTCGATCGCTGGTTATCCGCACCAGCGGTTCGCTTCCTTGTTGTCACAGGGGTTTGGGCTTCCATGTCTGTTGTGGTGTCACTCATGTCGGACATTAGTCTGATGTCACTGACCGCTTGTTTATATGTTGGTATGAACGATCGCTTTACTATGCAATCATGTTCTGTCCAACCATCTGCTAGGGTTCCAGGTGGATCCCATGGCTTACGAAGAGCCTTCTCTTTTTTTACTTTTGGGGGCCACATAAGTTTCCATTTGATTCCCATTGGTGAGGAACCTCAGACAACGGGGCTCTACCACTTTTAATTGTTTGAACAATTTTAAAATAGTTCATTTTATTGGTTTACGTAGTCTTACTAAATAATTTTTTTGTTTTCCTCGGATCAAGGCGCTCACGGCTCACTTCACTTCGACTTCGTTTTCCGATACAAATACAAATTAAATTTGGTTTTGTTTCTTTGCTGTTTGCGCGCCAGAATTTCTCATTTAGTTCGGTGACAGAGATGTTATACATTCGCTATGACTGCTGACGAGAGTTTTTGATTGTTTTTAGCATCGTGTATCTGTCGTTTTTTGTCAGATACACAATGCTAAAAACAACAAAAAACTGTCGTCGCGCGAGTTAACACACCCTATAAAATACCCTTAGAAATTTAAGATAATATAAAAATATATGTTAATCTAAAGAATAACGAAGATACATATTGTTGCACACGCTACCAATGCCAAACACATTAAATAAGGATGTAAATAAAGAAAGGCATATGGTCACGTACACAACAAGTATGATAATTACTTAATTGTATGTTCAGGTTCATATATAAGAAACGATAAGAATATATATGTTCAGTTTAGAAAATAAGAAAGGATACCTAAGTATAAATATCACTGAAGTAACCGAAATGTGGCACTTCAGATTCAGGACTGTGTGTGTGTAGTTTGTGAGTCAAGATCATTAATAAAGGATCTTTTTAACAAATATTAAAACTCTGTTTTATTATTAATTGGCGATCTTGCCAGGAGTTAAATAAACTGTTTAACTTCTCGGAGACCAACTGGAAGGAAGACTGAGGACTTCCATAGTAAGATAAAATACAACAAATAATTTCACAAACCAAAATCTTGATTCAGTAGGACTAACTGGAATTATTAAATTGGCAAAAGTGAAATAAAAGTGGAACAAGCGATAAAATAGTTCAGTGTTCTTAAAAGTGATCAGTGCACAACAAAGTAATTATCAATTGAGGATCAATCTTAATGCAACTAGTAATTAACACAAAATTCAGTGAACAAACCTAGCATAGCAGAAGTTCCGAATAAAATTAATTCAGTGCCTTAATAATCTGACGATCAAAATAAATTCAAAATGAATGCACAACAAGTAGCAGAAATTTTAGCTAATCTCGAAGCTCTAAAAATTCAAAACTCTGAACTAAAAAATGCGTTCATTCAACAAGAAAAGTTAAATAATGATTTACTCAAAGACATATCAGCCTTAAGGCAAGCATCACATATTATTCCTGAAGAAAAGATTCTTACGGAAGTAAAAACTAATTACACAAGTGCTAACGATATTCAGTTAGATGCTTTTAAAAGCATACCAGTGTTTGACGGTGAAAGTGCTAATTATCAATTATGGCGAGACGAGTCAACACGATTAATAGCTGAAATTGAACAATTCAACACACATCCTAAATATGCGACAGCATTACCGATTGTGAAAAGTAAAGTTCAAGGAAGTGCTGCCACATTATTAACAAATCATAAAGTGATTTTTAATTTCGAAGCCATCAAGGCAAGATTAGATTATACTTATGCTAATCAGGAACCGCTTCACATTTTAGAAGACAAACTAAAATGTCTCAAGCAAGGAAAATCAACCTTAAGTGAATTTCACGACAAAGTAAACTGTGCATTAAATCAAATATTATGAAAAATTAATATGAGTGGAAGAACAAAATCAGCTATAGAATACAAAACTACGGAGGTAAACGAAGCTGCCACACGCACATTCATCGCAGGTATAACAGATCCCTTCATACAAGGATCATTATACAATGCTCATCATCTTGTGTTAGAAAGTGCATTTGCTGCCGCAAGACGCATTGAACATGATGCCACGAATCAAGGATTAAAAATCCCGAGTCATCAAAACGCCACGAACGACAAGATTTTCATGAGAGACGCCCTTACATACAAAGTAATGCCCCTCATAATAATCAAAATTATCAGAATTTCCAAAGAAATTCGAATCAACAGCGATTGTTTAATAATCAGGGAAGAAACAATTGCAACGATGGGAGCAACAATCCATTCCCAAGAGATAATCATCCGATGGAAGTAGGAAATCGAGCTAATGCTGTAGCGACACATCATTCACCACAGAATCAACGGCCGAACTACAATCAACAGACTCAACAATCACAACAAGAAAAGCGAGATCAAGAGCCTAGTGGGAGTTTTCAGAATCAAAAGCAACAAAGAGTGAATAATAGTCGATATGATGACAACTATAGTGTTCGAGCAGAAACAGATATGGTAAATAATAATTTAAGACAAGATTCTTTAAACTAATAGACGGGTTGCTTTGCCTTACATTAACCAGTACTATATCAAGTACAAAATATAAAATTTTAATTGATACGGGAGCAACCCACAACTATATAGATATTAAGTGTGATTCAAGTGAAACTATAAAAATTAAACCGGTAAAAATGCGAACTATGCACGGCTTTTCTCTCATAGATTCAAAAAAAGAAATTAAATTAATGAACAAGAAAATTACGTTTTATGAATCAAAAAATATAGAAACATTCGACATGATTCTTGGTTTAGAAGGTTTGAGGAAATTAAATGCGGAAATTGACTTAATCAACATGACTTTAATCACCATGTGTAGTGAGGAGCCAGTTAATCATAAGTGCAATTATTTAATAGAAGAGAATATAGAGGATAGATATAAAGAAGAAATAGACGAATTAATTCGTGGTAATACAAGCATAGGTCCACTACCTTTTACGAATTCTACTCAGTGTACAATACGTACAAAAAATAATGAGCCTGTCTATGTAAAACAGTATCCATATCCTATTGCAGACAATCAATTTGTCAACAAAGAGATACAAAAACTCTTGAAGGAAGGCATAATACAGAGAAGCAATTCTCCATATAATAGTCCTATCTGGACAGTGCCAAAGAAAGGAATAGATGAGAATGGAAGACCAAAACGCCGTATGGTAGTAGATTTCCAAAAATTAAATTCTCAGACTATCGCTGATAAATATCCTATCCCGGACGTTAATATGACGATCCAAAATTTAAGAAAAGCTTCATATTTTTCCACTCTTGATTTAGAATCGGGTTTCCACCAAATCCTCATCTGTAAGGACGATAGAGAAAAAACCGCATTCGCAATCAACGGGGCGAAATACGAATTTGTACGTATGCCCTTTGGTCTTAAAAATGCTCCGAGCGTCTTTCAACGTACGTAGACGACATTCTTCGAGATTATATTGGAAAATTTGTACATGTTTACATCAATGATGTGTTGATATATTCTTCCTCAGCCGAAGAACACATGGAACACATTCGAATAGTATTCAATGCACTTAATAAAGCTACTTTAAAGATTTCGAATGAGAAATCAAAATTATTTCAAACTCAAGTAGAATACCTTGGCCATATAATTAAAAATAGGAAAATATGTACAAATCCTGAGAAAATTAGAGCTATAGAGGAATATCCTATACCTTCTAATGTTAAAGAACTTAGAGGATTTTTAGGCTTGACGGGATATTACCGTAAGTTTATAAAAAATTATGCTGACATAGTGAAACCCTTAACAATTTACCTCAGAGGCGAAAATGGGAATTTCAAAGCAAAAGAAAGCAAGGCAGTAAAAGTAAATCTCGACAAAATTGCCATAGTAGCAATAAATAGATTGAAAGACGCTTTGAAGGTACAAGTTGAATTATTACAACCGGATTTTGATAAATCTTTTGAACTAACTACTGATGCATCTAACGTAGCTATTGGAGCCGTTCTTAGTCAAAACAAAAATCCGATATTTTTCCTTAGTAGAACTCTCACAGATACTGAAGAAAGTTACAGTACAAACGAGAAGGAATTGTTAGCAATTGTATGGGCGCTGCAAAAATTAAGATATTATATATATGGAATCGCAGATTTGACCATATATACCGATCATCAAAGTTTAATCTATAGTATTTCGGATAAAAATCCCAAGACAAAATTAAAACGATGGAAAAATATCATCGAAGATTACGGAGCAGTATTAAAATACATGCCAGGTAAAGAAAATGTCGTAGCCGACGCCCTAAGCCGTCCAGCAATTAACACAAGTACTATTGAGACTGTACATTCCCAAGAAAGTTCAGATAATGAAGTCATAAAGACTAAAAATAGACCTTTTAATACATACAGTATACAAATCGAGTTAAAATACTCAAAAACCCAGTCAGGTATCGAAACAAAGAATATTTTTGAAAACAGGATACGGCATGTAGTCACGTTTAAAAATAACGATGAAGCAATTTCCTTGTGCAAGGAAATATTTCAACCAAATAAAATAATCGCGTTATATACTTCGCCGGAAATCATATTCAGGCTACAAAAAGCAATAAAATCCTTTTTCCCGACGACAAGATTTATATACACGCCAATAAAACTAAGTGATATCACTGAACGTGACGATCAACTGCGCATTATAGCAGAAACCCATGATCGAGCACATAGAAGCTATCGCAACAATATACTCGAAATAAACGAGAAATATTATTGGCCAGGTATAACAAAGAATGCTAAGGCATATAATAAAAAATGCGCAGCATGTCTTTTTGGTAGATACGACCGCAACCCACCGAAAGAGCCACTACAAAAATCGAATATACCGACATGTGTAGGTGAATACAACCATATGGATATATATTTCAATGACAATCTTATGTTTCTCACAGCTAAAGATAAATATAGCAAGTACATGATTGTAAGGCAAATAGAAAATAGATTGCAACTGTATAAGAAAGCTGAAGAAGTATTGACCAACATCTTTACACAATGTAAAAGACTTATGACAGATAATGAGAATTGTTTCAATACAGTCACATTAAAACAAATTTGTGAAAAACTAAAGATTGAAAAAATCACAACGCCAGTATACAGAAGTACAGCAAACGGACAAGTAGAGCGTTCCCACAACACTCTCAGTGAATTAAGTAGAATATTAATGATTCAAAATTGCACGAATTTCGAAGAAGAAGTATTCGACAGTGTAAAAAAAATTAAATAATTCAATTCACACGGTAACGGGATTTAGACCTTCAGAATTATTCTTTAATCAGTTAAAATTCAATAATAGTGAACAAATTATTAAAAAATTAGAGTGTGCATCTAACAAGGTTTTAGTACGTTTAAACAAAAATTCCACGCATAACGAATTTAAAAAGGGTGATATAATATTCACCATAATTAAAGGAATTCGAAAGAAATCGAACGCTCGGCACATAAAATATATAGTAGAAAAGGATCAAGGTGATACCATTTTAACAACAACTAATGTCGTAGTTCACAAAAATAATATTAAAAACAATTATTTTCAGGAAGATGAAAACATTTGCATTCCTAATATTACTCGTGAATGTAATCGCGCTTATAACCGCGAAGATAAAAATAAAAAACGTTCAGGACGAGAAAATAATAGTAACCCAAACAGATAGTGGGTATATTTATGAAGCCACGAATAGAATTTACCATTTAAATAACTTAACAAAAGTCTTAAATATATTCCATGAAATACTAAACAAAAATAATGAAAGGAGTCAACAAGAACTCACTTTAATTAGGAAGATTAAAAATCTCGAGAATCAGTTAAATTTTCATAAGATAAATAAACGAAGTATAAATTTTTTGGGCAAACTAATCAAATACGCTTATGGAAATTCAGATCACGATGACCTTGTAGCAATTGAAACAAGTCTTAACGACATTATAAACAACAATAACAAACAACGAGTAATTAACTCCCAATTTGACAAAATTATTAGAGATATGAATCCACAAAATATGAAAGAATAAGTCCTACTAACGGAAATTTATGAAGAACTGTTAAATATTGTTAGAACAATAAATGCTGCAAAGGTAAATGAATTTCTTTCAGAAACTCTTAATATTGAAGATATTCACAAAATAATATCACATTAACATGAAGATATTCCTATTATAAATATTTTAGAATATTCAAACATTACTCTTGTAAAAACTAAAGATTATTTAGTAACAGTATACAAATATCCAATTATTAAAGAAAAATGCGAAAATTATAAAATCACGCCTATTTCATTTAGACATGGAAAAATTATAATAGATAAAATGATCGCAAAATGTAACGAATCTTTTATCAGAATTAACAATTGTATGAACTATTTGAATAGTTATATATGTAAAATTAATAAAGATACAGATAATAATTGCACTTTAGCAATGTTAAATAACAATCCAGCAAATTGTAAAGTTTCACAAGAATACGATCAACCTATCGTTAGAATAGAATCAAACATTATATTGTTAAATAACGATCATATTTTAAATAATACAATTATTACAGGGAAAAACCTGATTACATTTGAAGATTCCATAAATATTGATGGAAAAACATATACAAACATAAATAACGAAATAAAAAATATTTTAATGAATAAACATAATGAAACATTAATCATAGATGAAATTGTAAATTCCAATTCCATGTACTCATTTGATAACATAGATTCATTAAGAAAATATACAATTCCTTTTGAAGAAGAACCCGTATGGTCTACCTTTAAACTTTTTTTCATTATATTCATGTTCCTTGCATTAAGTATTTTATCAATCAAATTTATAAAATTAATTTTGAAATGGAAAAAATTAAACAATGATGAAAATTTCCAAAAATTATATGATTTAGAATTACAGAAACTAAAATGTAAAATATAACTTTGATATATTGTAAAAAAACGAGTACGTTTTTATTCAGGGGGGGAGAGAGTTAACACACCCTATAAAATACCCTTAGAAATTTAAGATAATATAAAAATATATGTTAATCTAAAGAATAACGAAGATACATATTGTTGCACACGCTACCAATGCCAAACACATTAAATAAGGATGTAAATAAAGAAAGGCATATGGTCATGTACACAACAAGTATGATAATTACTTAATTGTATGTTCAGGTTCATATATAAGAAACGATAAGAATATTTATGTTCAGTTTAGAAAATAAGAAAGGATACCTAAGTATAAATATCACTGAAGTAACCGAAATGTGGCACTTCAGATTCAGGACTGTGTGTGTGTAGTTTGTAAGCCAAGATCATTAATAAAGGATCTTTTTAACAAATATTAAAACTCTGTTTTATTCTTAATTCGCGCGTTGGTTTTGGAGAGCCTTTAACCTTCCTATACCCGCGCATTGGTCTGTGAGACCGTCAAATTACTTTACCGCAAATATTTTAGTAATGGTGCAATTTAGCGCAGTGTGCTTTATAGTAGCTTCGTGATTTGTTTCATCCCTTATTTTATTGTGGCTTAAGTTTTTGTGCGGTGAGCACGTGTAGTGGTTTCAAACATTATTCGGTCTGTGAGAACGGCGCGGGTATAGACGTAATTAATTTGAGCAGGTAATTTTTTTTTCTATGCATATATTTATGCGTTTGTATGTCTTATAATTATTGTTTTATATAGCTGTATATTATATTAAATATTGGATATGAATTCCGAAAGGATAAGGTTGATGTTTGAGGAAGAAAATTCGGATTCCACATTCCAATTACGAAGATGAAAATGACAGCGATGTGGAGGACCTGGTTGAACAACAGTGGCCTATTTCACCAACTTACAAATTGTAATTTACATGCGATTTCTTACAAATTTTGTTAAAAAATCAATTTATTCTGTTTCACAAAATGTTTGTAATACAAAATTGTAGTTGTAATTATCAAAGGGAAATTTGTTTGAATATCTCTATTTTCGTTTCACCAAGTGTAATTTTTGTTTGTACTTTACAAGTACAAATTTGTAAAAATTCAGGTGTTTTTATAAGCTTCTGTTTCACCAAATAAAAGAATTTTACAAATTTGTGAAGATTTAGAAAAATTCTTACAAAAGAAAGTTCATGTGAAATTTTATTTACAATTTGTAATTTTTCAATAGAAATATCTTTCCGAACCTAAAAAGCGAAGGCATAGTAGTATTACAAGTGAATATTTTGCGATAAAAAGCTCAAGAATCTATCGGTCGCGTATTTGCAGATTCATTTGCTTTCAAGGAATAGTTTTACATAAACCGTATAAGAATAGATTAAATAATAAGAATAATTGAATCACGATTGGTAATGCGCCTGAAAAAATGTTTTTAATAACACAAATTGGAAATGTTGACATTTTATCATGAGTTCTCAGACATGCATGCCCATTGTAATTGTGAAGTCGTTTTTGATGTATTCTATGAAAATATTGAAGGCTATAAAGTAGGGTGGATCGTTTTAGTATGAAAAAATATATTTTTCGGAAAATCGAGTTCGGCCGCCGTCCCTAATTTACCTTTATGCCACTTGTGGGTTATAGGTTCATTGCCTGGTTAAAGAAATGAAAAAGAACACAATTTCACCGAAACTTTGAAATCTAAACAAATTCAAATCAGCTCTATTAAAATTAGTTTAAATACAACTTAATTTAAGAATTGGCAATATTAATGGCCAGTATCAAGTATTGTGCAGTAATATTTACAGTGTAAGAGCTGTATTGCTTCATGATTGCGGATAGTGCAAGATATTGAAGGATATATAAAAAAATATAATTTATGTTGCAGCTTCTAATATTATATTTCTTCACGTGATAAACAAATACAAAATAAATAGGCAGAAAGGTTTTAATCTTGGAGAATAATATTGCACAGTGTAACGACGCACGGCCAATTTTTACTCAATTTTTTTTGGGTAGTATTTTGGGTATTAATATGGCTTTGTATAAAGGCCGCATTATAAGTATAGTTTGAAAAAAATAGTGCAAACATCAATTTGAAAAACACATTCTCTCTGTATTATCCTTTTAAGCCTGCTTAAATGGGCTGATGGATGGCTCAAAAGTCCACAGGAATTTTATGAGGACTTTTGACCAACCACAATGGTTGATTTGTGGATTTATTAGCCACCTGACCTCTGGACCTATGACGCTACGTCTTGTGCTTTGACTACGAAAACTTATCTTTTATATATAGTGAAACTTTTGTCAATGGAGGACCTAAAGCCTAAGGGAAGTGCGATACGATCGAGACTATGAACAAAGAATTCCAAGCCCAATACAGAAGCTCGTCTCACAATTACGCATTACACTTTTATGGGCACAAGGAAAAAAGATTAAGAAGATTTCGAATGTCATCTCCAAGAAGTCTTTGACTCAATAATATAGGCCGTGGACCATAGGGTCATTATTTCACTATGAATGGACCCATAGATGTATATTTTTTTTTGAATAAAGGTCAGAAGTCCATAACTTTGGCAAACGAATAAGTTTCATGAAACAAAGTCTTGAAGTCAGTTCCACTGGTATTTTAATTGTCCTATTATATATTGATTATAAAAGCAGCTCCGTGAAGCCACGGATCAAAATGTTCTAAACGCTTCATATATAGTAGTTGCTCCTGGCGTAATAATTATGGTAAGGGCGTTCGAATGTGACGACAGAGCTGCCTCTCCACCTAAAACCAAAAATGTTTTTGTCATGTCTGCTGTCTCTTAGCGGGAAAAGACAAACAAATTAATTAAGCCATTCGTAACTGAGACCTAAGTCCATAATTTATAATTACATTTATATATGCCTCGTCAATCAAAGATATAAAAAATGAGCCTTTTACTCTATTTTTTCCATATGATTTGTATGAAAAAAAAAACATATTTTTACAAATTTTCAAAGGGTTTGGTGCAGTACAAAATGAAATATTTCGAAATGTACCATTTTTAATGTATTTGATAGTGACAATTTTCTGTCAGTAGCCGAAATCGAAATTAAAAAAAAAAAATGTCGATCCACCCTACTATAAAGTGCACTCAACGCTTGATACCTACGCAGCAGACTCTCACAAATTTGTGAGAAATTATTGTTTTTTACAAGTCTGGCAAAAAAGTGGTGAAACCGTTTTTTTTTGAATTTGTAAATCAGCTACAATTTCCTCTACTTTTCTTACTCTTTTTTACAAATTTGTTGGAACTATTTTTGTTGTTTGTGAAACAGAAATTAAGTTTACAAATTTTTAATTGCAGATTACAAGTACAAATTTGTAATTGTAATTGTAATTTGGTGAAATAGGCCACAGGAGGCAGACATTGACACTGAGCAAGATGATGATTCTGATAGCGATGCAGAAGTTGCAGAAAACTCTGCAGACTACTACATTGGCACAGATAATCATACAAAATGGAAGAAAACTCCTCCATCAATGAAGGTAAGACGACAAAATAGAAACATTGTGACTCAGCTACCTGGTGTAAAGGGCGAAGCAAAGAACATGAAAGAACCAGGTGAGATATGGAAGTTGTTTTTTACTGAAAATGTAATGAGCCAGATCACGGCCTACACCATAGAGTACCTATATTACCTAGAGAACCGACCGGTACCCCTCTTGCCTTAAACACCCGCAAATTTTATTTGAGGTGAGTAAGTGAAAACTCTCTTTATCCTTGATGTCCAGCCAGAGAGCTCGAAAAATCAATACGCAACTGCCCTTATAGAAGCAGTAGTATTTTATTTCTAAAAGAACATGGAAATAAAAGATTACAATAATTGTTCTTGTTTTATCTTATTAAGTATACTCACCGCAGTTTGCACTCTCCGACCGTTCAGCTACAAGGATGGATTTCAAAAGAAAGATCTTTTTTGACATATGAGAAAAAGAAGATCGAAAATCAAAATGGCGAAAGAATTATGTCCGGTGTGAGGAGTGCAAACTGCGGCGAGAAAAATGGTGACAGCTATAGATGTTCGTCGATTAATAAGTTGTCGTCTAGGTGGTGCTGCATGGAAGTTCTGTTTGCGTAAATACTTAAGGTCGTTCTTCCACATCCCCGCCCCCGTGAATCAACCCGATTCACCATCCACTCTGAGAACGGCCAATTTAGATACGGGCCAACGGAGAACTCCAGACTTGGTACGAACATCGGCTCGTCTCACTACTCCATCTGCACCTTGATAAACTCGTTCTACTCTTCCTCGGCACCATTGTTTTCTGGGCATGTCCTTGTCACAAATGAATACTAGGTCTCCTTCTTGCAGAGGCTCTGATATTTGGCACCACTTGGATCGGCGTGTCAATGTTGGCAAATATTCAGAGATCCAGCGCTTCCAAAATCTGTCTCGAAGTTGACGGGCAATTCGCCACTGTTTTCGAAGAGTACACAGCTTCTCAAATGGCTCACTTCCACTTGGCGTCTGGGCAGTGTTAGCTGTTCCAAGTAGAAAATGATTCGGCGTGAGCGGCTCCTCCTGGTCAACAGAAATTGGCAAATGAGTCAAAGGCCTCGAATTGACGACATTCTCCGCTTCAATCATCAGACATTGTAGCGTATACTCGCGGGGTGAGACTTCCTTCAGTGTATGTCGAAGTACCTTTTTTACGCACTGAACCATGCGTTCCCAAGCACCTCCCTCAGATGGATTACTAGGGCAGTTGAAAACCCATTCAACTCCCTTGGCTGACAGCTCATCTTGAATACGGTCGCAATCGAACACCTCGCTGAAACGTTTCGCCTGTTGATCCGCTCCCACGAAATTCTTTCCATTATCGCTGCGCATCCGGACAGGCACTCCTCGACGATTAATGAAATTCCGTATGGTTAGAATACATGCGTCTGTTGAGAGATCACAGGCAACCTCTAGGTGGACAGCTCGGACAACGAGACACGTAAATAATGCCACCCATCTCTTTTCGACCCGACGACCAATAGTTACTGTTAAGGGTCCCAAATCATCCAGGCCAGTGTTGGTGAACGGTCTTAAATACGGCGTCAAACGATCCTCTGGCAGAGGCCCCATCAAGGGTGTAACAGACTTGATTCGTTCTAGCTTACACATTGCGCATTTAGAAATTACCTTTTTCAAAACTTGTCTAAGGCGTGGTACCCAATACAGGCGGCAAACTTCACAGATAGTAGCTTCGACGTTCTGATGTTTCATCTTGTGATGGTAATAATCCACGACCAGCTTAGTAAACTCATGTTCAGGCGGCAAAATAATAGGTCTTCTAGTTGAATATGGAAGCCAGCTGGCAGCATCAATCCGACCACTCACACGTAAGACGTCATCCTCATCGACGTATGGCATCAGGTTGTGCAAAGGACTTTCTGTGGTAAGACATTGACCATCTTTGACTCGGGTAATATCGGCGCCATACATTTCATCTTGTGCTTGGCGGCATAGCACAAGTTCAGTTGAATTTAGTTCGTCTACTGTCAATCCATTTGCTGGCCTTATTTGACGTAGTGAGCGAACGTATCGTATGACATAAGCGATGGACCTCTTCAGCTTCAAAAAAGAAGAAAAGTTGGAAAATTTAATAAAATTTTTACTTACGACAAGAAGAGCGAATTTTGATGGGAGTTCCTCATCTTCAGTTACTTCGTGGTTGCTAACGTTGGCTAAGTCAGCAGGCCACAAGTTTTCCCTTTGTTTCAGAAACCCAGGTGCATTTAACCACCTCGATGAAGGACTAAATTCGACAGGGCAATTTGATCGAGTTGCTTCATCGGCCACGTTTTCTTGGGTAGGTAGCCACCTCCAGTTAGACGCTTCAGTGGCGGCAAGAATTTTAGCTATTCTGTGGGCCACAAATGGTTTGTAGCGACTGTTCTGTGAGCCAATCCACTTGATGACTGTCTTGGAATCTGTCCAAAAAACACAGCGGCTGACTTGAAGTGTTTGGTGCTCTTCTACTATCGTTTGCATCAAACGAGTTCCCAAAACGGCAGCTTGGAGCTCAAGGCGTGGGATAGTCATAGGCTTCAATGATGCGCACTTGGTTTTGGCACAAACAAATGCGGTTTCAACTTCTTTGTTCAACGACTCAGACCTCCAGTAAGCTACGGCGGCAAATGCTTCCTCGCTTGCATCAACAAATATGTGAAGCTGGAGCTCCTTCGGTAAACCATTGAGGAAGTAGTAGCGTGGAATCTGAAACCCAACAACTTTGTCCAAATTTTTGCACCAATTGATCCAAGCTGCATAGATGTTATTGGGCAATGGCTCATCCCAAAGTAACTCGTACCTCCAGACCTCACGCATCAATAGTTTGGCACAGACCAAAAAATTTGCCAAAAATCCCAATGGGTCAAAGACTGACATGATGACGCTGAGCAGCTCTCTTTTACTAGGGCATATTTCTCCAGCTATAATGTGAGGATCAACTCGGTGGAACCTGAGTTCATATCTGAAAGTGTCACTCAAGGGCTGCCAAAACATACCCAAGACTTTCTCCGTGATCAAGCTTCCAGCGGTCGACTGGTGTTTTGTGGCTGTGACTGTTTTGGACTCTGCGTCATCCTCTAGGGCACTAAGTACTTCTGGTGAATTTGAACTGAAGCTTCGCAATTGAAAACTGGCATCTTTATGTATTTCACGAACTTGTTTTGAGACGGCAATGGCTTCATCAATTGACTCGAAACTGTCCACAAAGTCATCAACGTAGTGGTGCTGCATGATAGACTTCACTGCTCTGGCATTAGTCTCAAGACGTTCCAGTGCATTAATAGATTTGACGTATTGGGCAGCGCAAGGTGAGCAAGAAGCGCCAAAGGTCATGACTTGCATCTCATAGACTTCAGGGTTCACTTCTGTATCTCCAAAGCGCCAGAGAAATCTTTGTTAATTTCTATCCTCAGGTCGAATGAGCACCTGGTGAAACATTTCACGGATGTCTCCGCACACTGCGATAGCACCCACTCGAAAGTTGAATAGCACCGATGGCATCGGCTGATACTCCTGTGGTCCCTTCAGTAAACAAGAATTGAGTGAAATCCCATTTACTCTGGCGGCGGCGTCAAACACCAAGCGAAGTTTCCCTGGCTTGTTGGGATTCACTACGGCAAAGTGTGGAAGGTACCACGTTCTAGGACCTACCTTGGCGGCCTCTGCTGGCTGCAGCTGGCGAGCGTACCCCTTCGCAACGTAAGAGCTAATGATGTCGTTGTAGGCGGCAGCAAAAGCATCATCCCTCTTCATTTTACGCTCAATACCTATGAGCCTCCTTTTTGCCATGGCATAGGAATCCGGAAGCTCAATTTCATCACGCTTCCAAAGTAGTCCAGTTTGGAATCTTCCATTGATTTTGATTGTAGTTGACTGCAGAATACTACGAGCACGCATGTCTTCTTCGGTTTCTACCACTGGTGCTGGCCGCACCCCAAAGCTTTCCGTCTCGAAGTAATCTGCAACTAGTTTGTGGAGGACATCTTCACTTGTGTTGATCAGCAGGCATGATATCTTCAGTGGTGAGACTGTCTTCGTTGGACCAAATACTACCCATCCGAGTTCTGTGTGTGCAGCATATGGCCCACCATCTCGAAGTTGAATAGTCTCACTTGGCAGACCTAGGTGACAGTGGTCCAAGCCAATGAGAATCTGCGGCGTGATGTCATCATAAGGGTAAATAGGCAACCGATCAAAACATTCTGCATCCCTGTGCAAATCGTTTGCATTCAGGCTTTGCATCGGTAGACAAAGGTTTGAAACACCATAAACGTTACGAAGCAGATGTTTCTTCTTGTTATTTGTTCCACTGATGTGAACGTTGACCACAGTTGCAGGTTCTTGAGCAGCTCTGCCCCCAAACCATTGGAGATCCAACTCACGGATATCACCATTCAGTCCAAGATCTTCAATTAGGCTTCTATCCATCATGGTTATTGAAGAACCTTCATCCATAAGAGCGTAAGTGTCGACTCGCTTTAAGGGTCCATACATGGTGACAGGCAGCACTCGAAAAAGTAATTTGTTGTTCTTATCTGGGCTCTGTGAACAGCTGAGAACTGCTTCCTTTGTTTTGATGGCGTCTTGTTTTTTCTGTGCACGTGGAATTTGTGTACCTTCAGAGACAGGTTGTCTTTGTTGGTGCAACAACTGGTGGTGACTCCTTTGGCACTCATCAATACCACAAGATTTTCGACGGCGGCGGCAGAACCTCAGCGAGTGTCCTACTTCCAGGCATGTGGAGCACAATCGACATCTTTTGGCTTGTGTCCACCTTTCACTCACACTGCATTCCAAAAATTGTTTGCATTCGGGTATTCTGTGACGGCTTTGACAGATTGGACACTTGACTGCATCTGCTGGTGGACCCTCGGCTGCATGGAGAACTGAACGGCGTTTTGGTTCAATTGCTGTTCGACTACCGGTAATCTTGTCATCTTGTACCGCGGAAATCAAACTTGCAACTCCACTCAACCAGTTGCTGAAGTCGACAATAGTTGGATACGGCTGGATCTGAGCTGCAAATCCAGCCCACTGAATCCTTTGGCTCATAGGAAGCTTATGTATAAGCTCTTTCAGTAGGGTCGGGTTAGCTAAATGATGTTGACCATTGATTGATGACAAAAACACAGCAAGATTCTTCGCCTTCACGGCAAATGGTATCAACCTTTCCATTGAGGTTTCAGAGATCGGGGCAATTTGTCTAACTTGCTGGAGCTGACTCTCTATCAACTGTTCAGGGCGACCAAAACTAGAACGTAATTGCTCCATAACCAAATTCACGTTCTCGGCATGAATCATCATGCACTTCACCGCATCACGTGCTTGGCCTTTTAAAGATTTTTGGAGACGCATACTATTTTCCAAATTACTGTAGTTGTAGACTGCTGTTGACTCAAAATATGCACTTGAAAACATAGGCCAGTCTTCTGGATCCCCGCTGAATTGGGGCAAATCTTGAAGCTTTCGTGGCGCAGTGAATTGCTGCTGAGATACACCACTGTAGCTTCCAGAAAATCCAGAGTAGGTTGGAGTGGTATGCGTTATAGGGTTATTTGCAGAGAACCATGTTGGCGCTGATGACTGCCCATTAAAATTTCCTGCCACACCGGCGAGTGTTACGTGATGGTTAACTGTACTTACCGGCTGCGAAAAGTTTACACTATATAGCGGGTTGGAGAACGGTATTGTTGGAAGTGACTTGCCATGAGTTACGGTAGTGGATAACGGTGGCATCCAATGCGGAACTGTGGATGCGATGGTAGGCATTAATCTGTTCTGTATCTGCAGCGCCTCGTTCAGAGATTCGCATTGTGAATTTTTTCATTCAACTTAATTTGAGTACTTTTTAGCTCACTCTCAATTGCGATTAACCTCCTCTGAAACTCGTCGAGTATATTTTGTGTGGAAGCAGTTTGAGCGACGGCTTCAGCATTTGTAGCTGAAACTTTTGCAGCGCTCTTTACAATTTCAGCTACTGATACTGCGGCATTGATATCAGCAACAGCTGATTTTGGAGCACCCTTTAACAAACCAGTTGATACTGCGGTGGCATTGGCATTCCCGCTTGAAATTCCTCGCGAAGAACCAGCAGGCAAATTATAGACACTCATATTGTCCATATCGACCAATGGAACTCCTTGTAAAGGGGTGCCTATGGATGCGGAGGCATTTGCATCGATCAATAGAACCTCGTCTATCGATACGGCGGCATTGTTATTTGCCGCTGGTACATTGGTCGCCTGACCATCGTTGTTGTCTTTCATTCTCAGGCTGGCGGAAAGCGAATCTTCGGGGTTAAGGCGAGGGCTTCTTCTAGGTGGTGTACGGTGCATTACTTGTACGAGCACACCACGGCGGCAAGGGTTATGTCTGCAACAATCTGCAATTTAGTCCTCGGCGTGGGACTGGCGATTGCAAATTGAAAATGCGTGACTTAATCTACGAATGGCGGCAATTGCAAATAATAAAACGCAATTTATTCCACGGCAGGGATTACTCAATTGCGAAATAAAACGCTATCCTTGATGTCCAGCCAGAGAGCTCGAAAAATCAATACGCAATTGCCCTTATAGAAGCAGTAGTATTTTATTTCTAGAAGAACATGGAAATAAAAGATTACAATAATTGTTCTTGTTTTATCTTATTAAGTATACTCACCGCAGTTTGCACTCTCCGACCGTTCAGCTACAAGGATGGATTTCAAAAGAAAGATCTTTTTTGACATATGAGAAAAAGAAGATCGAAAATCAAAATGGCGAAAGAATTATGTCCGGTGTGAGGAGTGCAAACTGCGGCGAGAAAAATGGTGACAGCTATAGATGTTCGTCGATTAATAAGTTGTCGTCTAGGTGGTGCTGCATGGAAGTTCTGTTTGCGTAAATACTTAAGGTCGTTCTTCCACATCCCCGCCCCCGTGAATCAACCCGATTCACCATCCACTCTGAGAACGGCCAATTTAGATACGGGCCAACGGAGAACTCCAGACTTGGTACGAACATCGGCTCGTCTCACTACTCCATCTGCACCTTGATAAACTCGTTCTACTCTTCCTCGGCACCATTGTTTTCTGGGCATGTCCTTGTCACAAATGAATACTAGGTCTCCTTCTTGCAGAGGCTCTGATATTTGGCACCACTTGGATCGGCGTGTCAATGTTGGCAAATATTCAGAGATCCAGCGCTTCCAAAATCTGTCTCGAAGTTGACGGGCAATTCGCCACTGTTTTCGAAGAGTACACAGCTTCTCAAATGGCTCACTTCCACTTGGCGTCTGGGCAGTGTTAGCTGTTCCAAGTAGAAAATGATTCGGCGTGAGCGGCTCCTCCTGGTCAACAGAAATTGGCAAATGAGTCAAAGGCCTCGAATTGACGACATTCTCCGCTTCAATCATCAGACATTGTAGCGTATACTCGCGGGGTGAGACTTCCTTCAGTGTATGTCGAAGTACCTTTTTTACGCACTGAACCATGCGTTCCCAAGCACCTCCCTCAGATGGATTACTAGGGCAGTTGAAAACCCATTCAACTCCCTTGGCTGACAGCTCATCTTGAATACGGTCGCAATCGAACACCTCGCTGAAACGTTTCGCCTGTTGATCCGCTCCCACGAAATTCTTTCCATTATCGCTGCGCATCCGGACAGGCACTCCTCGACGATTAATGAAATTCCGTATGGTTAGAATACATGCGTCTGTTGAGAGATCACAGGCAACCTCTAGGTGGACAGCTCGGACAACGAGACACGTAAATAATGCCACCCATCTCTTTTCGACCCGACGACCAATAGTTACTGTTAAGGGTCCCAAATCATCCAGGCCAGTGTTGGTGAACGGTCTTAAATACGGCGTCAAACGATCCTCTGGCAGAGGCCCCATCAAGGGTGTAACAGACTTGATTCGTTCTAGCTTACACATTGCGCATTTAGAAATTACCTTTTTCAAAACTTGTCTAAGGCGTGGTACCCAATACAGGCGGCAAACTTCACAGATAGTAGCTTCGACGTTCTGATGTTTCATCTTGTGATGGTAATAATCCACGACCAGCTTAGTAAACTCATGTTCAGGCGGCAAAATAATAGGTCTTCTAGTTGAATATGGAAGCCAGCTGGCAGCATCAATCCGACCACTCACACGTAAGACGTCATCCTCATCGACGTATGGCATCAGGTTGTGCAAAGGACTTTCTGTGGTAAGACATTGACCATCTTTGACTCGGGTAATATCGGCGCCATACATTTCATCTTGTGCTTGGCGGCATAGCACAAGTTCAGTTGAATTTAGTTCGTCTACTGTCAATCCATTTGCTGGCCTTATTTGACGTAGTGAGCGAACGTATCGTATGACATAAGCGATGGACCTCTTCAGCTTCAAAAAAGAAGAAAAGTTGGAAAATTTAATAAAATTTTTACTTACGACAAGAAGAGCGAATTTTGATGGGAGTTCCTCATCTTCAGTTACTTCGTGGTTGCTAACGTTGGCTAAGTCAGCAGGCCACAAGTTTTCCCTTTGTTTCAGAAACCCAGGTGCATTTAACCACCTCGATGAAGGACTAAATTCGACAGGGCAATTTGATCGAGTTGCTTCATCGGCCACGTTTTCTTGGGTAGGTAGCCACCTCCAGTTAGACGCTTCAGTGGCGGCAAGAATTTTAGCTATTCTGTGGGCCACAAATGGTTTGTAGCGACTGTTCTGTGAGCCAATCCACTTGATGACTGTCTTGGAATCTGTCCAAAAAACACAGCGGCTGACTTGAAGTGTTTGGTGCTCTTCTACTATCGTTTGCATCAAACGAGTTCCCAAAACGGCAGCTTGGAGCTCAAGGCGTGGGATAGTCATAGGCTTCAATGATGCGCACTTGGTTTTGGCACAAACAAATGCGGTTTCAACTTCTTTGTTCAACGACTCAGACCTCCAGTAAGCTACGGCGGCAAATGCTTCCTCGCTTGCATCAACAAATATGTGAAGCTGGAGCTCCTTCGGTAAACCATTGAGGAAGTAGTAGCGTGGAATCTGAAACCCAACAACTTTGTCCAAATTTTTGCACCAATTGATCCAAGCTGCATAGATGTTATTGGGCAATGGCTCATCCCAAAGTAACTCGTACCTCCAGACCTCACGCATCAATAGTTTGGCACAGACCAAAAAATTTGCCAAAAATCCCAATGGGTCAAAGACTGACATGATGACGCTGAGCAGCTCTCTTTTACTAGGGCATATTTCTCCAGCTATAATGTGAGGATCAACTCGGTGGAACCTGAGTTCATATCTGAAAGTGTCACTCAAGGGCTGCCAAAACATACCCAAGACTTTCTCCGTGATCAAGCTTCCAGCGGTCGACTGGTGTTTTGTGGCTGTGACTGTTTTGGACTCTGCGTCATCCTCTAGGGCACTAAGTACTTCTGGTGAATTTGAACTGAAGCTTCGCAATTGAAAACTGGCATCTTTATGTATTTCACGAACTTGTTTTGAGACGGCAATGGCTTCATCAATTGACTCGAAACTGTCCACAAAGTCATCAACGTAGTGGTGCTGCATGATAGACTTCACTGCTCTGGCATTAGTCTCAAGACGTTCCAGTGCATTAATAGATTTGACGTATTGGGCAGCGCAAGGTGAGCAAGAAGCGCCAAAGGTCATGACTTGCATCTCATAGACTTCAGGGTTCACTTCTGTATCTCCAAAGCGCCAGAGAAATCTTTGTTAATTTCTATCCTCAGGTCGAATGAGCACCTGGTGAAACATTTCACGGATGTCTCCGCACACTGCGATAGCACCCACTCGAAAGTTGAATAGCACCGATGGCATCGGCTGATACTCCTGTGGTCCCTTCAGTAAACAAGAATTGAGTGAAATCCCATTTACTCTGGCGGCGGCGTCAAACACCAAGCGAAGTTTCCCTGGCTTGTTGGGATTCACTACGGCAAAGTGTGGAAGGTACCACGTTCTAGGACCTACCTTGGCGGCCTCTGCTGGCTGCAGCTGGCGAGCGTACCCCTTCGCAACGTAAGAGCTAATGATGTCGTTGTAGGCGGCAGCAAAAGCATCATCCCTCTTCATTTTACGCTCAATACCTATGAGCCTCCTTTTTGCCATGGCATAGGAATCCGGAAGCTCAATTTCATCACGCTTCCAAAGTAGTCCAGTTTGGAATCTTCCATTGATTTTGATTGTAGTTGACTGCAGAATACTACGAGCACGCATGTCTTCTTCGGTTTCTACCACTGGTGCTGGCCGCACCCCAAAGCTTTCCGTCTCGAAGTAATCTGCAACTAGTTTGTGGAGGACATCTTCACTTGTGTTGATCAGCAGGCATGATATCTTCAGTGGTGAGACTGTCTTCGTTGGACCAAATACTACCCATCCGAGTTCTGTGTGTGCAGCATATGGCCCACCATCTCGAAGTTGAATAGTCTCACTTGGCAGACCTAGGTGACAGTGGTCCAAGCCAATGAGAATCTGCGGCGTGATGTCATCATAAGGGTAAATAGGCAACCGATCAAAACATTCTGCATCCCTGTGCAAATCGTTTGCATTCAGGCTTTGCATCGGTAGACAAAGGTTTGAAACACCATAAACGTTACGAAGCAGATGTTTCTTCTTGTTATTTGTTCCACTGATGTGAACGTTGACCACAGTTGCAGGTTCTTGAGCAGCTCTGCCCCCAAACCATTGGAGATCCAACTCACGGATATCACCATTCAGTCCAAGATCTTCAATTAGGCTTCTATCCATCATGGTTATTGAAGAACCTTCATCCATAAGAGCGTAAGTGTCGACTCGCTTTAAGGGTCCATACATGGTGACAGGCAGCACTCGAAAAAGTAATTTGTTGTTCTTATCTGGGCTCTGTGAACAGCTGAGAACTGCTTCCTTTGTTTTGATGGCGTCTTGTTTTTTCTGTGCACGTGGAATTTGTGTACCTTCAGAGACAGGTTGTCTTTGTTGGTGCAACAACTGGTGGTGACTCCTTTGGCACTCATCAATACCACAAGATTTTCGACGGCGGCGGCAGAACCTCAGCGAGTGTCCTACTTCCAGGCATGTGGAGCACAATCGACATCTTTTGGCTTGTGTCCACCTTTCACTCACACTGCATTCCAAAAATTGTTTGCATTCGGGTATTCTGTGACGGCTTTGACAGATTGGACACTTGACTGCATCTGCTGGTGGACCCTCGGCTGCATGGAGAACTGAACGGCGTTTTGGTTCAATTGCTGTTCGACTACCGGTAATCTTGTCATCTTGTACCGCGGAAATCAAACTTGCAACTCCACTCAACCAGTTGCTGAAGTCGACAATAGTTGGATACGGCTGGATCTGAGCTGCAAATCCAGCCCACTGAATCCTTTGGCTCATAGGAAGCTTATGTATAAGCTCTTTCAGTAGGGTCGGGTTAGCTAAATGATGTTGACCATTGATTGATGACAAAAACACAGCAAGATTCTTCGCCTTCACGGCAAATGGTATCAACCTTTCCATTGAGGTTTCAGAGATCGGGGCAATTTGTCTAACTTGCTGGAGCTGACTCTCTATCAACTGTTCAGGGCGACCAAAACTAGAACGTAATTGCTCCATAACCAAATTCACGTTCTCGGCATGAATCATCATGCACTTCACCGCATCACGTGCTTGGCCTTTTAAAGATTTTTGGAGACGCATACTATTTTCCAAATTACTGTAGTTGTAGACTGCTGTTGACTCAAAATATGCACTTGAAAACATAGGCCAGTCTTCTGGATCCCCGCTGAATTGGGGCAAATCTTGAAGCTTTCGTGGCGCAGTGAATTGCTGCTGAGATACACCACTGTAGCTTCCAGAAAATCCAGAGTAGGTTGGAGTGGTATGCGTTATAGGGTTATTTGCAGAGAACCATGTTGGCGCTGATGACTGCCCATTAAAATTTCCTGCCACACCGGCGAGTGTTACGTGATGGTTAACTGTACTTACCGGCTGCGAAAAGTTTACACTATATAGCGGGTTGGAGAACGGTATTGTTGGAAGTGACTTGCCATGAGTTACGGTAGTGGATAACGGTGGCATCCAATGCGGAACTGTGGATGCGATGGTAGGCATTAATCTGTTCTGTATCTGCAGCGCCTCGTTCAGAGATTCGCATTGTGAATTTTTTCATTCAACTTAATTTGAGTACTTTTTAGCTCACTCTCAATTGCGATTAACCTCCTCTGAAACTCGTCGAGTATATTTTGTGTGGAAGCAGTTTGAGCGACGGCTTCAGCATTTGTAGCTGAAACTTTTGCAGCGCTCTTTACAATTTCAGCTACTGATACTGCGGCATTGATATCAGCAACAGCTGATTTTGGAGCACCCTTTAACAAACCAGTTGATACTGCGGTGGCATTGGCATTCCCGCTTGAAATTCCTCGCGAAGAACCAGCAGGCAAATTATAGACACTCATATTGTCCATATCGACCAATGGAACTCCTTGTAAAGGGGTGCCTATGGATGCGGAGGCATTTGCATCGATCAATAGAACCTCGTCTATCGATACGGCGGCATTGTTATTTGCCGCTGGTACATTGGTCGCCTGACCATCGTTGTTGTCTTTCATTCTCAGGCTGGCGGAAAGCGAATCTTCGGGGTTAAGGCGAGGGCTTCTTCTAGGTGGTGTACGGTGCATTACTTGTACGAGCACACCACGGCGGCAAGGGTTATGTCTGCAACAATCTGCAATTTAGTCCTCGGCGTGGGACTGGCGATTGCAAATTGAAAATGCGTGACTTAATCTACGAATGGCGGCAATTGCAAATAATAAAACGCAATTTATTCCACGGCAGGGATTACTCAATTGCGAAATAAAACGCTATCCTTGATGTCCAGCCAGAGAGCTCGAAAAATCAATACGCAATTGCCCTTATAGAAGCAGTAGTATTTTATTTCTAGAAGAACATGGAAATAAAAGATTACAATAATTGTTCTTGTTTTATCTTATTAAGTATACTCACCGCAGTTTGCACTCTCCGACCGTTCAGCTACAAGGATGGATTTCAAAAGAAAGATCTTTTTTGACATATGAGAAAAAGAAGATCGAAAATCAAAATGGCGAAAGAATTATGTCCGGTGTGAGGAGTGCAAACTGCGGCGAGAAAAATGGTGACAGCTATAGATGTTCGTCGATTAATAAGTTGTCGTCTAGGTGGTGCTGCATGGAAGTTCTGTTTGCGTAAATACTTAAGGTCGTTCTTCCACACTCTTAGTTTACTCTTTTTTCCTTATCCGTGAATCCGTGTGAATGGTGGATCATCATCATCATCATCGTCGGCTCGACAACCGGGGTCCGGTCCTGGCGTCCTTCAACAAGTCTCTCCACCCATCCCGGTCTCGAGCCGCCGCCATCCAGTTGCGCACCCCAAGGCTCCGGGCGTCCTGGTCTACGCCATCTCTCCAGCGCAAGCATGGTCTACCACGCTGTCGTCTACCATAGAATGTACCACAAAGAACTTTCCGATCAGGTTCCTCTTCGCTCATGCGAGCTAGGTGCCCTGCCCACCGGAGTCTACCGAGCTTAATTTTTGTCACGATATCTGCTTCAAGGTAGATTGCGTACAATTCATGATTGTACCGTCTCCGGAATCGTCCTTCCTCACATATGGGGCCAACAATTCTCCTTAAGACTTTTCTCTCGAACGCGGCTAAGAGGTCGAAGTGCCTTTTGCTAAGCACCCAAGTCTCGGATTCATATGTGAGTACTGGCAGGACCATGGTCCTGTACAGCAGCAGTTTTGTAGTTATGGTGAGATTTCTGGATTTGAAGAGCTTTGACAGACTATAGTAGGCTCTGTTGGATTTGAGAAGCCGCCCGCGTATTTCTTCTTCTATATTGTTATCGGCTGCTACTATTGACCCAAGGTATTTAAAGGATTGCACCACTTCAAATTCGTGCTCCGCTACCTTGATTGTTTGACCAACTGTTCCTCTCGCATTCGACGCCACCATGTACTTTGTTTTACCTTCACTAATGTGCAGCCCCAGATTTTGTGCCGCCTGTGAATGGTGGATATAAAAACAAATTGGCGCATTAGTTCAAAAAGGGACGTGTCTACGGTTTAATTGTGAACAAAGTGGTGGCATTAGCTCAAAAAGGTGTGTGTCTACGATTTGCACACCTAAATCGTAGACACGTACCTTTTTGAGCTATGAAACTAGAGTGCGCTTCCAATTTTCGGTAGGTGTTTTTGTTTTTTTTTAAAAACATAAATACTCAAAAATATTATTCAATTTATTACCCGGGAGCAACAATGACCGATATTCTTCATAGTTTAGGTTGACAAAAGGTTAAAAAAAGAAATTTTACTACGAAATTAATAAATTTCTCAATTTTTGAATTTAACTGATTTTTGTTTTAAATACCCGGTCGGTCTTATTCACCTTATTGAGCAAACTGAGAAAATTGAGCGAACTCCTTTAAATTGAAGCGAAGTTGGTTCGGCCCCATTTAAAATGCATGGGACAACGACTATATACACAAATTAATGGAGTTTTTCCTCTCAGTACAGCTTGTAGGGTGGAAGAGAACGACCGCCTAAGTCGGTTCTCTAGGTAATATAGGTACTCTATGGCCTACACGAACCAACAAATAAAACTGGTAACACCTAAATTTGAAAGAGAAAGGGATTGCTCGGAAACTGATGAGGTTGAAATTCAGGCATTATTTGGTCTCTTACTCTTTGCTGGTGTTCGGAGAAATAGTCGTCTGAATGCTAAAGATTTATTCAAAACTGATGGTTCGTCCCCAGATATTTTTCGTTTGACTATGAGTTGGAATCGGTTCTATTTATTATTGCGGTGTCTCAGGTTTGATGACAAAAGTACACGAGCTGTACGTTCTTCTGTTGACAAATTGGCTCCTATTAGAGATTTGTTTGAAGAAATCATAGCGTCATTCAAAAAATACTTCAGTCCGTCTCAGTTTGTAACAATCGACGAAAAGCTAGAAGCGTTCAGAGGTCGTTGCAATTTTAGACAGTACATTCCATCAAAACCAAATAGATATGGCATCAAAATATATGCATTGACAGATGCCAAAATGTTTTATACGTCCGACATGGAAGTTTATTTGGGAAAACAACCTGAAGGTGCCTGTTTTGTGGATAACTCGGCGATGGCGTTGGTTTTGCGTCTAAGTAATGTTATTCATAATAGTGGCCGCAACATAACAATTGACAACTTTTTTACAAGTCTTCCCCTTATTGATAAGCTAGAAAGGGAGTACAGGCTGACAGTGCTAGGCACGATTCGAAAAAAATAAGAGAGAACTGCCTAAAAACTTCACCGACGTAAAACGCCGAGAAGAAACTTCCAGCTTATTCGGACATAGAGGCATTTGTACCCTTGTTTCCTATGTGCCAAAAAAGAACAAGAATGTTCTACTTGTATCAAGTATGCATGATAATCAAGAAATCAATGAAGAGACCGGGAAGCCTGAGATGATAATAGATTATAATGCGACAAAAGGAGGCGTAGATACGGTTGACAAAATGTGTGCAACTTACAATGTTGCAAGGGGTACCAACAGATGGCCGATGGTGATTTTTTATAGCCTGATGAACGTAGCGGGTATAAATTCATACGTCATATATGGTTTCAATAATCAGAATAAAAAAATCAACCGCAGAGCATTTTTGGAAGCTTTATCATATGATCTCATAAATGTACATTTGAGGAAACGGGCTAATAACACGTGTCTGCCGCGATCGCTAAGACAAAGGATTACTGATATATGTAAGTTAGATGGACCAGAATCTTCGGTAACGTCTAATAATACTAAAATTGGTCGCTGCAGTTATTGTTCATCCAAAAAAAATCGAAAGACACGATACAATTGTGTTTCTTGCAAGACTTATTTTTGTTTGGAACATGCAATAATGGTTTGTCCCGACTGTCACGAAAAAGCTTCTGGTGGTGAACGTTAATTTTTGTACTGTTCCTTTACATTTTAGCTATAAGTTTATTTCAAGTTTTTGTATACCCTATATGAAAAAGTGCATTTTTTAAGAAGCTTAATAAAAAGACTGCCATTTATTTATTAAATGCAATAACTAAAAAAAACTTGTATTATTTCGTTAACAATATATCGCTACTGACGTTGAACAAATTTTACAAAAATATTCGAAGTAGAAGAGAAACTACGGGCTCATGAGTTTCGGTCCCAGAGACCGTGCGAATTTTATCTTTGATCCTCCGGGATCTGTTTTTAAAAAAGATTTAAAATAAAACACACATTTAATATTCAATGGTTACTTTATTAAATAAAAAGCATCAGATCCCTTACCACTGGTGGGGGGAAATCTTCAGCTATACGTAGAAGAGTTATAATAGAACTGACTTGCTGCTTGCCTTGCCTGCTTGCATAACAAGTACTTTTTATTTTATAATCACTATTTTTAACAATTAATATTCCATTTTTAAGTTCTTTTACAATATTTATTTCTTCGTTCTTTTTTTTCATGCAATTGTTTTTATTTATACAATTAATATATGGCTTTAAATGTTTTATTTCTCTATTTTCACAATATTTATAAAATGTTTCATTTATTTTTATAATGTTTTCGTCTTCAATTTCTAATTCAATATTTTGTTCATTAGGAATAGAAGTTATAAAATATTTATCAGAACTATAAATTGTGTCTGGAATTTGAATTATAAAAATTAAAAGGTCATTATCATATTCACTTATAGAGAGTTTAATATTTTTTAGTTTGAACAAATCAATATCATAATATTCTATTTCTTCAGCCGTTAATAAGCTATTTGTCATTATTTGTAATCTACTTGCTAAAATGATATTTTGTATTTTTTCAATAATTTCTTTCAACTTGTCTATTCTTGTAGTATATTCTAAAACTATTATTCTTTTTTCTATTAGCTTTAATTCATTTCCAAGACCGGAATTATTTTTAATTTTAATATCAATTAATCTTTTTATTGTGTCTATTTCTTGTTGAAGTTGATTATTAATGTCTACCTGTTTATTATTATTGATTACCAATTCATGATTATTTAAAGTTAGTGTTTCTAATCGTTTTTCTATTTCAATTTTGTCTTCATCATCCATTGTACCGAAAATAAAGTTTAATGCTCTTCCTCCTATATTTATAAGACTTCTTGTTTTTCTTGAATGAGTTTTATGACCCTTAATACTTTTAAATTCTTCTTGAATTAAATTTAGTTCGTTGTCTATATGTGTTGTCAATATAATATCAGCAGGAGTTTTCACTATAAAATTCTTTTGTTCTAACCACTGATTGATTGTTTTCGTTAATAACACATTTATTTTCGTTAAATTTACTATGTGTAAGATTGAGTTAAACTTGTTAACTATGTTAACTTCATCATATTTTACTATCGCGTAACCGTTATTGTTTATTATTTCTTCCGCAATTAATTTACTGTCTACTAAGCTAATAATAGCCACTATAACCACTAGACTTTTCATTTTTCGACTTCTTCAATCTGTATCTGAATCTAAACTAAAGCTCTTCTCTGAGTTTTTCTGTTCTTTTGACTTGCTTTGATTAAATTGTCTTGATTTATATGCTTACTCTTTCTTTCTTTCTGAATATTCTTTGTATGCTGATTTTCAAGTTTATCATACTTATATCTTGGTGCTGTCTTATGACGTTCCGTTCTAGAATTTTTAACAAAACCTTCCGTTCTATTTTCACTGTATTCCTCTCGATTTATATTTAATTTATCAATAACTTTCGTTTTATTTTTGATCATGACATCATGAAGTTTATTTTTATCTACATTTCCTTTCTGTATATCATATGGTTTTTGTTTAGTAGTGGAATGTATTGAAGTATTATAAAAAAGATTGGCTTTGTGAACAGCTATTCGAATCTCATGTATACTAGGATTCGTTTTTCCGTTTAGGATTGCTCTTACTTTTTCAGCTAATGTTCTGTGGAAAACTTCGATATCTGAGTTTCCTGTATGACTGTTAGGTCTAGTAAAATGTATTTCTATTTCAAGGTCTTCTAGTAACTTTATAATTCTAGGAAAGTTGAATTCATTGTCCATTACAAATCTTTTTGATTTACCGTTCGTTGCTAATAATAGTAAAATTGTTTCTTCTAAAGTTTCATGAGAAACATTAGGAACGTATGTAGCTGTAGTTAGCTTACTAAATTTATCAATAGATGTTAGATATTTTGTTTTATTAATACAATAAATATCTAAGTGAACTATTTCATTAATATCTTTTGGGGTTTCTGTCAAATGAAATTTTTCTTTAACTGGTTGTCTATCATATTTAGATTGCTTGCATATGTTGCAACTATTGATTACGTCATTTATTAATTCCTTTAATTTTTTAAAATATATTTTTTTTCTAAGTCCTCTATAATTTTCTTCGATTCCTGAATGACCTGTTTCTTTTTCATGATATAATTTTATTTATTTAATAGTTTCTTCTTCTGTCTCTAAATCTTTAGCAAAATGTTGACATTTATAAAATTTTATTTTTGTTCCAAATAACTCTATTATTTTTTGTTGAAGTATATTATACTCGCTGTCTGTTAATTCAGTATAAATACCTGTGTTAACTCTTTCTACTAATGGTATTATGAGATCATTAAAATTGTCTTTATGTATTTCATTTATTCCTATATGTATTCTTTTATATTTACAGTTTTTGTCTATCCCATTTCCTGATTGTAATATTATTTGTTGCTTAAATATGTTCACTGCGCTATCTTTAATTGGAAAATGATAATTCAATTCTTCATGTTGCGAATGTATTGTAGCTTGAACTGAATCTTGCTCTAGCATGTTTATTTGTGGCATATCTTTAATTTCTCTACTCAAAAAATCTGCTACAGTATTGCTCGTACCTTTTAAATATTCAATTTGCATATCATATTCTCCTAACTGGAGTATCCATCTTTGTAACCGTGGTGAAATATCTCTACCTAAATTTTTTGTTTGAAGCCATTTCAAGGGTTGGTGATCTGTTTTAAGATCAAATCGTCTGCCATATAAATACGGTCGTAAATATTTTACTGACCAAACTATAGCTAGTAATTCTTTTTCCGTTGTACTGTAGTTCTTTTCATGTTCGTTGAGAGTTCTACTTATAAACGTAATTGGATGCCCCTTTTGCATTAATACTGCTCCAATTGCATAGTTGGATGCATCTGTCGTTAAAACGAATCTGTCATTAAAATCGGGGTATGCAAGTACTGGTTGTGTTTGAAGTGCATTCTTTAATTCTTGATGTGCTTTAATATAATTTATATCGTTTTTATCAATTTTCTTATCTTTCTTTAAATACTTGGTTATGGGTTGTGCAATTTTTGCATAATCTTTAATAAATTTCCTGTATTACCCTGTTATTCCTAGGAACGATTTAATTTCTTTAGATGTAATAGGAAGTTGTATTTTTTCTATAGCTTCTATTTTATCTATATTAGGTTTCACACCTTTGTCTGTAATTGTGTGTCCTAAAAACTTAGTTTCTCTCTTAAGAAAATTACATTTATCTATCTGTACTTTAAGGTTATACTTTTTTAATCGTTGAAAAACTAATCGGAGATTCACCATGTGTTCCTGTAGTGATGTACTAAAAATCAATATATCATCGAGATATACTACACAAATTTTATTAATTAATCCTTCCAAAACTTCATTCATCATTCTTTGAAAAGTAGCTGGTGCATTTTTTAAACCAAATGGCATTCGTAACCATTCGTAATGTCCATATGGAGTTGAGAAAGCTGTTTTCTCACAGTCAGTTGGATTCATTTTTATCTGATGGAAACCTTTGGCAAGGTCAAGAGTTGAAAAATATTGAGCTCTACCTAATTTATCTAATATCTCATCGATATTAGGTATAGGATGCTTAAATTCAATTGTTTTTTCATTTAATTTTCTGTAATCAACTACCATTCGCCATTTTTGTTCTCCTGAATTGTCTACTTTCTTTGGGACTACCCAAATAGGTGCATTGTAAGGGGAAACACTTTTTCTTATTATACCTTGTTGCAATAAATCTTTAACTTGGCGTTCAATTTCTTTTTCGTGGATCTTGGGGTATCTATATATTTTACTAAATATGGGGCTATCATGCTCAGTCCTAATACTATGCATAGTTTGTGTTGTTGAAGTAAGTTTGTCACCTTCTTTATACAAAATATATTTATTTTCTTCAATAAATTTTCTTAATTCTTGTTTTTCTTCTGAGTTTAAATTTTCATCTACTAATTGACTCATTTGCATTGAGTTGCAATAATCTAGAGTTGGAATTTCTTCATATTCATATAAACATGCTGTTGCTGTTTTTTCTTTATCATAATTTTCAAAAAATGTTTTTCTCTTATTTATTTCTATATATCCTTCTTTTAAATTTAATTCCGCTCCTATAGGTTTTAATAAATTTTGACCTATAATTCCTACAAATTTATTATTTTTTATTCTCATTAACTTCCATGCCATGGTAGATTCATCTTCATTGAATTCTACCGGTACTTCGGTTATGATCTCAAATTTTATTATATTTTCATGATTTAATGATTTAACTTTTATTGGAACTTTCATTAAAGTTCTCGGAATTTCTAATAGTTGTGACTCATCAAGTATACTTGTTGTTGAGCCAGTATCTATTAAAATATTAAATTTTTTGTTATTTAGAGTTATTTTTATTATAGGAAGTGCTTCTTCTTCCCGGCTATGATAAAATTTTTCTCTTCGTGTTTAATTTCTGCATTATTTACATCCATAGGTTCTAGCCTTGGATTCCTATTATTATCATAATTATTATTCCTATACTGTCCTGAGTTGTGTGGTCTTTGATTATTATTATTAAAATTTGTCTGATGGTTATTTCTGTTAAATCCGAATCTAAAATTATTTGGATTTGTGTTTCCAAACATTCTGTGATTGTTTTGTCTCACTTGTTCTGAAGATATTCTATCATATTGAGGCCTGAAATTGTTATTAATATTGTTTTGTCTAAATGAGTTGTGGGGAAATATATTGTTATTATTTTTAAAAGGATTCCGATTTGGATTTTGAGTAAAATTATTTTGATTCAATTTTGGTATGTTTTGATATTTAATTTGTTCAGGAATTTTCCTAAGCATATTGTTACTCTCTAAGAGGTCAAAAGCCTCCATAATATTATTTGATTTACTTGCAATCACTATTGCCTTTTGGCTAGGTGACAAAGTATTTTTAAATGATTCTAAAGCTATACATTCATTATTTTTCTGATTATAAATATTATCTGGCTCAAGTTGAGTTTTTGCTTGCAACTCTTGCAATAAGTTGTCAATTTTAATATAATTTTTAACTGTGTCATTCTCATTGACACTATTTATTTCTGTTACTAACTTTAGATATGATTTTTTTACACCAAACTGTCTTACCAGCTGTACTTTTACGTCTGTCCAAGGTGCAAGATGTTGTAGACTGTTGATTGCTCTCAAAGCCTCGCCTTGAATTTTCTGATGTACCACAAAAACTGCTTGTTCCATATAAGTTGGATCTTGGATTCTCTCCAGTAAATACTCCATTGATGGTATGAAAAGAGCTAGATTGTCTGATGATCCTTTAAATGGGTTAATCATCCTTAATTCTTTTAAATAGAATTTTTGCTTTTCTGCCCAAACTGTATGTTGATTTGGATCCATCGGAGCTTGTGCTCTTGCTTGAGCTTGTGCTTGCACTTCGGCTAATTGTGCTTGCTGATTTGCAAGTGCAGCTTGTTGAGCTTGTTGATCTGCGGCGTTCATTTTATTTATTTTTTCCTTTTGTATTTTAAAAATTCTTTCTTTTAATTTCCACAAGTTTTTCATTCACTTATTTTTTTTTTAATTTTTTTTTTAGATATTTTAAAAGCTATTTTTCTTGCTGCACTTTTTATTTTTCAAAATAAGTAGGTATCTTTATATCTTTTAACTGCTCACATTATTTACGTCTATTTTTATTTTCTTTTTTTTTTCTTTTTATAATATACCTATATTACTTTGATATATGTAACTTTTCCTTCACTGTCTTTGTCTTTTACATAGACACTTTTGTCTTTTTCGTAGACACTTTAATTTTATTGCTTTTTTATATACTGCTAATCTCTCTACGAGAATTCGTGTATTATGTATTTTTGTTGTTAACACGTTAGCGTTTATAGAGCATATAATTATTTTATTTTAACTCGAAAAATCACTTCGGTGTTTTTACGATTAATAAGTTTTTTTTTTTTGAATTGAATTAATTACTTCGGCAATTAGTTTTCATTAAAAAAAAAATAGTTTTGTCCACTAAAACACTTCGGTGTTATTAATTTTCACAAAACACAATTTTGTTTTTGTTACAGAACAAAATTTTTCTTGATAGCGAATTATGTCCTAGATTATTTTCGATAATCCTTTTTAAAATTCTACCAAATAAATTATTTTCTCGGTTCGATCACTGAATCTCATCTATCAATTAATTTGCGTTTAATTTCTTAATGAGATCCTACCGACTGCGCCAATTTTATCTTTGATCCTCCGGGATCTGTTTTTAAAAAAGATTTAAAATAAAACACACATTTAATATTCAATGGTTACTTTATTAAATAAAAAGCATCAGATCCCTTACCACTGGTGGGGGGAAATCTTCAGCTATACGTAGAAGAGTTATAATAGAACTGACTTGCTGCTTGCCAGGAATACCCTTTTTATATGCAGTAATTTTATATTGGTATTCTTCTTACTGACTATATATATATATGTTGATACATGCATATCATCATTTTTGATGATGTTTCAATTTTATTGGAATGAAAGAAGTTCGATCATTGACGATCTTTGTTTACATTAATTTTATATTCGGAAGAAGATACTTTGTTGAACGATCATTGTTTACATTAGTTTTTATGACATCCTGTTGGTGTCGATTCATATGAATTGTATTTAACCAAATATGCTTGGTGTGCAATTGTGCATTTAATATCAAAGTGATTCTTAAGAAGCGATATGAAATACGCTTGGTATGGTTTTATTGTTATTTAGATTGGGAAGCAATTCTATAACTTGCGCGGGTATACGTGTTATTTTTTTTGACGCGGGTATAGGAAGGTTAAGCTACGCAAATTTGTTCTCAACATTTGAGTGGATTTTTTTGACATTCCATTGCAGACTACGTAGTATGGGTTTAATGAAGGGACTTTATATGGAAACTACGGAAAATCTGTTAGGATTTTGTTTCTTTGTGTTAAAGGTATAAGAAAGATTAGAAATTAAAAGAAAACGTCAAAACTTCCCCGGTACCTAACTTGTTTCTTCGTGTGCACGGTGACAAGAAAAAGAGAAACAAAGCCTAAAAATGGCTCTCGTGTGAAAGCACTCTATCTGTGACTGCTTTTAAGCGATGCAATTTCTTCTTGCAATTTTTAAGCATGTTGGCGAGGGACGTATGTGGTGGCCGGGGTAGACAAAATTGCTAAGGTTGAACATATTGCAGAGATATCGCTCATTCTTCTTTATGCTTTTCCTTATTGTTCGAGTCTGTTTTACGTTCATTCGTCGTCCACTGAGATAACTTCGTTTAATCAAGTGGAGTAAAGAGTGCAGAGAGATGATCATGCCGATTATGGAATTCGCAGCGCAGTGCACTCGTTCCTCTCTACTCATTCGCCATGAAAAGAAAGGAGAACACAGCACTGCGAATCACTGCGAATCCATTATTGCGAATTCCATAATCGGCGTGGATATTTCTTCACTTGCACAAAGTAAACTTTCATTTAAAATCGCTGTCGTGTAAAAGGTATTTGCAATTAGAAAGAAACCAAAAGCGAAACGAAGATTAAAAATCGCTGTCGTGTAAAAGCAGTCTTTGGGCGTTTTATTGATATGCTCATCCAGTGAGACAAGTAGATTTTACGTGAAAAAAGAAGGGTAGATTTTACCCAGAATCTGCGGGGGTTCGTGCCCGGACCCGCGTTTATTGTGTCATTGACTGCTTTTAGACCAGAGCTACTTTTGATAATCGTTTTGTTTCCTTCTTATAGCAAATACCTTTGAAACGCTGTGATTGTTAATGATATAAATTTTGTGCAAGTGAAAAAGTATTATCTCTCTGCACTCTTTACTCCACTTGATTAAGCGATGTTATCTGAGGGGACTACGAATGAAAATAAAACACACAATAACAATATAAGGAAAGCAGTCAGAAGAATAAGCAATAACGCTGTAATTTGTTCAACCTCAACAGTTTTGTCTACCCCGGCCACCAAATACGGGCCTGGCCTACGTGCTTAAACATCGCAAGAAGAAATTGCAACCTAAAAGGGAAACCACAGAAAATCTCTTACGATTTTGTTTGCTCATGTAAAAAGTACAAGAGATTTTAGAATACATTGAAAGAAAACGTCAAAAAATCTCTAGCAACTTGTTTTTTCGTTCGAAAAAGGACTAAGCATTTGGTTGTCATGTTGAAGACTATAAAAAAGAATAGAGTTTCAACAGTACCTAGGTATAGTAGGCGTGTTTTGTTGAGTTTGATTCTGTACCGATTCCGCAATATTCCACATTAAGCCATAATGGTCACTGAAGTGCAAGTGTGTTGTTAACTTTGTAAGTGTTATCATTGGATCGACAATATAACAAGACTGGTTACTAAAAAGCGGGAATTCGATTGGGCTTCTGACAGCTTGGATAAAATGTTAATAGCGAACTTTAGCAAAACATTGCTTTCTTTGGTGAGCTATTTCACGGATTTAGCGCCTTCTTATAGAGGGCATTAATTTGTTCAAAGAAAGTGGCCATTTTGTTTTGCTTTTGTCGCCTATTAGCTGCGGTAAGGACACATATAGTTTTTTTTAAAATGTTAATAGCAAACTTAACGAAATAATTATCTTCTGTGGAAAGCTTACCAACCAGGCCACGATATAGTAAAAGATAAAGTAGACGACTGGATCGCACGTACTTGCTGTTCTTATGCAAGTTGCTTAGGAATATGAATGAAAATAAAGTACCTATTAATTTTATTTTAAATTAGCTAAGATAAGAGCTTTAGACGAAGTACCAATATACATTTTACCTACTCGAAATATGAATTTACACTTTCTTGTTATAGTGAAAGTGGATCTGTTAATGTTTATGTACCTACATATGTATGTTAATATATAACCATGTTAATATATACCTACATTTTTTTGAACACTAAGAATATTTATTGATTCTCACCTTTAAATTTAATCTTCGAAAATCACTATAATAAATACCAAAGACTTGAAGAAATCTGGTACAGACTTACATTAACATATAATTTCGGGACCCATTTTATTTCGTGTTCTCTGTTATCGTAATTTCAGGTTTAATTAAAATCTTTAGTTCGATTTTTTTAAAAATACAAAAATTGACCTTTATTACGACCTTTGTTATCACTAGAGGTTTCAACTCGTTAACATTTTTACTAGACTATTCTATATTGCAAGTTAGCCTGGTTGGTAGCGCGCTGGATCTTTGATTGGAAGGATACGAGTTCAAATCTCGGGGGGGAAAATCATGTAAGTAAAAGTGAAATTTTTTCAATTAATATAAAATTCTATCAGTTTCAGAATAAAGAGGAAAGCAGTTCAAAGCCCACCAATATGGGCAAAAGTATTCAAAAAAATAAAAATATAAACTTAATAAATAAATTGCAAGAAAAGTTTTTTTTTATAATACGACTTCAATGTGTGGTTTTTATAAGGCCTTATTGGAAAAAACTTTTGCGAGCTATTGCTTTCTTAGCAGAACATTAACCTTCTTAAAATGTTTTGCGATAGCTTATTTACCGAAGCAATAGCATTTTTAAGCAAATTATGACTTTCTTTATCAGGCTTTTTTAAGACCATATTATACCAGTATCATACTTCATAGTGTTTGCAAATGAACGTCTTATAGAAATCAAATAACTTGCATAGTGAAGCAATAGCATTTATAAACAGATTATTGCTTTGTTAATTTTGTTTGCATAAGGCTTTATTACACAGTTCATGGAAAGCTATTGACTTGCATAGCACTTGTGATTGAAAGTGTTAACGGAGTTAATAGCTTCCGTAATGTGCGCCAAAATGGTTTCTAGAGGGCCTTCTGGTTTTATTATACAAGCCAAAAAATAGCTTGTATTGAACCTAAAACAAGCTAAATTGTTAGTTGGGTTCTCTCTTGTCTTTGGTTGATCGTTTGACAGTTCGTCAATTCGATCTTTACCTTCGCGTGTGCCGGTTGCACAAATTTAATAATTAATAATTTAATTCGTTTGTGTTTACTTTATAATAATTGGATTCGTATAATCCTTAGTCGCTGTATATTAGTTCCGTCATCATAATCGTCTTTTAAATTCGCGAAATAATATTGCAACAAATTGGCGCCCAGCGTTCGGCAGGCTTTCCGAACAAATATCAGAACGGAGGAAGCTGTCAATGATCCAACGGAATTTGACACCTTTCTACCAGATGAAACTTGGTTTGGCTAGACCAAATTGCATTTCTGATTTAATAGAGTTAGGTCGAGTTTTGGAGGCGGTGAGTGCGAATGTCGAATCATACATTCCCCCTCCAAATAGTAGAAGTAGGACTTTGCTAGAACCGGATCTAGCATACGTAGGTGTAGATTTTCCAACAGTTTCGGTTGTTACGGAGAACAACCAAATTGTTTGGCAGGGACAGACTCCGACAGTTTCGGTTGTTACTGAAAACAACCAAATTGTTAGACAGAGACAAACTTCGAGCCCATTTTCAACTAATAGTGCAGGGCCAGTTGGTAGGTGTTATAATTGCAATGGAGAAGGCCACTTTGCAAATAGGTGTTCCGCTGTTAGGCGTTGTTATGGTTGTGGTAGGGTTGGAGTTAATAGAAACTACTGCCAACAATGCTCGGGAATCGGGAGACGAACTTTCGGGTCAGTAGGACGAGAGTTCCGTTAAATTCTGATAGGTTGCCTACTGGTAACCAGTCGGCATATCTTCATTTGGATTTCACGCTAGAACAAAATGGTAGGGATCAACGGCCGTATCTTGGCGTTGAAATTTATGGAATTAATATGTTAGGACTTTTAGATTCATGTGCTTCACGCACAATAATAGGCAGGGACGGATGGGAAATTTTAAAGGAGTTAGGAATAAATTTAGGGAAAACAAACTTAGGAAGAGTAATTTTAGAGGATGGTGCAGGTATTGGATTAGAAGGAGTAGCTTAACTTCCAATAAGGGTTAAGGTAAAAGTTGTTCTTATAGCATGTCTCGTTATTCCACGCCTTCCCCACAAACTGATTTTAGGAGCAGACTTTTGGGCTCTATCGGGTGTGGTCCCGGATTTGAAATCAGGGGAATGGACATTTTGCGAACCAAAGTTTGTTGGCTTCGGTGTCCGCGGCGGATCATTTAACGGAATAGGACGAGACACAGAAGAAAGAGTTAGATACATGTTTGGAAATAGTTTTTAGAGAGATGCCAGAAGGCTTAGGCTGCACACAGATGGTGGAGCACAAAATTAGCTGAACCAATAAAGCAACGGTATTATCCTGTAGTTCAGTCTTTTATAGATAAAGAGTTAGAAGAGATGCTTAAAGAGGGGGTGATAGAAAAAGATAGGGTGATAGAAAAAGAAGAAAGATGGCACGTATAGGTTTTGTGTAGATTATAGGAAATTGAATGAGGTTACGGATAGGGGCGCATACCCCCTTCTGTATATTACGGCCATCTTAGATAAGCTAAATAATGCTAGGTTTTTGAGCTAAATGGATATTAAGTCTGCATATTGGCAGATCCCAGTTGAGAAAGATTCAAGAAAGTATACTGCTTTCAGAGTTCCAGGTAAGGGATTATTTCAGTTTTTGAGGATGCCATTCGGGTTGCATAATACACCGGCAACATGGCAAAGCTTTATAGACACTGTTTTAGGCGGAAATTTTGAATGAAGTTTTTAGGAGATTAATTAAAGCAGGATTAAAATTAGGTAGGGAAAAATGTAATTTTGTCATCTTTAAAATTTTTGGGCTATGTTGTAGACAGAAACGGTTTACACATGGACCCAGAAAAAATAGAGAGTATGTTAGGAATGCCATCGCCAAAGAATGTTAAGCTAGTTGGGAGTTTTATCGGAAGGGTATCCGGTATAGGAGATTTATCCCAAACTTTGCGAGTTTGGTGAAGCCGTTATCCGACCTGTTAAAGAAAAATAAGAAATTCTATTGGAGTAGGGAATGTGAGGAAAGTTTTAGAAAAGTTAAAGACTGTCTAGTAGCTGCACCCATCCTGACGTGTCCGGATTTTTCGAAGCCATTTGTCGTTCAGACAGATGCTTCTGATTTTGGGATTGGGGCTGTCTTGACACAGGACTTTGAGGAGGGAGAAAAGGTGGTTTGCTATTTGAGCAGATCACTTAATAGGAATGAGAGGAACTATTCGACCACAGAAAAAGAGTGCTTAGCTGTTCTGTGGGCAATAGAGAAGTTGCGGCCATATCTGGAGGGGGTGAGATTTAAGGTTATTACCGATCACCACTCTTTGATATGGTTGAGTAAGTTGAAGGACCCAGCGGGTAGGCTGGCTCGATGGGCTGTACGTATGCAGCAGTTCGAGTTCGACATTGTTCACCGCAAAGGTAAGGATCATGTGGTGCCAGATATGCTCTCTAGAAGCTTACCGGTTTTATCCGGGATTTCAGAACCCACAAACGATCCATGAATAGGGAAAATGATAGGAGATGTAGAAAAGAAGCCATTGTCTTTTCCAGCTTGGCGAGTAGAACAGGGAAAATTGTTTAAATTTATGAAAGCCAACGATATAGTTGTGCATAACACTAATAGTGAGTGGAAAATAGTAGTACCCAAGAACGATAGGAAAAAGATTTTAGAAGAAAATCATGACCTCCAGTTAGCAGGGCATATGGGGGTAAAGAAAACTTTTGCTAGGATAGGAGAAAGATATTACTGGCCAAAAATGAGGTCAGATATCACTAGGTACGTTACAAATTGTAAGGTTTGTCAAAGAGTGAAACCTATTAATGACAAACCGGCTGGATTGATGACGGAGAGGAAAGGGGTTACCAATCCGTGGGAGATGATTTTCGTGGACTTGGTTGGTCCACTTCTAAAATTGTGTAGCGGTTCTATCTATATTTTAACTGTCGTGTATTATTTCACGAAGTTTCCTCTATTGTTTCCTTTGAGGTCTGCAACGGCAAAATCTGTTTCCAAGGAGTTAGAAGACAATGTCTTTTTACTATTCGGCGTTCCTAAATTCGTAGTTTGCGAAAACGGTCCCCAGTTTAAGAGTTAAGAATTGAAGTCATTATGCGATAGTTACGGTTTGACAATAAAGTTCACGGCGCATTATCACCCGCAGGCCAATCCGGCTGAGCGGATAAATCAGATTATAAAGACGACACTCAGGGCTTATGTTTCTGAAAACCATAGGGCATGGGATCAGCAGTTGATGAGGGTTGCGTGTGTATACGCACTAGGGCGTCCCGTAAAATTTTTTTTTGCAGTATCTTAATGAAAGTTGCGTATTTATGAGTATATTATGGAAAAAATAAGAAAAAAAAATTCAAGGGTACTTTTGGGCCCCTACCACGCGATTTATGTTTTTATGTGTCCGAACGAATAAAAACTTTTTTATTCTTGTTTAAACTGGGCCAAAGGCCTCTTACGCTATATTGATAGAAAATATAATTAACAAAATAAAATATTTACTAAAGAACCAGAATAGCCCGCCGTCCAAGCGTCGCACAGTGGTTCGGTTTGTATGGGAGAGCGGAAAAAAGTCTGTTTTATCTGAACGGTTCAACGGATTTAAATGAAATTTGGCAAACATGTTTATATTAGTCTTATACATATTTGATTGAAAAAAAAATAATTAGAAACAAAGTTATTGACATTTTTCTAAAATTTGAGGGATTTGATGTTTGTATGGGAGAGCGGAAAAAAAAATCTGTAACATCTGAACTGTTTAACGGATTAAGATGAAATTTGATTCGCATTTTTAAATTAGTCTTATACACATTTTGTCAAAATTTGGCTAAGAAAAAATCATTAGTAAAAAAGTTATTGGCTTTTTTTCTAAAATTTGAGTGTTTTGATGTTTATATGGGAGAGCGGAAAAAAGTCTGTAAAATCTGAACTATTAAACAAATTTTAATGAAATTTGACAAACATGTTAAGATTAGTCTTATACATGCTTGGTCAAAATTTGGTCCAGAAAAAATTGTTAGAGTTATTGACATTTTTATAAAATTTGAGGGTTTTGATGTTATATTTAAATAAATGTTTTTTTTAATAAAATCTTAACTTTTTATTTTGAATAAAATATTATTATTAACTATGTATATTATAAAATTAAATAAATAAATACATAAAAAAAATAAATAAAAAACAATTATGAAGTAGTAATTGTATAATGCTAGAATGAGGTTTTTAGCTTCTGCGCTGATTGGCTCGAATGAAGCATTTTCTCGAATGAAACCTGCGGTAAGCTTTATAATCCTTATTTCTGCATTCTTGGGCTTCCTCGGAGAGCGATCCAACAGGAAATGCACAGCTTTTAATTATTTCTTCTCCATGGATCAAAACCTTATGTACGGTTGCAGGCATATTGTACCATTTATATTTCTCAACAAACAGTTCAGCAGTTTCCCACGTGTAAGTTGCATATTTTTTGAAATCCAATTTTTCATTCGACGTTATTACTTCAAGGATAACAGCAAACCGCCGAATTAGGGATTCACTAACTCCAGTGATTTCTGAAGTCATGGTTGGATTTGCAAAAAATCTTCTGGAGGTGTTGCCGTCATTACTTGTCCCCGTACTCAATACTGACTTTTTTTCATTAATCCTTTATATATATAGATTTAAGTAAGAGATTTTATTCTTATAAGTCATTACTAATCCTTACAGGTAATAAAAAATTACGCAATACAGAACAAAAACAAAGCAATAAAACTTTAAAAAGAACACCTTTTTTTATTTTTACCTGCCCTACTTTTAGCGAAAAATTAAAAAAAAATAAAAGATTATCCCTAATCCTTTTCTTTATTTTGTATTAAGCTCTATCATATAATTCAAAATATCATAAAACTTTATTATTTTTCGTTTGTTGTTTTCAAGAAAATTGAGTTGAAAGTTGAAAAATTTTCCAGGCAGAAATAAATGGTTTCGCAAAAATCGAAATTATCAGCCCTGGGTCAATGTATTAATTTTGTTTTATTTTTAAAATAAAGTTTGACATTTTTTCTTAAAATAATGGGCTTAACCAGTTCATTCTGACAATTAATACCGAAGTAATCAAACTTTTTGGTAAACACCACCGTCAAGACGGAGTTTTTTGAAATCCGATTAAGTGAAACATATTTGAGCATAACTTCCACATCTGCACGTATCTGCAGCTGATTTTTTCTGTGCTTTAACATGAATGTATGGAGCATATGGTGGCATACTTACTTTCTTGGTATCTTTTTGAGCTGTTTTTTTAAATCAAAAAGTTTTAAAAAAAGCATTTTTTCTTAGTACTAAAGCTTCAGGCTACTTATAGAAGGTATCTTTTATAAATAATCAATATTTTTTTTTTTTTGGGTAATCGAAAATAGACCAATTAAATTATTAAAGAAGCTAGAGATTTTATCTACAGAAACTTCGGAAAAAAACATCTCAAAATTTGTTGAAAATACGGTTCGCGATTTGAGTAAAATTATTTTTCAACTTTGAGGGCTTGTAAATCAGAACATACAATATATATGTCAAAAAATACTTTTAAATCATACGCTCGGGTTATCTAAGAGTACTTAAACATAAAGTTTAAAACGATAGACATGACTTTTTCAAAAGACTTTTTTCCGCTCTCGCACCACTGTGCGTCGCTGCAACTATTCAGGTTATCCAAGTATTATTAGACTCTTTCAGTTTTTAGTGCCTTTGCTTATATAGTTATAAGTTGTTAATGCTGCATTTATTGGTTATTGACCCTTTATTGTTGATCTTGCATTTATTGGGCGAACAAGCTGTTGACCCAATTGTGCTGGTGTTGCATTTATTGTTAACGCTGCATTTATTGGTTGTTGACCCTTTATTGTTGATGTTGTATTTATTATTTGCATAAGTTGTTGACCTAAATGTGCTAGTTCACTTGGTTGCTTGGTGGGCCCGTTTGTAGGAGCTATATCATATGTAACTCGCGCTGAGATTTATTAAAATATGCAATTTTTCTTTCTATTTTTTGTATTTTCAATATTTTTTTTATAAAAGTTAATCCTTGTTGACAGATGTAAGCTTTACGTATTTAGTTATTTGATAGTGTTTTTTAGCACTTGGCGCTGATTTTGAAAGTTTGGCAAGTAGTAATTTTGTTTGTTTTTATTCGAATTAATTTCTTAAAAAATGGTTCATTTGTCCTTACTACCTACCAATTATACTATTCGTTCGTCGCAAGATTCCTTGATATTAATTTATTTTATTATTATTATTATTATTTTAATTCATATTTGAAAAAAGAATAAGTATAACGGATCTATCTAAATTCAAGGGTACTTTTGGGCCCCTACCACGCGATTTATGTTTTTATGTGTCCGAACGAAATAAAAAAACTTTTTTATTCTTGTTTAAACTGGGCCAAAGGCCTCTTACGCTTTATTGATAGAAAATATAATTAACAAAATAAAATATTTACTAAAGAACCAGAATAGCCCGCCGTCCAAGCGTCGCACAGTGGTTCGGTTTGTATGGGAGAGCGGAAAAAAGTCTGTTTTATCTGAACGGTTCAACGGATTTAAATGAAATTTGGCAAACATGTTTATATTAGTCTTATACATATTTGATTGAAAAAAAAATAATTAGAAACAAAGTTATTGACATTTTTCTAAAATTTGAGGGATTTGATGTTTGTATGGGAGAGCGGAAAAAAAAATCTGTAACATCTGAACTGTTTAACGGATTAAGATGAAATTTGATTCGCATTTTTAAATTAGTCTTATACACATTTTGTCAAAATTTGGCTAAGAAAAAATCATTAGTAAAAAAGTTATTGGCTTTTTTTCTAAAATTTGAGTGTTTTGATGTTTGTATGGGAGAGCGGAAAAAAGTCTGTAAAATCTGAACTATTAAACGAATTTTAATGAAATTTGACAAACATGTTAAGATTAGTCTTATACATGCTTGGTCAAAATTTGGTCCAGAAAAAATTGTTAGAGTTATTGACATTTTTATAAAATTTGAGGGTTTTGATGTTATATTTAAATAAATGTTTTTTTTAGTAAAATCTTAACTTTTTATTTTGAATAAAATATTATTATTAACTATGTATATTATAAAATTAAATAAATAAATACATAATAAAAATAAATAAAAAACAATTATGAAGTAGTAATTGTATAATGCTAGAATGAGGTTTTTAGCTTCTGCGCTGATTGGCTCGAATGAAGCATTTTCTCGAATGAAACCTGCGGTAAGCTTTATAATCCTTATTTCTGCATTCTTGGGCTTCCTCGGAGAGCGATCCAACAGGAAATGCACAGCTTTTAATTATTTCTTCTCCATGGATCAAAACCTTATGTACGGTTGCAGGCATATTGTACCATTTATATTTCTCAACAAACAGTTCAGCAGTTTCCCACGTGTAAGCTGCATATTTTTTGAAATCCAATTTTTCATTCGACGTTATTACTTCAAGGATAACAGCAAACCGCCGAATTAGGGATTCACTAACTCCAGTGATTTCTGAAGTCATGGTTGGATTTGCAAAAAATCTTCTGGAGGTGTTGCCGTCATTACTTGTCCCCGTACTCAATACTGACTTTTTTTCATTAATCCTTTATATATATAGATTTAAGTAAGAGATTTTATTCTAATAAGTCATTACTAATCCTTACAGGTAATAAAAAATTACGCAATACAGAACAAAAACAAAGCAATAAAACTTTAAAAAGAACACCTTTTTTATTTTTACCTGCCCTACTTTTAGCGAAAAATTAAAAAAAAATAAAAGATTATCCCTAATCCTTTTCTTTATTTTGTATTAAGCTCTATCATATAATTCAAAATATCATAAAACTTTATTATTTTTCGTTTGTTGTTTTCAAGAAAATTGAGTTGAAAGTTGAAAAATTTTCCAGGCAGAAATAAATGGTTTCGCAAAAATCGAAATTATCAGCCCTGGGTCAATGTATTAATTTTGTTTTATTTTTAAAATAAAGTTTGACATTTTTTCTTAAAATAATGGGCTTAACCAGTTCATTCTGACAATTAATACCGAAGTAATCAAACTTTTTGGTAAACACCACCGTCAAGACGGAGTTTTTTGAAATCCGATTAAGTGAAACATATTTGAGCATAACTTCCACATCTGCACGTATCTGCAGCTGATTTTTTCTGTGCTTTAACATGAATGTATGGAGCATATGGTGGCATACTTACTTTCTTGGTATCTTTTTGAGCTGTTTTTTTAAATCAAAAAGTTTTAAAAAAAAGCATTTTTTCTTAGTACTAAAGCTTCAGGCTACTTATAGAAGGTATCTTTTATAAATAATCAATATTTTTTTTATTTTTGGATAATCGAAAATAGACCAATTAAAATATTAAAGAAGCTAGAGATTTTATCTACAGAAACTTCGGAAAAAAACATCTCAAAATTTGTTGAAAATACGGTTCGCGATTTGAGTAAAATTATTTTTCAACTTTGAGGGCTTGTAAATCAGAACATACAATATATATGTCAAAAAATACTTTTAAATCATACGCTCGGGTTATCTAAGAGTACTTAAACATAAAGTTTAAAACGATAGACATGACTTTTTCAAAAGACTTTTTTCCGCTCTCGCACCACTGTGCGTCGCTGCAACTATTCAGGTTATCCAAGTATTATTAGACTCTTTCAGTTTTTAGTGCCTTTGCTTATATAGTTATAAGTTGTTAATGCTGCATTTATTGGTTATTGACCCTTTATTGTTGATCTTGCATTTATTGGGCGAACAAGCTGTTGACCCAATTGTGCTGGTGTTGCATTTATTGTTAACGCTGCATTTATTGGTTGTTGACCCTTTATTGTTGATGTTGTATTTATTATTTGCATAAGTTGTTGACCTAAATGTGCTAGTTCACTTGGTTGCTTGGTGGGCCCGTTTGTAGGAGCTATATCATATGTAACTCGCGCTGAGATTTATTAAAATATGCAATTTTTCTTTCTATTTTTTGTATTTTCAATATTTTTTTTATAAAAGTTAATCCTTGTTGACAGATGTAAGCTTTACGTATTTAGTTATTTGATAGTGTTTTTTAGCACTTGGCGCTGATTTTGAAAGTTTGGCAAGTAGTAATTTTGTTTGTTTTTATTCGAATTGATTTCTTAAAAAATGGTTCATTTGTCCTTACTACCTACCAATTATACTATTCGTTCGTCGCAAGATTCCTTGATATTAATTTAATAGTTATAAATTATTTTAATTCATATTTGAAAAAAGAATAAGTATAACGGATCTATCTAGTTAACTGCGACGCAACGTTTTCCAAATTAAAAAAAAAATCGATCTTATGTAGCCACAAACATAGTACATAAGTTTTGTATGTGTTTGTTCGATTGCCTTCATCGCTAGCAAAGAAAAGCCATAAACCTACTTAGTTCTTTTTGCGTACCGTTTTCTATAAAAGTTGTTGCAACTAGGAAAAGAAATTAAATACATCAACCGTTGAAGTGTTTAGTAGTGTTCGCTTTGTGTTATAATTGCGTTGTATTTTTGCTGGTCGACAAGAAACCATGTGTCCCTTTTTCGGGCATTTTAGAGAACTGAAAAAAAATTAATTACCAACAGTGAAAGAAGTAATAAAATATGTTCTTTTGACACAAAGCAATCTGAAATCCGTCAAATTCCGAAGTTTTTTATATTGTTATTATATTGAAAATATTTGGAAAAGTGCGTCGATTCCAGTTGTGTGTCATAGTCGAATCTTAGGCCCCAGTTATAGCTATCATTGAAAACCATCATAGAAAATTTTAATGATTGCTTTTGAGGCACTTTAAAGGCAAAATTATTAATTATTTTGATGCCAATATGACGGTAGTGACTTAATTATTATTAATATTTGCCGAAAAAAATTTTCATTTTGGACCAGCCGTCCACATAAAATGACTTTTATTATTCAATGCTGACTACCTTATCAATGATAATTGAAAAATTAAACGTCATTTTATGGCGAAGTGTGGACCCCGTTCAAATTTTTTTTCACAAGAATTATAAATTAAGCCATCAGCTTTATTTTTGCATCAAAATAATTTCTGATTTCACTTTCTAAAGGTACCAAAATTAGTCATTAAAGTTTTCAATGATGGTTTTCAATGAATGCTTTAACTGGCACCTTACAATTAATCAAAATTCAATATGATAAATATATGATTCCTAAAAGATATCCTAATTCGAAAAAAAATCTAAGCTATAACAGCAAATTGCAAGACTTTATCAATCTTTCAAGTACAAAATTGTTTGACATTGCATCGTGTAAGTGTGATACCTTCGATAAAAAATGTCGTTGTGAAAAGGATAAATAAGTACCTGTTAATGAAAGGTCATTTTTAATAGACCGGAGAAGTGATAAAAAAATGGTGATCGGTGCTGTTGACAAAGTTGAAACTTTAAGAAATCAAAAGTGAAAAGAACGTAGTGCACTAAATAACCAAAAAGTTTCCTCTTCTGTCTTACAAAGTTTAGTAAACGTGGTCGATACCAGCAGAGTCCATTGAAACAATTCAGTGGAACAAGTCAAAACAGTCCCTATATCAGAGCCCTCAACATCAGTAGGCAAGCGTAATTTACTTGGTCTACCATCTGTAGCAAGAGTTTGCGATAGATATGGCCTTTCTGTCCGATCTGCTGCAGCAGTGGCTTCAGCAGTTCTCCAGGACGTTGGAGTTATAAAAACCGAGAATACCACACTTGTTATTGATAAAAACAAAATACATCGAGCCTTGTTGAAATAAAGAAACAGTTCATCAAACCAAAATGATGGTATCTTAGTTCGAAGTATATATTTTGATGGAAGAAAAGATAAGACCCTTATTTCTGAGGAAAAAGATGGACTTCATTATCAAAAACTGGTTCTAGAAGAGCATATTTCAATTCTTACAGAACCACAATCAATATTCTTGGGTCACCTAACTCCAAAGTATGGTACAGGAAAAGAAATATGCAATTCAATTTTACATTTTTTTAACGATAGGGGATTTGATTTACTAACTATTCTCTGCATTGGATGTGATGGCACTGCCACCAATACGGGTTGGAAGTAGGAGTAATTCGTTACATGGAAATGGAACTAGGTCGACCATTACAGTGGGCAATATGTTTACTTCTTGCGAACGAATTGCCACTAAGACATCTTTTCACCAACTTAGATGGATCTACTTCGGGACCTCGTGAGTATTCTGATTATGAAAACACCAATGTTGTTCAGTTTTCGCTTTTTGTCGAAAATGTACCTGATATTGACCAAAAAATTGCAGATCAATTGAGCACAGAACAAAAATATCTCTTTGAAATGTGCCAAGCTATCAAATCAGGTTACTGCTCTCCCGGATTAGCAAATCGACAGCCGGGGAAAATTGCACATTCAAGATGGGTCACAACTGCTAATAGAATACTAAGACTTTATGTGGGTTCCAGTAGTCCATCTGAGAATCTAAAAATTCTTGTGGAATACATAGTGAAAGTGTACGCACCAGTTTGGTTTTCTGTAAAAACAAACCGTTATTGATAGATGGAGCGAATCACGTATTTGAATTAATATTTTTCTCAAGATGGCTCCCGCAAAATTTGAAATTAATCATCGGTGCTGTCATTGAAAGAAATGCTTTTTATGCGCACCCCGAAAACCTTTTAGTTGCAATGCTCTTCGACAGAAGGATTTATGTCAGAGATCTTGCTCTAAAACGGATCTTTAAAGCCAGACAAAAGAATGCATCGAACCGAATATTTAAACCACCAAATATAAAAATTAACGCTACAGATTATACCGATATAATTTTTTGGAATGAATGTGAAATAACTTCACCACCTGTTTTACAAGATTTGTCAGATGAAAAGCTTTCATTGCTAGTAAAACAAGAAGACCTCGAAATTCCGGATTTCCCATGTCATACACAAAGTGTTTAAAGATGCATAAGATCTGTGAATGAAGCCAGGCAATGCGTCATAGGAGCAAAATCTGAGATGGTCTCATAAGAAATAAAATTGAATCCAGAATTAAAATGCTTTTTTAATTTTAAGGCCGATTTAAAATGTAATATTATTTGTTTTCAAGCGTTTCCAATATTTCTATTAAACTTTATATATATATATTTTTTTTTAAGAAAGTACATACTATCTATTTTTTAACTTAAACTTTAATTTTATAAAAAAAATAATGAAGTAAAATGAAATAAAAATCTTAGTGTTTTCTTTCTTTTAAAAGATCTTCAAACGTCGGTAGAGGCCCAAAAGTTATGTCCAATTCAAAAAGGAAGTACATATTCAGAATCTACTCGTCAAAACGCAACTTTTGATACCCGTTTCGATGAAAAATTCGAGAATTTTTTTTCTCCATACAACGACGGGACGCCCTAATACGCACGGCCCAGCATGAGGTGTTAGGTGTGTCGCCGTATTACGCAAATTTTTTTCGAGGTATGGTGACTTTTGGAGATGATTCCTTAACCACCAGTCCGAATAGTAGGGGTGATAATACGAACGATACTAGGGAACAGTTTAGGAAACTTAGGGAAGAGATAGTGAAAAAGTTAGAGTCGGCAACCAAGAAGGCGGCGCAAACATATAACCTTCGTAGGAGAGATGTTCAATTCCTCCCGAAAGAATTGGTTTGGCGACGCAACTTTACCCTATCTGAAGCAGCGAACTATTATATACGGCGAAATTAGCGCCTAATTTTGTAGGCCCGTTTCTAATTAAGAAACGGGTATCGCCGTGGACTTTTGTTCTCGTAGACGAGAAAGGTACAAATCGAGGTACCTGGAATGTTAAGGATTTAAAGCCTTACTGCGACGACCCCGAAAACTAGTCGCGTAGCGGATAAACTGCGCTTTTCAAGCTCTGTGATGTGCTTAGCTCTCACCTGGAGTGATCGAGTTTTTTTAGTTGTGTTGTATGGTAGTGTATGTATTCCATTTTCGTGTTGTTAAACCTTTATTATACTCCTTTTTACTTCGCTTTCATTTCTGAAAGCCAGTTTTCACTCCTCGGTAGGTAAGGGTGGAATTTGTTACGGTAAGATTTACCGCAACAAAAACCATTCTTTAATTGGTTCTTAAAACCTTCTTCTGACCATGTTGTTTGGTCATGGTATAACCCTTGATATCTGTTTTCCCCTCCATCCCAACCATTCCTACTTTTTGACCCCCATTTTGAGTCCGTTGTCCTCTGGGAGTTTGAGGGTGACTCGGAGAGGATGACAAAGTAGGTAACCATTTGGTTCGATTGTGTCGAGCCAGCGGATGGGCTGGAAACTCGCACGCCATCTATAGAGAAAGCGAGGAAGCTCATAATAAAATTAACAAAATTCAGAGACGACGGCAGAACGAAACATACACGTACACTAAAAGTGGATTTAAAATAACAATACAACAACAATTTAATTAAACCAACCTAAAGTTAACTTCTTTTTAAACATGGCTATAAGCACATCCTTAAATCTAAGTTTAATCTAAATCTAACATTGACCGTAGAAAAGAATGGAACGCTAAACGCTATTCCCCAATTCCCCAAATCTGCACAAGGGTCCACTGAATAGTTGATTGCGCGATAGATAGTTTGATTTGAGTATTTGACTTCCTCCTTCGTTTCCTCAAAAATGTTTAGAAAATCGATATTAAATTGTAGTCTCCTTCTTCGAAGCATTTTCAGAAAATTAAATTGAGTAGAGTAGCTGAGAGAATGCTCAGAATAATATTTTCAACCTTCTGTAGTTCTTTAACTTTTCTCGAAAATAGGTATTGTGAGAACGCCAACAACTTGGCGAATCCATTGCATGTGTGAGTGATAGAGAGTTTAGATGGAACTCAACGTCGGAGTGCTACCGCAACCGAGTTCCACGAAAGCTTTTATTTGAGAGTGTGAGTGTGTGAGCGAGAGAGGGACCAAGGAAGACGAATAGGCTTCGCATGACCAACCCCTTCTTGGTTGACCAGTTAAGCCAATAGAGGTTTTAAAAATTTGAGAAATTGAAAGAAGGACAGAAAAGTTGAAAATAAATTATAAATTTGATAAATTTTGGAAAGAGTTTAGGTTTTAAAATTTATTTTGAAAGTGTGTCGGTGGAGCAAATAATTTGGAGAAAGAGAAATTATAATTTGAAGTCGCCAGAACGGGGCGAATAGAAGTGAGGAAAGAATGAGAAAGGAAAAAGAATAAGTTTGATAAGAAAAGATGAGTATTGTTTATTTAGTGGTTAATTCGTTGCATAAGTTGTGAAAATATAATATTCGGTTGGCCGTTGATTTCTTTTCGATTTAATCACTGTAATTTTGTGGAACTCGTTACCCATTTTTGAAGTTGTTTTCTTTATCCGTTTTATTTCGGGACCGAGTGATAGCGGTCCATTCTTACGGTCTTTGCTTTGTAATTTTTCTTTGTGTCATTTCTTTCTTTTGATTGTTCTTTGAACATTTTTATATTTATCTTTTTATCGAAAAAATTCTGGGTTTTAATCCAGGTGCAAGCCAAGGTTTCCCAGATTTTTAAAAATAAATTCTTTGAACTTCTCATTGGGAATAAAAACTTTTGCGTTTCCTTCATATTTTGAAGACGAATTTCAGCTTCCCGGTTAAGGAAAACGACCCTCAACAGTTTCCTGGCGCCCACCCTATAGCGTAAGAACGCCCCTGTTATTACCTACCTATATTTAATTAAATTCCTTTTCTTATCATCAACAATTATTATCAAAATTAATTCGATTCAAATTGTTCACATTTCGTGTACCCATTATATTCTTTAATTCGACGAACCCACCGCCAGCTGACTAGCCTGGCTGCATCGTTGTTGCAGTGTTGTTGCAATATTCGTGTCTTCCCTTTATCTCTTGCCTTTGGTTGATCGTTTGACAGTTTGTCAATTCGATCTTTACCTTCGCGTGTGCCGGTTTCAGATATTTAATAGTTAACAATTAATTTTCGTAAAATTTGTTTGTGTTGACTTTATAATAATTGGATTCATATAATCCTTAGCCGCGGTATATTGGTTCCGTCATCATAATCGTCTTTTGAATTCGCGAAATAATATTGCAACAAAATAACGGTAAGATTATGAAGGAGTTTATCCTATAAAGAGCTAAAATGTATAGCATAGATGTGGAAGATTCTGCTCTGATAAAAAAAGCGTAGGGCGTAAAAGCATCAGCTTTTAAAAATTTTACTTTAAAAAATTATAGGGACTGCTTGCTGCTTAAGCAAAATTTTAATGGAAAAATGATGAATTTTAGATCTAAATCATCATACTATTTATACAGAAAGTATAAATAAATTGAGTTTGAGTAGCTTAGATGACAAAAGATTCATTTGTAGTAATAATCTTGGTACTATAGCTTGGGGCACTATAGTTAAAATATATCTCACCCTTAATATTTTTTTTTTATCAGAGCAGAATATTCCTAATCTTTATGTTTGCTTTTGAATTGTTTTTTTTTTTTAAATATATATAAGAGATTGGCAACTCTGGTTTTGCAATATTAAGTTCAGTTTTATGGTCACACTCTTACCAATTTTGCTTTTTTACCAGTTTTATAAAAGGAATTAATTTTAAAAAATAATATCACGTAAACTCTTTATAATCACAGCACTGGAATAAATTATAATTTTGGTGAGTCCCTCCGTTTTTAACTCAAAATTAAAAAGAAACAAATAAGGCAAGCAGCAGTGCATATATATTGGAATAAAACAAAGGATTCAATATGAATCGAAAACCCCCTGCGAATTATTACACTGTAGACAACCAACCACGTAAAAGACACCACAAGGAGGCTGTTCCGGAGTCCCCAATGAATAGAAGAGCTGGTTCTATCGGGAACACCACTGCTGTTGGAGCGATGGATGTGACGGATTTGAGGACTATGATATGCGAAATTATGTTTTAGATGACAAAATGAAGGGCACGCCGGCACGGTCTTATTTGGACGTCATTAATACCGAATTACATAATCTTCGAGACAGCAACTTGACGTTGCAGGCACAGGTGAAGCATTTTGAAGACCGATGCAATTTAGTGGAGCGGCAAGTTGAATTTCTGGAGATGAAAGCAAACGGAAAAAAGGTAGTGGTTCACATTCCCGTACAGCAGAGTGAAGAGGCAGGAGAGAAGGCAAATAAATGTTGCATGGATCTTTTGAAATCGACGGACAAAAACATTATTGCATCAATAAGAATACTACGCTCAAGGAGCAATAATATAGCAAATGTCATCGTTAGGCTGAACCAAAGGGAGGACGTGGGCCGTATTTTGTGATCATCAGTCAAATTAAGGAATAGTGGAATTTCCATACACCGAGATTTACCTGCATCTGCGAGAGCCCGAAAAAGTCTTCTGATTAAGCTCAAAACGAATATTCTCGCGAAAAATAAACATCTGAAAACACATCTCCGCGGACAAACATTGGTGGTTGAAGGCAATACTTTCTATTACGACAACGAAAACAATCAGAAATGTGAAGGCATGTGCGGAATGTCACTATTAGACCAGTTGGTAAATGACATTTCTGTTGGAGGCGTTCCTGGGCGAAGAAATTTGTTTGAAAACAGCAGTGATCCACACGCGGCGTCTACGACACCACATTTTAGTTTTTAGTTGTAATGCCGTCTGCCCTTTAAAGAAGTCTAAAAAAAATACAAATGTAGAAAATATTAATGTTGAAAACATAAAAGTTGTAAAAATGTTGTCATATAACACAGCAGGGTATATAGAGTATATTTGTAGATGTTTTTAGTTTTATAAACCAGTCTGATATATTTTTTTTATTTGAAACATATTAAACTGATAATAACTTAGAAATATATGAAAACAAGTTCCATAATAACGATATTAGAATAACACCAGCAAAAAGAAGTCATGCGAAAAGAAGAGCGAGTGGAGGATGTATTTTTGGCTTCAAAAAAGATATGCTTAAAGACAACTGCGAATTTAAACATCAGGGAGAGATTATTTGCTTGGATTTAAAAATTTCTTGGAAGAGATTTCGTATAATACCAGCTTATATAAATTGTAACCACTGGGATACGGATTTCGATAAAATTAAAGAGTTTATATCATGTGGAGATATTGTAAATGTGTTTCTTATTGGTGATCCAAATGCGAGAGTAGGTATCGAAGCTGATGTGGAAAATAAAAGAGTTGGCTGTGATAGACAAACAAAGGACACAACTAAAAATGCAAGGGGTACTAATTTGCTTGGTCTGTGCAATTCGTACGGGCTTCGAATCCAAAATGGTACAAGTGCCGGAGATAAACACGGAGAATACACATTTGTTGGGAAACAGGGGAGCTCCGTCATCGATTACAGCCTTGAGGGTGGGAAATAGTATTCTATTATAACGGACTTTGAAGTACTAAAGAGACCGTATTCTGACTATATGCCTATAACTGTGTCATTTAATATCGGGAAAAGAGAAAGTGAAGCCATTTTGGATTTGGGGCTTCTGCTAAAACTGCATTGGCGAAAGTCAACAGGCTCAATCTATAGAAGACAATTGGATACACTTCTACTGGCGGATGAAAGTGACAAAAGTTTAAAACGCATTGAAATTTGTATCCGACCGAACAATTATTCCTCTCAGGGAGAAAAGAGGTATAAAGAACAATGGTTTGATAAAGAATGCATGCAAGCGAAACACTTATCATATTCTTGGCTTAATAAATATAGACGGTTTAATGAGAGCTTTGCAAGAAACTTATACATAGATTACAATCAAAGATATAAAGGGCTTTGCAAGGAAAAAAAGAAAAATTATTATGAAGCCCAGGCTCTCACACTGGCTGGGTGCAAGAATTCATCCGAATTTTGGAACTTGGTCCGTAAACTCGAAATACATCATCAGCAACGAACTAATATATTAAAAATTTACTTCAGTCAACTGCTAAACCCAACAGCTACAACACCCTTCATGATACAATACGCTCAACCCGGTTTCCAGGACGTCATTTTGGACCCGCCAATATCTGAAGAAGAAGTTTTTGTTTCGTTAAATGAGTTATCAGATGGAAAAGCTGCAGGTTCAGATAGAATACCAGGGGAATTCTATAAATATGGTACTGAGGAATTATATAACAACCTCAGAAAAGTATTTAACCAAATTTTGGAAGATGGAATCATTCCACCGCAGTTTAAAGATTCTCTGATTTTCCCAATCAACAAAAAAGGCAATATTGAAGAGCCTAGTAATTACCGAGGAATCTCCTTTTAAACGCATCATAAATACAAGATTTTCTATTTTCTATCTTACTGAAAAGACTAAACGCATGGATAGACGCAAATAAACTATTAAGTGAGAACCAGGCTGGGTTCAGGATACTCTACCATAGACCACATCTTTGTGCTTAAAAGCATCGCGGACTCATTTCTTTCGAGAAATACAAAATTATATGCATGCTTTGTAGATTTCAAAGCCGCCTTTGATACGATTGACCGTAATGCAATGATGTTCAAGTTGTTCGAATCGGAGATGTCGCTTAAGTTTGCACAAATACTACAGAGCTTGTGTATGGATACCAGAGCAGCAGTTTGGAATGGCAAAAATATATCAGAATGATTCGAGACTAGGACAGGAGTCAGACAGGGATGTGCACTAAGTCCAAGTCTGTTTGCATTATTTATCGATGACATAACTGAGGCATTACCAGGCGGAGTAGATTACGGTGGAGTTGTAATTAAAGCCCTTCTTTTTGCTTTTTGCGTGCACACCGCAATCGCTCCAGCGTATGATAAATAAATTATTTGAATATTTCACGCGATGGAATCTGGTTGTAAATCTAAATAAGTCAAAGGTTATGGTATTCCAAAAAGGTGGAGGCAGGTATAGCGCAAACGAACAATGGTATTACGACAGCGAAAAAATCGAGGTAGTGAAAGAATATAAATACCTAGGAGTCCAATTCACAAAGAATTTAGGTATGGAAAGGCACCTTAAAGAAAAACTGGTAAAGGCAAAAACCGCTATTAACATATCTTGGAAAGAATGTTTTAACACCAAGAACATTGCCAATAGCAGCAAATACAAAGCTTTTGAGGCAGTATCTGAATCCATTCTCTTTTATGCAGCCCAAGTGTGGGGAGGTAAAAGATATGAAACTGTGAAAAAACTGCTCAGATTCTACACTAAACGATCGTTTCGCCTTCCTCCAAGTACTCCGAACTTTATGATAATGCTCGAAACAGGTATATCTCCACTGTTCGTCAAAACCTTCAAACTCAGTTGATTACATATTAAAAGCGCTTAACATGTCAAATGATCGCCTTTCGAAGAAAGCAGTTCTTCAAGCCATACAATGCAAAACAGGATAAATCGAAGACTGGTTGGAGCTGGCGCATGAAACGGCTGTCGAACTGGATCTCAACGAACGGAGTTCTTGGAAAACGACTCTATATAAGGTAATAAGTCGTCTGGATGACAACGCTAGAGAGATGTACAAGGAGGAGGCCTCAAATTCTCTACATCGGGTAATCTATAGCAGGCTGAATCATAACCTCAACCAAAAGAATTACTTTTGAGACGATTACACCACAGATCAAATATCATGCATGTTTCGTTCAAGGGCGGAACTCCTTAACTCAAATTTTATACCACATCGAGAAGAGTTACCAATACTTTGCCAAATTTGTAATATGTCAGAGCAGGAGTATTTTTCACTTTGTAGGAAGGTGCCCGGTCCTAAGAGAAACAAGAAGACACATATTGGGGAGTGACTTTCTAACAGAGAGCGAAATAATAGTCCTTCTTAATGAAATGGACGTAACAACGCTATTCACATTTTGCAACACGGCACTTAATTATAGAAGCAGGATATTAGGAGAAAATTTTTAGTAAATAACTGTAACTTAATTCATTCATATTGTCAATCAGGCAGACGGCAAAGCCATGCTTTATATATATATATTTATTGTAAAAGTATAATTGAAAAGGAAATAAAAACAAAATCTAATCTAATCTATATAATAAAAAAAAAATGTAAATTTCTCTAGATAAATAAGATAAATTGTTAAAAAAAAAATAAAAATAATGTAAAATCTCCTAGATAAATAAGATAAATTATTAAAAAACAAAAAAAAAAAGATAATAAATAAAAATGTATTAACTTGAAAATAAAAAAAAAAAAACTGCTATTTTTTATTTAGGTATGGAATCTATTTCTCCGTCATTTATCATTAACCTGCAATTCAAAACAATGTTACTCTTATTTAAAAAAAAAAAACCTTTTCTGTAGCATGTGTCAGAAACCCTCAATTCCGAACAACCACCTTTTTAAAATTTTTACTCATAAAATCCTTTTTCGCTATCATGTGTCATAAACCGTAGATTCATGTGTTTTTTTTTTGCTTATGGAATCCTTTGCAGGTATAAAAATTTTCTCAAAATGTCATGTAAATATGTTCTGTATTTAGAACAAAATAAGAACACGGACTTTTAAATTCAGCTAATTAAAGTTTATTGAATATTTAAAATTAATAATTAGGTTGGTAACTATAAGCGTCTTATCTGGAGGACGACTTAAACCTGAGTAAGGCACTTCGGCTTACCTTAGTTACTTGTTCACAAGTACCCACATGTTTATGTACATTCACAGTTAAATGACGTGTTGTTCACGTTAGAAGAAAAGTAAATAGGATGTTAAATACATAACACTCTCCACCACTCAAATTTAAGTTACCTCTTACAGTCGACTAGCTGGGTACGAAAAATGGAAATATGGTGGAGAGGATCTGGAAGTTCTCAAATCATACAAGTACCTAGGAGTGACGATATATCATGACCTTTCCTTCAAAAAACCTTTTAAAATGAAACTTGCTGATTCGAAAAAAGCCACCAATACAACTTGGAAAAATCTAATGTCTAACTCTAGGGTTGAATTATCATCCAAAATAAAGATTTTTGAAGCTGTTATGCGCTCCATAATGTGCTACGGCGGGCAAGTTTGGGTGGCAAATACTACGAAGATGTAGAAAGGCTGTTACGTTTCTTTTAGAAAAAAAGTTCTGCGGCTACCATCAACCACTCCTAACTATATGTTATTAATTGAAAGTGGAATGTCACCTCTTTATGTCTTCACACTTCAACTCAGCATGAACTATGTGACCAAAGTTCTTAACGAGCAAGACGATTCACGACTTACCAAGGTTCTCGTCAAGAAGGCACTTCGAACGAAAACAATGTTCTTCAAGGACTGGGAAAATGCCGCAGCTAAATACAACATTCTACTAGATCTAACAGAAAATAACATCTCAGAGTGGAAAGACAGAACCCAAAAAATTGGTCCTTGATGTGAAATAAGCTATCAAAATAGAAATCATAACACAAGCTGAAAATTCATCAACAAGGTTTTTGTATCGGCAACTTGAACACCAACAGATTGAGTATCTGAATCTCAGTACTGCACAAATTTCTATGGTAATCCGAGTGAGAGGAGAACTACTCAAGCTAAACTGCATGCCCCATCGAAAAGATATTTCATCAATTTGCTGTTTATACAACACTAGGGAAAACGAAGACGTGATGCACTTTCTTGGTTCCTGTCCCATCTTGAAAGAAATAAGGCGATACCACTATGGAGTTAATCTGATGAATATTGAAGAGGTAAAACTTATTCTCAACGGCAGCAAAAATTGGGGGGAAACTTGCTTCTTATTGCTACGCAGCGCTCAACTATAGAACAAAAATATGAAAATTTTTGAAATAATTGTCAAATAAACATTTTCCTTACTTAAATATTTGTAAATATACTTTTTATATCTTAATTTTGTATACAAAACGACTGTTAAATTTGTTGTCATTTCTCGGCAGACGGCTAAGCCATGCTTAAATGTACTTAATATTAAACAATTACAATTGTAAGTTTTATAAATGAAATAATAAAGTACCAAATAATAAAATAAAAAAAAAATAAAATAATATTACATGTGTTTCAGTTTTTATAAGACTTAACAAGTTTTGTAGCAGCTCGTTGAGATTTTCTAACAGCTATTGGATCATTTCCCAATTGATTTGTATCGTTCAATTCTTTTTCTACATCAATTTTATCAAATGTTTCTTCATCTGTTACAGTAGATCACCGTGCATATCAGCAGTAAATCTTATGTTTTCATGATTATTTAAAGAATTAGTACAAATTTGAAAATTTGAGTTGAAAAGTTTTTTTAATTGATTTTGATGAGCATAACGAATTTTTGAGTTTAAGTCAACAAGATACGTTAATTTACTAATGACTTTTTTGACAACTGCTGGTATCCATTTGATAATGTTCTTCAGTTCACTTCTAAACAATGCCTTCTCCCCTACAGACAAAAAATAAGTTCATTATTGTTCTGTATATCTAATTGTAAATCTTTTTTTTGTTTATTACACAAGCTTTAGGTTTCTTTCCGTTCATAACAGTATTTTCTTTGCAAAAATTATCATTTACTTTAGGATTTAATACATCTAATGGTTTAAGAGGTTTAAACGAGAACATGAGCTCCGAAGGTGACTAATCTAAGGTAATATATTGCGCAGGTTGTCAGTCAGAAATTAAACATGGCGGCTCGAGTGTCTACGAAAACTGCACATGGCATTACTAGAAACAACAACAAATATAAGCATTTTGACAAGTAAAGAGACGCTGGATCCGCCATTTTCACAGATGCGCAGAACTGAACAAAAATTTAAACGCTAATGATATTGCCTTTAATATATGTACCTTGATTGTATACCATTAAAAAATTTAAAATATTATTTTCCAAATTTAAGCTACCGTTTGTATTTAAAGCGAATATTCCCAACGACGCCTTAGTCGTTTGAACGCACCGTTCAGAGAACCATTACTTTGGCTGTGATACGGTGGTGTCGGCATATAATCGATTTTGTTTTCTTGACAGTAACGCTTGAAAAAGGAAGCACTAAATGGTGAACCATTATCCGTGACCATGCATTTTGGATAACCAAAAATGACAAAAATATCTTTGAGCTTCATGACTTTGACTACGAAAAACTTGCTATAAGCATCAACCATTATCAAGCAGGTTTTACCAGAGATATGAAAGAAATCAAGATGATTTCTTTCAAATGGCTGGGATACCTTAGGCCACGAAGGGCCTTTAGGGACATTTTCCGCCATCTTACACACATTAAAAGACCCGACAAACATCTCAATATCTTTATCGACATAGGGCCACCAGACGTATGATCTTCATACGAACTATTCCAACATGAGCATTATGTAAGACTTCAAGAACAGAATGACGTAACGCTTGAGGAATGAATAACCGATGATTGTAAAATACACACTGGTCTTCTAAACAAAGTTGATCCCTTTTTAAGAAGAACGGACGAAAATCATTTTTTTTAATATTTTGGGCCAACCACTACGAAGGAATTTTGAAATAGCAGGCAAAACAGCATCTTTAAGGGTTTCTCTTTGTACCAAAGCAAAGTCAAGCAAATTTTCAGAACCAAAGTAGTTGACAGGAACCGGTTCTATTTCAGATTCTACATTCAACGGATGTCGTGAAAGAAAATCTACATGACACATACTAGAGTCTCTCTTGTATAATATTGTATTGGTATTGAGACAAAATAATTGCCCAACGTTGTAGTCTGGCAGACGCAACCGCGGAATTTTGCTTACCCGGACTAAAAATTTCCTTAATGGCCAAGTTGTCGGTACACAAAACAAATTCATGGCCGTAAATGTACGTGTGAAATTTCTTAATTGCGAAAATAACTGCAAGACCTTCTCTGTGCAACTGATGATGATGCATTCAATGTACATGAAGCGAAGAACTGGCTTTTCGACACCTTGTATGACTTGCGCTAAGATTGCCCCCACCCCGACCGGGCTGGCATCAGTAGAAACAACGATTTCCTTATTAGGATCGTACAGTTCTAAAAGGCAATTATTGACTAATGACTCTTTACACTTTTTGAACGCATTCTCACATTCGATAGACCATACGAATGTTTGACCTTTTCGCTTAAGACAGTTTAACGGATTGAAATTGATAGTAAAAATTCAACAACCCTACAAGGGACTCTAATTGCTGAATATTGGTTGGAGCAGGTGCTTCAAGAATGGCTTTGACTTTTTCTTCGGTCGGCCTTAACCCTTCACAAGAAATGCTGTGACCTAAAAAATTTACAGATGGCTTTAAAAATTTACATTTTTTCAAATTAATTCGGACATTATGCAACGAAAGCCGACGAAGAACTTCAAATAACATTGAATTACATTCATCTACCGATGACGCTCCCACCAAAATGTCATCAACATAGCACTTAACTGTCTTTAACCCTAGCAAAATTCAGTTCATGATTGACTGAAAAATGCCTGGGGCACTACTTATACCAAGGACAAGACGAGTGTAGGCAAACAGACCTAAAAAGGTGTTGATTACTAACAATTCTCTAGACGACTCACTAACTTTGACTTACAGGTAAGCCCCTGTCAAGTCAATAACACAAAAATATGAACAACCCGAAAGCTCCGCAAAAATTTCTTGAATTTTCGGAAACGGATGGTGCATAGTGTATATACATTTGTTTAGTGTGACTTTACAGTCGACACAAATTCTAATTGAGCCATCGTTTTTTGGCAGAATTACAATGGGACTTGCCCAGCGACTGACCGGCACTTTGACTAAGATTCCTTCAGTAATCAAACGATCTATTTCAGCTGCGACTTTGTCTCTAAGCTTGAAAGGAACACTATAGGCTGAATGGAATATAGGCACTGCATCTTCTTTTAAGACTATATCTGCCTCAAAACCGATTATAGGCGACTTTAAATTCGAATTCACAACATTTGGAAATCTGTATTTAATTTCCGAGACAATATTTGATTCATTTTTGACTTGACTTACTGTGAAAATAGTTTTGAAATTATTTCTCCAAATTGGGAAAATTTGATCGATCCAATCACGGCCCATTAAACAAAACTTCGGTTTGTCACCTCTGATGACGACAATTCGTAAATTTAACTTTCGGCCGGCAAGCTCAACTTCGGACTCCATGACTCCTAGTTCCTCGATTTTACTACCTGTAACAGACACTAGATTAGCATAATTTTTAACAAGACTAAGGTTAGAAAAAATTAAATTGTATAATTCTTCACTCATTATGGACGTTGCAGCTCTGGTATCGATTTAAATCAAGAAATCAGTTTTGTTTATTGAAACAACACATTGTTGAGGCTGACTCACAGCATTGACACTGTTGTCTACTTTTATGCTCCGACTCCCTCTTGCGCGACACATAGTAGAGATGTGACCTTTTTTATTGCATACAAAGCATTCCCAATTGGCTGCTGGACAGTTTCGATGTGCAGGTCTCCCACAACGTGGACAATGGTTACCATGACTTTTGGACTTGTGACGATTTGTACTGTGCAGTGAATTGTGTGGAGGTAAAATACTTGGCTGCGATTGTTTCGACGGTGGATTCTTGGTGTAATTTGATTTGTCAGACTTGTAGACAGCATTTGTTGAGACATGTGTTTGTACTGATGATTCAGCTTTCTCTGATGCCTCTATGGACAAGGCTTTATCGCAATACTGTTCAAAACTTAGACTGTCGTGTTTCAAAAGCGACTGCTGAATTTTTTCGTGTTTGAGACCTACTGTAAAACGATCGGATAACTGATCGTCTAATATTTTTAACTCCCAAATTGATATCTGTGGTTGAAGTTTGTGCTGGTGTTTTTTCCTTAGTCTTATCCATGGAAGTTGTTGGCGTAATAGTGGCTGCCAAACTATCTAAGAAATCACCGAAATAGCACTCCTGAGAAGCAGCTTTGAGTCTCACGACGTATTCATCACTAATAGATTCCCCATGTTGTTGAACAATATGATGGTATCTAAACCACTCTGCTCTTTTGTTGGGCTTAGGAGCAAATTGACTGCGCAACAAGGCAATATTTTCGGTAAACGATTTTGCACATGGGTCTACTGGATATGTAAGCTTTGCCAACAGTTCATACATAGACTTTCCCATGATTCCGATAAAATATGTATTTTGGTTGCTCTCACTTATTGCATTCAATTCAAAAAAATTAATCAAACGATTTTCATAATCTTTAAAATTATCTCCAATTAGTTATAACCAATTAACTTTGACATTTTAGAGATTTCGCACACGTGTTTACGATTTTATGCTTCAATTTTTTTTTCCTCGTCGCCAAGAAATGTTCTGTATTCAGAACAAAATAAGAACACGGACTGTTAAATTCAGCAAATTAAAGTTTATTGAATATTTAAAATTAATAATAAGGTTGGTAACTATAAGCTTCTTATCTGGAGGACGACTTAAACCTGAGTGAGGCACTTCGGCTTACCTTAGTTACTTGTTCACAAGTACCCACATGTTTATGTACATCCACAGTTAAATGACGTGATGTTCACGTTAGAAGAGAAGTAAATAGAATGTTAAATACATAACAATTTATAAAAGACAGTGCATCCAAGAAAGTGTTAGTACAAAACAAAAAGCAGAACCCACGAGAAGAAATTCGCTCCGCAGTTTTTTTTTTAAATATCTTTCTTCTTTTTCTTCATAGTAAACAAAAATATAAAATGTTTAGAATTCAACGTAAGGAACTCGTCATCAACTCCTTACGTGACTCAATATGGTTCCTCGTGAATGTTGTATCCCGTGTACGGATACCCCTATAAAAGGGAAGACAGGAAGTTGGATGTGGTATTCCGAGAAATAACTTACACATCCCAATTAACTTGGTATCGGATAGACATGCATTTGTATACATACCACCCCACGATGATCGGGTATATGTGAAGAATTATACATCAAACACTGGAACATTCATCAATGGCCGGAGAATAGACAGGCACCGTCATCGCTTGGAGTTCGGGGATTCCATTAGTTTCGGGATCCCTACAGAGGACTATAATCTGCACTTGTGTCCTTCATATGTATTGAAAAATACGAGATTGAGATATGGAAATATAACATCCAGAGATTCAACGCCTGAATATGCGGGGATATGCTAGGAAAAAATATACAAGCCTTATAAACATGAAAAATAAAAATCACAAATTTTTTAAAAAAATAACTTTATCTATTTTAATTTCTTTTATTTGTGTACTCGAGTATGAGGTTCTTAAGGTTACGTTTTGGGTTCTTAACGTTACGTTATTAGGTCTCGTTTTAAGTTATGCCGTTTTTGTTTTATGTTTGTCATTAAGTTTTGGGTTCTAAGGTTAAGTATGCTTAACCTGAGTCGCTGAGACACCAAGTGGAAGAGCCGCTGAGCCGCCAAGTCGAAGAGCCGCTGAACCGCCAAGGATGTAAAAACGCCCCCCCCCCCCTCCTCAAATGGAGACCATATTGTAAACAATACCATATTAGAAGATATTAATTTTATAACATTCAATAATAAAATAAATATTAATGGAAAAACATATACCTATAAACATGAATGATGAATTAAAAAATGTAATTTTGAAAAGATATAACGAAACATTTATAATTAATCAGATACTAGAATCAAATTCAAATTATGCATTCGATAATATAGATAAACTAAGAAAATTTACAATACAATTTGAATAAAAACCTATTATGTCAACATTCCAAACAATAATTACGATTATAATAATTGGAATCTTAATATATGTTTTCTTAAGAAAAATAACTTTTATTACAGAATGTAGAAGACAAAATAACGAAAAAAGATTCCAGGCAACCTCAAAAAAAGAAGTTGCCAAACTAAGAAAAAATCGGGACGATTTTGCTTAAGAAAGGGGGGAGTTAACGAAGCCAGTCACCCTTATACCTTAAATAGGTTAGGTAGATAAATAATCAACAAGACAAGCTACATCTGAATACATCCTGTAATAAAACGGTAAGAGATAACAACGAACGCACACAAGCGGTTGGTCTCATACTCATCAGACAGAGTATTATCACAGATAATAGAGTTACATAGATATCTCATCCAGTGCAAATTAAAATGATCACTTTTTTCATTTCCTATTTAAAGCGATTTGTCGAAGTCAAACCATTCAACATTTTAAAACAGAGCAGAATCAAACCCATATAACACGATCGTTCCCAGAAGACGTTCACCTGTGAGTTGCATTCTAAAGATACACATTTTCTTATTTGAATTCGTATGCCAATGCAACCTGTCACAAAATAAAGCGCCGAACGTAACCATTCAAACTTTCTGCCTGGCTGCAGCCGGTATTTGACATTGAGTAGTGTACCATTTTCTTATTAATTCCGTTTCTTTTCCATCTGATTCTCGAACATTTGAAAAAACGGCGTTACGGCATCATTGTCTGGGGAGGATTCTGATTCTGTATTTGACGAGGCAACCAACGAAACCAGCTATAAGAGACGGAATTTTTAATTTAACTTTTTGATTAAGAAGAAAACTAAAATTTAAACCATCACTACGAAGTATTACTAGCCATTAATAGCCACTAATAGGCTGTAATAAAGTAAAAGTTGAAAGTAGCTTTAAATTGGTTTTATTTTATTAAAGTCACAAGACTTTTTATGACATTAAATTCTTAAATTTTAATTTGCGAATTCCGTGCTCAAAAAAATATGCCCGTCAACCATATTCCTCCTTTGTCTCAAGAAGAAGACCACGAGACAGGCGAACCCAATCAAGATGACCAGGACGAGTTGCAACGAGAACAGCAGCAGCTGCAACAACATTAGCAGCAACAACAGCAGCAGCAACACCATCAGTCGAATCCAAAAAAGACAAAGAATAATCAAGCCAAGTGCAGGATGTGCGGAGAAGGTTACAACCAGGAGATGGTGTTCTGTGAAGGGGAATGTAAAAAATGGTTTCACTATATTTGTGTTAATTTAAGTTGTAGTCAGGCGGAAAGTTTGTTTAGGTGGTTTTGCGACGAATGCTCCATAATTAGAAGAAAGAAAAATAGATATGGTACATGGTCAGCTCATAAGACAATTGAAATTAGTAGAAAAAAATGTATCTGAGCAAAAGCGTAAAACCGTGGTAGATAGTTCATATAATAAATGGTTAGCGTTGAAAGACAAGCATGTCAATTTAAAAGGGTCATTTGTAGACATGGATGGCAAAGAGGTTCCTGAGCCAAGGTTGGTTTTTGTTGGTACTACAGGGGCACACTCCAAATCGGGTAGACGTTCATGTTCGTCTAAAAGCAGTTCTAAAAGCAGCTCTTCAACATATCGAAGCTTCCGTCTTAATTTAATTCAACAGCAACGAGATATTCTCAAGGAACAAAGAGCGAATCTTCAGCAAGAACAAGATCTTCTGAAACGCCAAGAAAGAATCATCGAAGAAACGACGGACAGCGAGGATCCAATCGCAAGAGGAACCACGTAATGGACCCATTAGCACCTACGTTTAAACCGGCATTCACTAGCTGCTAGAAAGATCTACAGGGATCTTCCTACCTTTACAGGAAATCCGGAAGAATGGCCACTTTTCAAAAGGATGTACGAACAATCTACTCAAGCATGTGGATATAGTGTCGACGAAAATCTTATGCGATTCCAGCAAGCATTAAAGGGAAAGGCACGCAACTTGGTTTCAAGTCAATTAGCGGAACCTACATGTGTACCACAAATTATGCAGTGCTTAGCTATGGCCTTTGGGCAGCCAAACATTATTCTAGATAGTCAACTAGAGAAAATTGTAAAGCTTCCTGTAGTCAAGGGAGATAGATTGGAATCTATTATAGAGTTTTCGCCTGCGATTACAAATCCCAACGCTGTTATGAAAGCCTCAGGTTTGGAAGGTCAGTATGACAATCCATTGCTGCTCAAGGAGTTGTTAAAAAAATAAACAAACGAAATGAAAATGAAGTGGGCTACTTATTCCTTAGACAGAGAAGTCAAAGGTGTTTTGGCCTTTGGTTTTTGGCTGCAATTGGAAGCCAAAAAGGAGTATGAGGTAATTTCTAGTTCAGATATAGGAAGTAATAAGAGGGACACGAAAAATCAACCAGGGTTAATGTTCATGTTCAAAGCAAAGGAAGTGCAACGTGTGTAGTTTGTTATAATAAGTGTAAGAGTCTAGAGTCATGCGATGTTTTCAAACAAATGTCTTCGTCAGCTAGGTGGGAAAAGTTAAAAGAGTTGAAACTTTGTCGTCAATGTTTGACTGTCCATACAATGAAGTATCCTTTTGTATGTAAGAAGGCAGTCAAATGTAATTTCGCTGGTTGTACAAGAAAACATCATCCATTAATGCATCAAGACATCAAGAGTGTCACAGACCAACCAATAGTAGTCACATCTCAGAATAGCCATACCAATGAGAGTGACTGCTTTCAGTTTCAATATATTCCAGTCACAATACGCAAGGGTAGCAAAAGTGTAACTACATTGGCGTTTCTGGACGGTGGGTCTAGTGGCACAAGAATTGAAGAAAGTGTTGCAAATCAGCTGGGTTTAACTGGACCTAAAGTAATATTACATCTTAAATGGACAGCAAACGTACGTCGTCAGGAGGAATCCAAGAAGGTTTCGATGCTCATTTCTGGAGTCTACGAAGGCGCTAAAGAATTCGAAATTCCCGTTGCTCGTACAATAAAGGAGCTAATTTTGCCAAAGCAAACTTTGAGCTATGATGATCTTGTCAAGGCACATCCTCATCTACGTGGGCTTCCAGTTAAGTCATATCTTCAAGAGCAGCCTAGGATAATGATCGGATTAAGTGATTGGCATCTTGAAGTTCCTAGTAAGACTCGACTGGCTGAGCGAAACGATCCTATGGCAACAAAATGTAAGCTGGGATGGTCAGTGTTTGGATCCCGAAGTTCATCCCAAACCCAAAGCCAGAGCATTAATTATCATGTCGAGGAATGTTCAGAACCGGACGATGAAAACTTGAACGAGATGTTGAAGAACTTTTTCTCAGTGGACAGCCTGGGAGTAAAGGTACCAACTTATGATCTCATATCCAAGGAGCAAAGTCGTGCTAAAATGATAATGGAAGAGACAACCAGATTCGATGGAGAACGTTTCGAAACGGGCTTGCTATGGTGATATGATGATCCTGTACTACCAGATAGTATGGCGATGGCCAAGTACAGACTTTTATCATTGAATCGCAGGCTGCAGAAGAATCCACAACTGAAGAGTGATATGCAAGATCAAATTGACAGTTATATTAAGAAAGGATACGTTCGTAAGCTATCACCCGAAGAATTAATAGAAAAACAAAAAAGAGTTTGGTATCTTCCATTGTTTCCAGTGGTTACTCCGAACAAACCTGGAAAATTAAGAGTTGTATGGTATGCAGCGGCAAAAGTTAATGGAGTGTCATTAAACTCACTTTTGCTTAAAGGTCCCGATCAGCTGCCTTCACTATTAGGTATTCTCATAAGATTTAGAGAGAATGCGGTTGCTATGAGCGGAGACATCTCTGAAATGTTTCATATCAGATTAAAATTCTGCGTGAAGGTCAACAGGCATGCCGGTTTTTATGGGATGATGGAAACGGAGTGGACGAGTACATCACACAAGTAATGACATTCGGAGCAACCTGTTCACCAAGTAGCGCTCAGTTTGTAAAAAACCAAAATGCCCAAAAATATGTGGAGGATTTTCCGAGAGCAGTTGAAGCAATCATCAAGAATCATTATGTGGATGACTTGGTCGATAGTGTAAGCACTCCAGAAGAGGCGATTGCTCTAGCTAAAGATGTCAAGATGATTCATGCAGCTGGTGGATTTCACATCAGAAAGTGGAAGTCTAATTCAAATGAAGTGATGCTGGTCTTAGAAGAATCTTCGGATGTCAGTGATATATTTGACCTCGACAAAGAAACTGTGTATTGCGCCGAGAAAGTGTTAGGCACGTTGTGGGACACCAAGACTGATTCTCTTACTTACTCTTTAAAGTTCAATAAGGGTAATAAAGAAGTTCTTAATGGTGAACGTAAACCAACAAAACGTGAAGTATTGCGGGTGATGATGTCAATCTTCGATCCACTCGGCTTAATAGGTCACTTCACCAGTTACTTAAAGATTCTAATGCAAGACATTTGGTGATCCGGAGTGAATTGGGACGTAGAAATCGAAGATGATCATCATGCAATTTGGTTAAGGTGGTTAAAAGAATTGCAGCAGGTTGAATTAGTCCTAATTCCAAGATGTTACTTACCTGAATCAACATGGAATCTTGCAGAAACACAACTCCACATCTTCGTTGATGCCTTCGTTGGTGCAGCAGTCGCATATCTACGAGTTCAATCAAGTGGTAAAATAACGTGTTCGTTGTTAGGGTCAAAGACAAAAGTAGCGCCCATTAAACTTATGTCGATTCCAAGATTGGAATTAGTTGCAGCATTGATTGGAGCAAGATTTGCCAATAGCATTCGGCAATCACTTTCCATCCGTATTAATCAAGTAGTGTTTTGGTCGGATTCTGTCACAGTTCTGAGCTGGTTAAGATCTGATGCGAAATCAGTAAAAGGTCAGTTCGTAGCCTTCAGAATAGCAGAAGTGCAAGAGATCACTAACATCGCCAACTGGAGATATGTGCCGTCAGAAATGAATCCAGCAGATGACGCGACGAAGTGGAAAAAAGGACCATCATTGAACATGAGTGATCGTTGGATGCAAGCACCTCAGTTCCGCTACGAATCGGATGAAGAATGGCCTGAAGATATATCTTTACATAAAGGACTTCATCATATAGCTGTTGAGACAGTGCATCAACGAATCGACCCAATTATTCCAATGGATAATTTCAAGGACTGGAAGAAAATGTTAAAGGTTACGGCATTTATCTGTAGATACTTGGACGCCCTACGCGGTAAGAAAAGAGGACACCATCAATCACTTTCATCACAAGAATATGAGCGAGCAGAGCGCGTGGTTAACAGGTTGATTCAAGCTGAAGGATTACCTTCTGAAGTAAAGTATCTTTCAAACCTGGAAAACACAGTTTCAAAGAATAAACCCCCCCCATAGTGCCAGCAACATATTTTCGATGAAGCCATACTTGGATGAAAACGGAGTGATGAAGTCATTTAGCAGAATAGACAATGCAAGTTGTCTAAGCATAAACTCAAGGCGGCTAATTATTCTTCCACGCAGTCATCATGCCACGCTATTACTCGTACTACATTATCACGAAAGATTTCGACATATTAACCATGAAACGGTGGTAAATGAGTTGAGGAAAAAGTATTTTATTCCAAGAATAAGTCAAGTTTTAAAACAAGCCAGGAAAATATGTGGATGCTGCAAAATAAGAACCGCCAAGGCTAATCCTCCCGAAATGGCAGGCTTACCAGAAGCAAGAGTAGAAGCGTTTACACCCCCGTTTTCGTATACTGCTGTGGACTATGGGGGCCCATTTGAAGTTATACATGGACGAAAGATAGAAAAGAGATGGATATGTCCCTTTACATGCTTGGTAACAAGAGCTATTCACATTGAAATTGCCTACAGCCTCAGTTCGGATTCATTCATTCTTTGCTATAGGAACTTTCTATGTCGAAGAGGGGTAGTAAAGAAAATGTTCAGCGATAGAAGAACGAATTTTATTGGAGCTGAAAAGTTATTGAAAACAAGCTTGAAATCAGTCGATCATCAGCATATTGCGGATCAGTTTGTTAGCTCAGAAATGGAATGGCATTTCCATCCGCCGGCATCACCTCACATAAATGGATGTTGTGAAAGACTTATAAAATCCTACAAACCCAATGATGAGCTTTTCCGTAGTTATCTGATGGAGGTTGAGGACATGATTAATACTCGCCCACTAACATATTTACCAATCGACAGTGAACAATCAGAAGCAATCACGCCAAACCATTTTCTTCGACAGAAGAAAGACGAGACGAGAAGACGAGAAAAGTGGAACCTGCCGGCTGAACCTCTAAAAGTTGGAGACATCGTTTTGATCATTGACGAAAGAAGTCCTCGAAACCAATGGCAAAAAGGAAGAGTCATTGAAGTAAACGTCAGTAAAGATGGCCAAGTTCGCAGCACGATAGTACAAACCGCAACCGGAATCTACCAAAGACCTGCCATAAAGTTGGCTAAATTGGATATCAGCGAAGAAAAAAGTACATCTGTGAGAAGCCTAGACAAATGTACCAAGGGGGAGAATGTCACAAAATAAACCGCTGAACGTAACCATTCAAACTTTCTGCCTGGCTGCAGCCGGTATTTGACATTGAGTAGTGTACCATTTTCTTATTCATTTCGTTTCTTTTCCATCTGATTCTCGAACATTTGAAAAAACGGCGTTACGGCGTCATTGTCTGGCGAGGATTCTGATTCTGTATTTGACGAGGCAACCAACGAGACCAGCGATAAGAGACGGAATTTTTAATTTAACTTTTTGATTAAGAAGAAAACTTAAATTTAAACCATCACTACGAAGTTTTACTAGCCATTAATAGCCACTAATAGGCTGTAATAAAGAAAAAGTTGAAAGTAGCTTTAAATTCATTTTATTTTATTAAAGTCGTAAGACTTTTTATGACACAACCCTTTTGAGTATAATACACGTTCGTCCCTTCACAGCTTACAACTTACAAGTAGGTTTTTTCATAATCTTGCTGCGTTGGGAAAGAAAGGAAGGCAACAACAATAACAACCCATATTGGTTTAGCTGTGGGACTATTGTCTACTATGCCAGACAAGGTCAAAGCACGTTCGGCAGACGAAATGTATTTGAAAGGGTTGTTTTTACTTTGTGTTCATTCTGAACATGTTGTTGTTGCTTGAATGAAATTGGGGAAGATGAGTAGGGGTTGTTTTTTTTTTTGCTCCTGGTTCAAATTTAAAGCGTTTTTTTTTCATTTACCTACATGGTAATGTCAATTTTTTTATTTCTAGTCTCATTTAGAAATTCTTTCTCTTATCAAAGTTTTTGTTGATCTTTAGTTTTTTTTTTAATTTGTAATTGCAATCATGTAGGTATAAATTGGTAGGTACCTTTATATTTTTTCTAAAGGCAATGAATGTTTTGCTATGGATGATCAAAGAACAGGCAACTTTCGTATTATATTTTTTTTTTGTAGAAAAACATTTTTATTTAAATACATATACATAGATTAATCAGATTGTAATAATAATAGGAATAAAATAAAAAAGAACCTTACTAAAGTCCACTAAACGGCTAGATCTAGATGGTTTAACAAAGTTCCCAAAATGGGTTGTTTTTTTAATGTGTCATTATATAGCTTTTTCAGTTTTTTTTAACACAGCCCTAGAGTTAACTATTTTAATTTTATTTCTTATATTATTAGTAAAACATGATTGATAATAATTTTTGTTTGTGTTCACCGGACGAATAGGTATAATTTTCTTTTTGATTGCAAATATTATATAAGGATTGTAAAAGATTTGATGGAAATGAGAACATTTTATTTAAATATACCCTACCTACCAATGTAATGTTTACAAGTATCAAGTATAGTATAGGTACCCAATCTTTCATCCATGACTTTTTTAGAGGTTTTTTGTTAATTTTAATTTACATAGATATGGCCAAACTCACCTTAATTTTAAAAGGAACAAATATAATCACCGAGTAAGGGTATTTTTGTATGACCCAGTAACTTTATAAAGATATGTTTGTATACTTAGGTAGGTCAACTTTATTTTGGCATCAAAACAATCCTTATGTTTTTTTAACGTCTCACAATGTACTTTTTTCATATATTAAAACAAATCAGGAATCTTGTAGATCTAAGTTTGTGACAAAAGTTGCTGAATTATTATTATTTATAGTGCTATTCATACTTAGAATGTCAGTTTGTTAGACTTGACCATTCTTTATTCCGTCAATTTCAATTTGTATTTTTGTTACTTATTTTAACTTTGTTCATTTGATTAATATTACATTTGAAATGTATTGCTTTTATTACTTAATGTTCCCTTCTTTGGAACTTGATAGTAAATGCGCTGCTGACAAGCCTGGAAGCGGAGGGCTACAGAGTGATCGCCTATGCAGACGATGTTGCTATTGCCGTATCAGGAAAGCATCTCAACACCTTAAAAGAACTCCTACAAAACGCTTTAAACAAGTTAATAACATGGGCAGATCGCTGTGGACTGGGTGTTAACCCTCATAAGACAGATCTTGTCTTCTTCTCAAGGAAATACAAAATCCCTCACATAGACCCTCCGTCTATCAAAGGAATTCCACTTAAATTCTCAGACGAAGCCAAATATTTGGGCCTTATCTTAGATAAGAAGTTAAGTTGGAAGCACAATATACAGGAAAGAGTCAAAAAAGCAACTGTTGCACTCTTTTCATGCAAAAAAGCCGTAGGGAACAAATGGGGTCTTAAACCCAGTATTACTCATTGGCTATACACCTCGGTTGTTAGACCGATTCTTACGTACGGTGTGACAGTATCGTGGACCGCTTTAGATAAGGCGACGAACTGCGATAAACTAGGCAAGGTCCAACGGTCTGCCTCGCGTTGCATGGGTGGAGTACTTCGTACAACCCCCTCTGCTGCATTAGATATTATGTTCTATTTAGCACCTCTCGATATATATGCTAAACAAACAGCTGCAAGCACAGCCATTCGTCTTAAAGCCTCCTCACAGTGGACAAATAATGATATTGGTCACTCCATTATTCTGAATTCTTTCGGAACAATTCCAAGTAACATTGAATACACCATCCCCCAGTTACAGTTCGATAAAAACTTCCAGGTCACCATACCCTCCAGATTTATCTGGGAGGATCGGGCATTTCTGGAAGATGAATCAAACCACTTCTATACGGATGGATCAAAAACTGATGACGGGGTTGGTGGAGGTGTGTACTCAGACAGGATGAATTTAAATCTCTCCTTTCGCCTTCCCAATCACTGTAGCGTGTTCCAGGCGGAACTTTTGGCGATAAAAGAAGTACTATCTTGGCTTAAAGAAAACCTGATATCTAACACAGATATCCGCATCTTCTCGGATAGCCAAGTCGCCATAAAATCCCTGGAATCTGTCTCTACCAACTCAATAACAGCCCTTAACCGTCGATCATCTCTCGTTGAGATGGCACAGCAGTTTAATATTCACCTCTGCTGGGTGCAAGGCTATAGGGACATTCCAGGAAATTGCAGGGCTGATGAACTCGCCAGAAGTGGAACAATACTACCTATTTTACCAAATAGGTCAGATATAGGTATACCCATTGCTACATGTAAACTTATGCTGAAGCAGGATGCAAAAGAGAAAACAAACCTAAGGTGGAACAACATCTCCACCTGTATAGCGACAAAACAGATGTGGCCAAGGCTGGACCTGAAGCGCTCGAAGAGTTTAATATCTCTAAGCAGACTGCATATCAGCTCCGTCATAGGTGTCATAACCGGTCACTGCTTGATAGGCAAGCACGTAAAGAGGCTTGGAGTATTCTCAAATGATTTCTGCAGAAGCTGTATGGATGAAGAAGAGGAAGAATCGATTCCTCATCTCCTCTGCACTTGTCCTGCTCTATCCCAACGACGTAAGCTCCATCTCGGAGAATACTACTACAACGATCATAATGATCTGGTAAATGTTGACATAATTGATCTCGCACGCTTCGTAAGGAGCTCTAAGTGGTTCAACGAATAGGAAGGAAAGTTCCAAGATTCCTGTGGTATCACAATGGACCAACTATGGTCTAAGTGTGTCTAGCCTTTGCTCGACAGCCACCTTAACCTAACCTAACCTAACCTATTACTTAATGTCAACAAAATAAAAAAACAATTTTTTGAAACTTTCTCTCGAACTTAAAACAAATGAAAACATGCTAAATTTCTTAAAATTTTAGAAATCCTGAGCGGTTTTTTTAAATTATATTTTTATACGTCATTTGTACATACTGTATTATTTATCATATATCTATTTATAAACCTTTTTTTAAATTTTAAGAAAAATTGTTTGCCCTCCAAATTAAAAAACTAGGTGCGTAGTTATTTTTATTAATGTGTAAGTAGTTAAAAATCAAATTTCAAAAAAACGTTATTTTCATTTTGTTTATCACAAACGACGAAATGTTTTTGAACACATTTCAATTTTGTTGTATAGTAGTGGAGCTCGGTGAATTTCGCAGCTACGGCCTTATTATACAAACGAAATTATGCCTGTTTATTTCCATTTAAGAAAAAATTGGCTGAATACCTACAGTTTTTTATTTTCCAACCATAACTTCCAATCCAGAAACGTAAGAATTTAAAAAAACTACAATTTAGTGAACTAAAAAAATTAGCTATACAAAATTATCCTCGTAGTATCAAACAGAAAAATAATTTTTAAAGTCCGATGTAATTTTTAAGACAGCAAAATTTCACGGTGAGTCGGTGCATCTTTTTGGCAAAAAGTTGGATCATTCAAACATTTTTTTAATTATTGAGAATTAAGAGGGGTATACAACTTAAATTTGGTTTAAGCTTTTTAAATAGAGGGCCCTATCGATGAATGAAAAATATGCACGACTGGATCACACGCACTTGAGCTTGTCCATTTTCTCGAAAACGAGGATAATGTTAAGTGAATTTTTTTGTAAAAACCTGAAAGACATTTTTCTCACAATTAACTTGTAAAGGGTCCGCCATATGGTAACACTTAGCTCATGTCTGATTTGACAGATAATTAGTTTTATCCTTCCGCTGAACGAATATGGTTGTGTATTCGCTTCGCTAAGTGGGTTGCGATCGACTTAGAGAAGATGCCGATTTTGCCAAAAAAATCATCTTTTCAGATGAAGCTCATTTTGATCTTGGCGGGTAGTAAACAAGCGAAATTGCCGCATTTTGGGCACAGAAAACCCGCACGCATACATTGAAAAGCCGATACACCCAAAACGAGTCACTGTTTGTTGCGGATTTTGGTCCAGAGGCATAATTGGGCCATTTTTCGAAAATGAGCAAGGAGTGGCCGTTACAGTCAATGGCGATCGTTATCGGGCCATGTTGAACGAATTTTTGTTCACAAAAATTGAAGAGGAGGATATTGGCAACATTTGGATTATAATCAAAATCGTTAGAGCCGTTTTTTGAGAAAATTTGAAAAAAAAATTTGTATGGCAGCTATCCGTTCTAGATGAGTTAAAACTAAAATTCGAATTTCACTTCTAGGGAATCACAAAAAAATGTTCTGTACCAAATTTGAAGCAAATCGGTCCACCCCTTTATGCTCTAGCTCAAATTACAATGGAAGCACGGACACACAGACGCACAGACTGGCGGACGGCATGTCGAGCCCATTTTTTCAGACTTCCCCATCATCGTAGTGTTAGTTTTGATTGCAACCTTAAAATTTTTTTTCTACACGAAACCAATACTTGCCCTATAGATACGGTGACCATCCGTCCCTGGTTTCCCGGGATTGTCCCGTATTTCTATAGCCTGTCCCTGTGTTTTTTTTTTTAATTTCTATATTTTATAAAACAAAATATTTTATAGTACAGGGTGTCCCGTAAGTCAAAGTCAAGCGGGTACTGGGGAATAGGGAAGCTTGTACGGATGGATCAAAAACTGATGACGGGGTTGGTGGAGGTGTGTACTCAGACAGGATGAATTTAAATCTCTCCTTTCGCCTTCCCAATCACTGTAGCGTGTTCCAGGCGGAACTTTTGGCGATAAAAGAAGTACTATCTTGGCTTAAAGAAAACCTGATATCTAACACAGATATCCGCATCTTCTCGGATAGCCAAGTCGCCATAAAATCCCTGGAATCTGTCTCTACCAACTCAATAACAGCCCTTAACCGTCGATCATCTCTCGTTGAGATGGCACAGCAGTTTAATATTCACCTCTGCTGGGTGCCGGGCTATAGGGACATTCCAGGAAATTGCAGGGCTGATGAACTCGCCAGAAGTGGAACAATACTACCTATTTTACCAAATAGGTCAGATATAGGTATACCCATTGCTACATGTAAACTTATGCTGAAGCAGGATGCAAAAGAGAAAACAAACCTAAGGTGGAACAACATCTCCACCTGTATAGCGACAAAACAGATGTGGCCAAGGCTGGACCTGAAGCGCTCGAAGAGTTTAATATCTCTAAGCAGACTGCATATCAGCTCCGTCATAGGTGTCATAACCGGTCACTGCTTGATAGGCAAGCACGTAAAGAGGCTTGGAGTATTCTCAAATGATTTCTGCAGAAGCTGTATGGATGAAGAAGAGGAAGAATCGATTCCTCATCTCCTCTGCACTTGTCCTGCTCTATCCCAACGACGTAAGCTCCATCTCGGAGAATACTACTACAACGATCATAATGATCTGGTAAATGTTGACATAATTGATCTCGCACGCTTCGTAAGGAGCTCTAAGTGGTTCAACGAATAGGAAGGAAAGTTCCAAGATTCCTGTGGTATCACAATGGACCAACTATGGTCTAAGTGTGTCTAGCCTTTGCTCGACAGCCACCTTAACCTAACCTAACCTAACCTATTACTTAATGTCAACAAAATAAAAAAACAATTTTTTGAAACTTTCTCTCGAACTTAAAACAAATGAAAACATGCTGAATTTCTTAAAATTTTAGAAATCCTGAGCGGTTTTTTTAAATTATATTTTTATACGTCATTTGTACATACTGTATTATTTATCATATATCTATTTATAAACCTTTTTTTAAATTTTAAGAAAAATTGTTTGCCCTCCAAATTAAAAAACTAGGTGCGTAGTTATTTTTATTAATGTGTAAGTAGTTAAAAATCAAATTTCAAAAAAACGTTATTTTCATTTTGTTTATCACAAACGACGAAATGTTTTTGAACACATTTCAATTTTGTTTTATAGTAGTGGAGCTCGGTGAATTTCGCAGCTACGGCCTTATTATACAAACGAAATTATGCCTGTTTATTTCCATTTAAGAAAAAATTGGCTGAATACCTACAGTTTTTTATTTTCCAACCATAACTTCCAATCCAGAAACGTAAGAATTTAAAAAAACTACAATTTAGTGAACTAAAAAAATTAGCTATACAAAATTATCCTCGTAGTATCAAACAGAAAAATAATTTTTAAAGTCCGATGTAATTTTTAAGACAGCAAAATTTCACGGTGAGTCGGTGCATCTTTTTGGCAAAAAGTTGGATCATTCAAACATTTTTTTAATTATTGAGAATTAAGAGGGGTATACAACTTAAATTTGGTTTAAGCTTTTTAAATAGAGGGCCCTATCGATGAATGAAAAATATGCACGACTGGATCACACGCACTTGAGCTTGTCCATTTTCTCGAAAACGAGGATAATGTTAAGTGAATTTTTTTGTAAAAACCTGAAAGACATTTTTCTCACAATTAACTTGTAAAGGGTCCGCCATATGGTAACACTTAGCTCATGTCTGATTTGACAGATAATTAGTTTTATCCTTCCGCTGAACGAATATGGTTGTGTATTCGCTTCGCTAAGTGGGTTGCGATCGACTTAGAGAAGATGCCGATTTTGCCAAAAAAATCATCTTTTCAGATGAAGCTCATTTTGATCTTGGCGGGTAGTAAACAAGCGAAATTGCCGCATTTTGGGCACAGAAAACCCGCACGCATACATTGAAAAGCCGATACACCCAAAACGAGTCACTGTTTGTTGCGGATTTTGGTCCAGAGGCATAATTGGGCCATTTTTCGAAAATGAGCAAGGAGTGGCCGTTACAGTCAATGGCGATCGTTATCGGGCCATGTTGAACGAATTTTTGTTCACAAAAATTGAAGAGGAGGATATTGGCAACATTTGGATTATAATCAAAATCGTTAGAGCCGTTTTTTGAGAAAATTTGAAAAAAAAATTTGTATGGCAGCTATCCGTTCTAGATGAGTTAAAACTAAAATTCGAATTTCACTTCTAGGGAATCACAAAAAAATGTTCTGTACCAAATTTGAAGCAAATCGGTCCACCCCTTTATGCTCTAGCTCAAATTACAATGGAAGCACGGACACACAGACGCACAGACTGGCGGACGGCATGTCGAGCCCATTTTTTCAGACTTCCCCATCATCGTAGTGTTAGTTTTGATTGCAACCTTAAAATTTTTTTTCTACACGAAACCAATACTTGCCCTATAGATACGGTGACCATCCGTCCCTGGTTTCCCGGGATTGTCCCGTATTTCTATAGCCTGTCCCTGTGTTTTTTTTTTTAATTTCTATATTTTATAAAACAAAATATTTTATAGTACAGGGTGTCCCGTAAGTCAAAGTCAAGCGGGTACTGGGGAATAGGGAAGCTTGTACCTGTACTGGGAAAAATAATAAAAAAAAATTGTGTGAGTGCCGGGACTCACGGTTAATATGTGTAAACATCAACGTGCGCGGATCCAAAACGGACTTGTTTTATTGATTTTTTTCACTGAACGCACCCATCCTAGTATGCAGATCGTAACGTTGCACACCGTAACGTTGCACGACGTAACGTTGCACACGAACGTTCACGTTTTTTTTTCACTCTACCGCCAGCATAGATGTTTACACATCAAAAATCTATCTCGCTTGGTTAAGTAATAATAGCAATATTTAGAAAAATAATGAAAATCGATACCCTAGGCCACATTTTTAGGTACTGGGGTCACAATTTTCCCATTTTTGCGGTGTTTTTATTTTTTACGTAATCCCTAGTAACCCAGCTATTAATTGCAATCAAAAATTCAAAAATTAATATTGTCAGTTTCGTAAGAAAAATAAAGTTCGACTGAGTCATGGTTCAAAAAAATTTTGTAACTTAACTTTGACACTTCATATCTTCAAAAAAATGTACCACTCTACCCTGTTTTAAAAGTTGGTCCGTTTCATCAAGATTTCAAAATGGTACAACACTTGCTACTTTTTCCATCATAAGAAATATTTTTAATTTTTATTTGCAAAAAGGACCTCAATTCAGTACAGTCACTTCTACGTATTATTCACGTAAAAATGATTGTGATGAATTTTTTTTGTACTCGATCATCGGTTTTACCGATATGTATGATAAACAGGGATACTAATAATAAAACACTGTTTGCCGTAAATTAGAGGGAGACAGATCTACATTACATATGGTACGCTACGTTCCTTCTTTTACTCGCAACTTCTCTTTTTCTTGTGCTTTTGTTTTACCGCTATCGTAATCGTTTAATTTTTCGGTTACCTTGGATTTGATTAGTGTAGTGCAAATTGCGTAAGTTATTTTCTAATAATAGATACTAAAAACTTTCGCGAAATGCCGTATTTGTACACAGCTCAAGAATATCCGAACATGCATATTATCTATGGTGAATGCCGTCGTAATGCCTCTGCCGCCGCCAGCTTGTATCGCGAACGGTACCCAAATGTGGAGCGTCACCCAACGTGTGTTCATCTATGCACACCTTTCATATTCGCAAGGACGATTGTCTACTACTCGTACGGCCGGCACCGTCGCCGGGAGACCTCGAGAACACAACGAATAAGTAGTTTTAAATGAAATTGTAAGTGAGCTTCAGTACGTGTGATTGAAAGATCCACTGGAATACCAAAAAGCATTGCTCATCGAATTTTAAAACAAAATAATCACCACCCGTACCATGTACAACGTGTACAAGGTTTGCTACCTCGGGACTACGGTCCCAGAGTCGATTTTTGCAGAACAATGTTGGCGAAAAATAGTGAAGACCCGCAATTTCTCAACCACATTTTATGGACTGACGAATCAACATTTAAAAAAGACGGTTATTTGAATTTACATAATTTACATGAGTGGCACCAAGAAAGTCCGCCTTTAATTCGTGAAGACCGCTCTCAATATCAATTTAAAGTAAATATGTGGACCGGAATTTTAAATGGGCAAATAATTGGACCATTTGAGCTGCCAGAAAATAGAAATTTCGACAGCTACCTGCATTTTTTACAAAATAATTTGCCGACTTTATTAGAAGATCTACTCAACATCTACCGAGACATGTGGTTTAAACAAGATGGTTGCGCAGCGCATTATGCTCATCGTGTACGGGATTACCTGAATACGGAGTATCCTGATAGGCGGATTGGGCGCCTTGGATCAATTTTGTGGCCCCTCGTTCTCCGGATCTAAACCTTTTCGGTTACTTTTACTGGGGCTGTATAAAAGAAAAAGTGTACTTCAAACCAATTGAAAATAGACAAGATCTACGCCAAAAAATTTTTGAGGCAGGAGAAGAAATAAATTCAAGGAGATTCGGGCGCCTAATGTACAGATCTCTTCTGCGGCGGTGCAGAGCCTGTATTCGTGCCGAGGGTAGACAATTTGAGCATTTGCTTTAGATTTATCAATAAAATAACTGTATTAAAATATTTTCTTTTGTTTCATTATGATTAAAGTTTTCCAGAATACATCAATAGGGTAAATTTACAAATTTTAGGCAGTATTTTAAATACTCCAAAACGTTTCAGATGCTGATAATATTTCTTACGGTGGTAGCAAGTAGCAAGTGTTGTACAATTTTAAAATCTTGATGAAACGGGCCAACTTTTAAAAGAACTTTCCGAGTGTAGAGTAGTACATTTTTTTAAGATATGAAGTGTCAAAGTTAGGTTACAACATTTTTTTGAACCATGACTCAGTCGATCTTTTTTTTCTTACGAAACTGACAATTGTTATTTTAGAAATTTTGTTTGGAATTAATAGCATGGTTACTAAGGATTACGTAAAAAATAAAAACACCGTAAAATTTGGAAAATTGTACCCACAGTACCTAGGGTATCGATTTTCATTATTTTTCTAAATATTGCTATTATTACTTAACCAAGCGAGATAGATTTTTTTTATTATATTTCCCAGTACAGGTACAAGCTACCCTTTCACCCAGTACCCGCTTGACGTTGACTTACGGGACACCCTGTATATGTACACAACACTCCGTTGAAATTTTGAAAAACCGTTTTCTGTCTCCATCCCCACAAGGGAGGAATGGGATGCTGGTTCACAACAATCAGATAAACCGATGGTAGAAATGTAAACCGACGGATCGAAGATAGATACAGCAGTAGGCGCGGGCATCTTCTCAGAGTCCCTCGATTTAGCCAACTCTTATAGACTCCTTAATTACAGCAGTGTCTTCCAAGCAGAAGTTCTGGCAGTGATAAAGGCTGCTGAACAGGTCTCAATGCTGGCGATACTAGAGGCTGACATCACCTTTTACATTGACAGCCAAGCAGCGATCAAAGATATCTCTGCCACAGAAATAAGATCCAGGCTGGGGGGTCATTCCGTAATTTTCAAAATGATAATCGTCAAAACGATTATCGTTAACGCTATCGTCAATGATTTGCTTCACGTAACTCGACCACTAAGGTCTCGTCCATCGTTTTCAGTTTGAGATTGTTTGGTATATTTCACAAATTTTCAAACTGTAGTGAAAATTTTTTTTTTCTATGGGGTTTGACAGAAAATTTGTAGTCAAAAAGTGCACCTACAACTTTTTTGTGTTGTTTATTGCTTTGTGTTTTGTTTTGGTGCGGCCGCCGCCGATTGCATTGAAAAGCCGTCTGGCAGGTTTATTATTTCGAGTACCGTGACAAAGGCTTCTTTTGATAGCCGAAAACGTTGAACAAAACTATAATGGTTTGAATTATTATAACAATAATAAAAAGATTATTTGTTTGTTTAATTTTATTTAGCAACCAGTGCCATCATATTGTGCTTACATATGGGTTGGAAGAGATAAAAGATCTGATTTATCTCTTAATTATCTTCGCAATCATATTAATTGTAGCTTTTCTTTATTCTAATAAATTGACAGATTTCAATACCTATTTAGCTGTCGTGTAAACGATATCGTTTTGATGATATCTCCTTGGCGATTATCGTCTTACGTGAAGCGCAACTATCGCCGAAACGCTATCGTCTGACGATTATCGTTTTACGGAATGACCCCCCTGGTTTCATGCTGTCACGAAGAGCTATAAGTTCTTGCCACGTAGCACAACATCAGATTTTGCTGGGTCCCTGGACACTGTGGAATTCTAGGAAATAAAAAAACAGATAAACTGGCAAGGACTGGCTCATCATTAGAACTTAGCCTAATAGACTCCGGTTTTAAAATTCCACACTGTGCCATTAAACAGGAAATGGTAAGAAGATAATGGAACCTACCAAGACAGAAGGAACTCACTCGTAACTTGTACCACTACAAAGAATGTGTGACCTAGCTCCAACAAGAAAAAAACGGACAAAATTATGAACCTGAAAAAAGATCAATGAATCTTTTGATAGGAATTATCACAAGGCATTATCACTTAGGGTATCATAGAAAGAATATGAGACTAAGTACTGAAGACATTTGCAGAGGCTGCGGAGACGAAGAAGTAGAGGAGGATACCCTTCTCTACCTAGGTCACTGTCCGGCACTCTGCAATATAAAGAAAGCATTTTTGGGTAGCTATTTCTTCAACGATCTAGCAAAAATCTCGAAGTCAACAGGTTATAACATCTTAAATTTAATGAACTTCGTCAACGCCTCCAAATGGCTTGATACTCCATAGGATTTCATAGGTTATATATTTAAAGGAATGGTCCAATCCATCAGGGTACCACAATAGATCAATCTTGATCTAATTGTAACGGGAGCAAGATCCACTATCAGTCCATCAACCTAACCTAACCTTACCTTCCAAGCAAGTTAAGAGCATTTACCCACTCTCACCCCATTAACGAGTCAAATTTGCCTTGTACTAGGTATAATTGGGAAGTAATTCTTTTCTTATCACATTCAATTTCAACCTCGGACTTACCAACAGCTGGAAAAATATCATTATTGTATGTTTTGAGCATGACTTTAGTAGGTTTTATTTTGGCATTTGGCCAATGGCTTTTTAAAATGTTGAAGTTCATTAATGATATTGCTGCTCCAGTGTCTAATTCCATGTCAAAAGGAACTCCATTAATTTTGAGGTTTACGACCACCGTGAGTATCAACAAAGCTTCTATGTACTTTTTAGGCATATATACCTTCTCTCAAGTCATTTGATATGTGCAGCGCATTTATTTCGTGTGGGCGATAGCTGTCTTCCGTGTAATCATCATCTTCGTCATCTGTTATCACATGTATGGCATTAGTATCTCTCGGAGATGATCGCCTCTTAATGCAGACTGATAGAGCGTGTCCAACTCATGCTCCTTTGCTGTAACTCGATTGCTGTCGAATGATATCTTATTTTCCAGTTGAATGGATGCGATATTTTGGCTGACCTCTTCTCGCAATAAGTTTCTCTCGCGATCCAATTCTTGGACTACTATCTCCTCCAACCACTCGCGCATGTCTGGATATTCTGGACTCCGCATCTCTTGGCCAGTAAGTATCCGAAACGGACTAAACTTTGTGCTCTTTGATGCTGAATTATTTATTATCTGCTGCCCCCGGTCCACATGCCTATACCAGTTTGCTAGACTTTCCAAACAAGCCTTGGCCAACATTGGCACAATGATCTTGTGGATCCTCTCGACCTGGCCATTACCACGGTGTCAGGTGTTGTATATCTTCTTCTCTGCAGTAATTCTGAAAGGCGGTGGAAGTGAAAGCCGCCCCCCTGTCAGAGATTATTCGCCGAGGATTACCGAAGACAGTTGCCTGATTCCTTAAACGATCTAAAACCTCAGCCATTCCCGTGCTTTTCGTTATAAAGCCAGACAAATTTTGAGAAGGCGTCGACCACCACCAGGATGTGGTTATATTGCTTGTGCGTCTGTTCCATCGGCCCGACATGGTCTATGTGGTAAGTCCCTAATGGCTTGTCCTCTTTATCAATTGGTCTCAACAACCTTTCTTTTCTTCCGGCTTTGGAGTCAGCGATAATGCACTTGACACACCCTCTAACTGCTTCAGTGACCTTCTTCGTCATTTCAGGTATGAAAAATGTCTTCTCCAGTAGATCCTATGGTTCAGTGAATCCTCGATCAGTAGACAAAACACTCTGCTCAAAGCGTCCACGTGCTTCATCTTGTCCCATCTTCCAGCCACATTTTGATCTGATCTCTGGCAATAATCTGATCGGCATAGGCCATCCGCCTCGGACGTTGAAAAACAGGCACATCATCTTTCAAAACGAGTTTCATTGTAACAGGTGACGGTTCTTTTCCAACGGGCTTGTAGTCTTCAATTATCGGCAGCAGCACCTCGCGTATGTTGACGTCTAGGTGGCTCAGCTCTTACTCTCTGGTAAACATACCCTCTTCCGCAGCTACACAAATTTCACCAAATACTTGTCCGAGTATTTTCGATCCCTGATCGTTTCCTTCGCTGCCACTGCAGCCGAGATTGGTTCTTGCGACGACGTCTCTGTCATCCGTACGTGCTTCCTCATTTTCCAGTACCTCGCTACTGGTACTCTGAATTTCTCGTACCTTATTACTGGTACCCTCATAAACCCGTACCTCAATATCGGTACTCACTTCTCGTGACTTATCACCATCTACGCCTCTGGCGTAATCCCGTAACTCATTACCACCCTAAACCTCCGACTCCTCTTCCTTCTCAAACGAACTCCCTTTGAGCCTAAACTCCACACTCCGATCCATTATCGTTAAATTTACTAGCTCTAAAATATCGTTGCCTATCACCGCCGAATAACTCATACCCATCTCTTTTACCACATTGAAATTTATTGGCAGAAGGATATTGTCGATCTCCACATCTACATGAAAGTTGCCCATTGTCGTCACCCTTCCCAAGCAACACATAAACTCTTAAAGAGTATTCCAAACAAATTTATCACCTCTTAACAAGCAGTTAGTTCAATCTTCTGAATTCCATCCCACTTTATGACCAGTTAATTTGCTCTTTATAAGTGTTGCATGTTTCAACTATTACAAAAAAGTCTTTCAAACGTCTTAAAGACATTCACAACAATTTTGTTTAATATTGACTCTCTGTATACCCTCTTAAAAACTATTTTAAAAGGAGCATATTTAAAGTGCACTAAGAGTATTTGTTTTTACTCTTTCTTAAACATCATGAAGATAAAAACGTCTTTATGACGGCTTTACAATTTATCTTCAAGAAGTATTTATTTTCTCTTTGGTTGACGAAAAAAAGTTTTGTTTCATCTGACGTTTCTGAATTGCGCGTTTGTACTGGGTACAACTTCATATTCAAATTTGTTTCTTTTTTTAAACTTAACTATCTGGAAATTATGATTTTCCATAGCTCTTTTAACAATTATTGTAGGTGATCACTCTTAATCGCGATAAGAACTCTAAATGATTCAGTGAAATTGAAATTCAATGTGAAGGAACGAACACAATTGTTTACAGTTATATTTTTTCTTTCACTCTTTTTTGACACTTTATTCAATCTGTCCTTTTCATTTGACATTTTTGATATCTTATCATGAAGTCGTTAAGAGGAGTCCGACTCTAAGAAAAAGTGCTTACACAACTCAGATGTTTTAATGACTTCTTAACAAACTCTTTAATCGGTTTATCAAATGGGAAGATTATTTATATAAAATACACATGTTTTCTTTAAAGGGTGACATTATTAAACGTATATGTTAGATGAAATTTAATTTATTAGACAGACGAATTTTTTTTATAATGTTTTAACGTTTTAGTTAAATATATATATTTGAATAAATATTTGCAATGCACATAATACTTAAATTGTAAAGTGTGTGTAATTAAAATTCTCATATACAGTTAAGACAGTGAAGTTATTGTTTTCATCGAACTTAAATAAAATCATTTCTTTTATGAAGGTTCCTTTGGTTAATTCCGTATTTGATCTCAAATTGAATATTATGCGTGGTAAATGACGATTTTCGACTGTTTTTTTTTTTTGTCTTAGGTCCAGTTTTTCAGTGCGAGATTAAAGTTAAACCCAAGTTAACTCATCAAATTTGGTGACTTAAACTCAGGATTAACTGAACAAATGCTTTTTATGTCTTATCTACTGAGTTTCTTTAGTCGTTCTGCATACATTCTCCACCGTAGCTGTTAAACTCATGGCAGAAGAAAGTATAGAGAGGAAATTGTCAAAATCGATGTTTAAAAGATAATCTACATAGAATTTCTACTATTGGGTAAGCCCATGAGACTTTTTTTTCGTCTGTCCGTCTAAATATCAATAGAAAAAAGGAACTAAAAAATGTGACAGCCATTACTTTGATGAAACTGACAGATGAAAAAATGGCAAAGCGAATATTTTTATGTGTGATGCTGGATTTACACGACTGACAAATTGGTAGTATTCTGTCAGTAAACTGTCAAAAATCTGTCAGAAGAATGGACAAATTCATTCTTTTGGCTGTTTACCGAGCACAAGTGTAAATGGGGCATAATTCTTGTTCATAATGTGAACATTTCCGGATTTTCAGAAGTTTTTTAAATAAACTAAACTAAACAGATGTTTGAGACAAATGATTTTGACACATCTAGAGTTTGGAAGCACTCGCTTGACACATAGATAAGGAATGAAGACAAATGAAATTGACGCTTTTGTGTTGACGTATTTTCCTATAGGAAAGTCTCTTTTTTATATTTTAAGTAATTTTTGCATATTTTACTTATATTTATGCCGTGTTTGAATATTTTATCAAAATTAATTTTGACGTTTCCATGTACAGATTCAACTCATTACAACTTACAGCAATTTTATTCCCATTCACACACCACCTTATATAAAAAAAAAATCGCTCATAATTTGACTTACATAAGTCTTCGATGTTGGTGATGTTGGTCAGTTCGACTTAGGCTGTGAAACTTAGCCTAATGTACTAATATGAAAAACTTAAGTGCTACTTATTCCGGTAAGTGTCGACTGTAAAACTGGCCCTAAAATGTAAATCGCTCAATGTGTTAAGTTTTGTTGCATGATAATATTATAAAAATACCCTAAAAAAAAAAAACTTGTTAGAATTCAGAAAACGAGTCACCCTTTAGGTAAGATTATTTTTCGATGCATATACAAAACAATTATTTCGCCATTTTCATTTAATTTAATAATGGTGGAATATATTTTTTAAATAGATTTATCTAATTTATCATCGTTGTGAATTGTATAGTAACCATTTGGGTTTTGGGAGACAATTTCTTTTTTATCGTCAATAGAATTTTATTATTATTGCATTATTTTTCTCGATATTTAACTTATAAACACGTTTCTATTCCAATGCGCGTTTATTTTAAGTGGGGTAGAATATGCGATTTCGAAGTAAATTATTTCTGGCATATCAAAACACACGATCATTAAACTGATAAAACGTGTTTAACGTCCCTTATAAAATTAATTATAGATCTAGTTGAAATGAAAATAAATAAAACGTCATGTCTTTTGTAAGTTAGTGCCATTTCATTTAAATTGTATTTAAATTTTATTTGTGTAAAAGAGAAAGAAATTAATTCTTTATACTCCCTCTAAGTTTACACTATTCACAAGAAAAAAATCATCTTCAAAACCATTTCCGCAACTCTTTAAAGATCAATCAAAAAAAAAATCTTTATGAGCTCTTACAAACACTTTATGAAAAACTCTTCGTCCCATACAATAAGCTCCTCCCCTTTAGGCCCTTTTGGGTGTTAATGACCTCTTTAAGATTGTTTGAAGAGTTGAAAGCTCTCAGAAAATAACTTTTCAAGATATATTGAAGAGACAATTGTGTTGCTTGGGTATGTTGCCCAGTGCCCAAGAGATTTCTTTTTTCGATCCCCAGCTCGACGTTTTTCATCAAAGTAAAGCAGTCATAACGCAGCAAACACAAATCACTTCCCGTGTCAACGAGTGCAGTTATAGTAACACCTCCGAGGGATATGTCTTTGAAGAGTCTGTTCGATCCGATCGCTAAATTTGTCCTCGCTTCCGGCCATGAATTTCGGTTACCCGTTGTCACAGGTTGTCCGTGTCGAATTTCGAGCCTTCGTTGGATTGGTGGTAACTCTGCTTTGCAATCACGTGCCATATGCCCTGGCTGGTTGCACCTAAAGCACTTGCTGGTCGAACACACTCGACATTCTCTGACATTCGGTAGCAAGACCTTGGATTCCTTTCGTCCTTCACCTGAGCATAGACACTAGCGCCTTCACCGCCTCGGAACCTGGAGTGTCCCTTCGAGTTTGATGACTGTGGAGGGGATCCCTTTAACCTTTCCTAGACTCTTATCTGTATCTTTAGTTCGTCTAGCGTTGAAGCTTGCTACAGCATTAGCTTGTTGTGCTGAGTATCGGGTATTCCTTTGACGAAATATTCGACAAGGCTTTCGTCATCCAGCATTATTTGCTTACTCAATTCCTAAAGGCTGTAGAGATACTCCAACAGTGACTCGCTTGGTTTTTTCGTTCGCGTTCTTAGCCTCCGATGTACTTCTGCAGAAGCCAACTTTGTCCCGAACTCTTTAATGAGAGCTCGCTTGAGCGCATCCCAAGTCTTGACCAACGTCTGACTTCTGATGAAAGATTTGGCAGCACCTTTTAGCAACTGCTTGGCGTAGATATACCTTTGAATTACATCCCAGTCTACGGCGATGGCATTCTCTTCGAATTCCTGGATCCACAGATTAATGTCCATGGACCCAGTTCCATCGAAATGGACTAGAGAATCCACAATATCTCGAAGGGTAAAATTTCGCGACCTCAACAACTCGGCTGGCCTCGCCACCGATTCGCCCCTGGCTTCTTGAAAATCGTCATCATCTTCGTCGAGCGATAATTCGAAGTGGTCAAGAAGTCTCGTTTGTAGCACTTGTTTTTTCCCTGTCGTAGCTAGATTTAGTTCGGCTAGCTTGTCCTTCAGTCCGCCCACAGTCAGTCTTAAAATCTCATCCCTTTCCATCTCTCTACTTTACTATTTACTTAAACCCTCACAAATATAATGTCAAACAAAATGAAAACCAAATTAAATAAAACTGTACCTGTTCAGCTTACATCCGGCACATCAATTCGCCTGGACACGGCATGCACACAAATTCGCCTGGACACGGCTCTCTTCACATAAGAATTGACTCGTTGGAGCAAGCAACCACGGTGGTCTTTATGTGGCTAACCGGTTTTTTCAATTCACCACACTAGCAACACTTCAGGTTGAAGCCCTTTATTTATTATTTTTGTTGCGCACAAGTACAACGCACACACACAATATTCTTTTTTTATATTTGAGGGATAAGGCCCGTTAAATTTAAATCTTTTGCGCACCGTTATTGAAAACACATAATATGAAGGTTTTTATAATACAAATTCTACTACTGAATTACATCAGCCAAGTAGAAGACTTAGCACTATTTAATTGGACTTGTTGAATTATTGATTCAAAATAGCTTTTATCGGCCTTTAGTCCATAAAAATTGGCGTTTCGTCCCGGCGATCTCACTTGGACTCATCAGTTGACTAGTGAGTGCCTTGTCAATACGCAATTTTTATTAAGTTCAGTTCAACTTACATGAACTTTTTGACAAAAACCAATGTGAACTATATCCAACAAGATTAAAATTCTTAATCATTAAGCTGGAAATTTTGCCCAGGGCCAGGCTTTGTTTTTATATGAAGGTTTTTATAATACAAATTCTATATACTACTGAAATACATCAGCCAAGTAGAAGACTTAGCACTATTTAATTGGACTTGTTGAATTATTGATTCAAAATAGCTTTTATCGGCCTTTAGTCCATAAAAATTGGCCCATAGAATTTGTATTATAAAAACCTTCATATAAAAACAAAGCCTGGCCCTGGGCAAAATTTCCAGCTTAATGATTAAGAATTTTAATCTTGTTGGATATAGTTCACATTGGATTTTTGTCAAAAAGTTCATGTAAGTTGAACTGAACTTAATAAAAATTGCGTATTGACAAGGCACTCACTAGTCAACTGATGAGTCCAAGTGAGATCGCCGGGACGAAACGCCAATTTTTATGGACTAAAGGCCGATAAAGGCTATTTTGAATCAATAATTCAACAAGTCCAATTAAATAGTCCTAAGTCTTCTACTTGGCTGATGTATTTCAGTAGTATATAGAATTTGTATTATAAAAACCTTCATATAAAAACAAAGCCTGGCCCTGGGCAAAATTTCCAGCTTAATGATTAAGAATTTTAATCTTGTTGGATATAGTTCACATTGGATTTTTGTCAAAAAGTTCATGTAAGTTGAACTGAACTTAATAAAAATTGCGTATTGACAAGGCACTCACTAGTCAACTGATGAGTCGAAGTGAGATCGCCGGGACGAAACGCCAATTTTTATGGACTAAAGGCCGATAAAAGCTATTTTGAAAACACATAATGTTCTTTTTTTTCTTTGATCAAAATTTTCAGGATAAAGAATGAACCAGTTAAATAAAATATTCTTTGCGCACAATATTAACTGTCTATTTGACTAACAGGTTAACGATACTTTGTCTTATGACGATGCAAAAAAAAAAAAGAATATTTCCACTCAGACGAGCTTGAAGGCTCTCTCTGATGTATTTCGTTTCTTGTTTTGTATTCAATTTTTCACACAAAAAAACACTATTATCGCTCAGATGAACTTAAAGGTTGCATCAGTTTTTTTTTACGATTACAACCACTTATTGGATTGTTTTTTCCTTTTTTTTCAAAAACGTCTCTGTGCATACGAATATTTTTAATTTTAGGAATGAATCCTGTTGCTTTTTTTCGCGCAAACACTTCAACAAACACAAAAAAAAACACGACCGTTGACCGTCTTTTTTTTCTTTATTTAGACTCGTTTTAATCGTATTCCCGTGTTGTAGCACAATTCTCGGACGAGCTCCCAATTGTAGGATTAGATTTAAACGTCCCGTTTCAAATAAAAAAACTTTAATTTACACTTTGAACTTTTATTTCTTGAAATGACACAAAAGATCAACGAACGACCGGCCAGGTTACAGATCAGTTAACTAATAAATTATTTTACTCTACTCGATTTCATGGAGGGGACGATCTTCTTTCCTTTGTCGTATTCTGTCTTTCTTATGTGTTTCGTCGTAGCTGTTCGTTATGTACTGTCGTTAGTATTTGTCTTGTCGCTTCGCTTATGTGTTAAAGTTAGTTAAAGTCCTGTGTCGGTCGCACGTTGTCCCTGTCTGGTTGACTACTCATCCCACATTTATATACCTACATATTATATGTACATGCATACATCGATATACGTATATCTAAATTTCAAATTTCTGAATTAAATTTTTTTTTCAATTCAATTTTTAACCTTTTCATTTTTATTGAATTGAATCGAATTTTATTGAACAACAACAACTTAAAGGTGCTACCACCAATTGTTTACGAATTATAATTATAATTCGTTTATTTTGGCTAAAGATACAGCTGTGGAAGATCGGTAACAGACCAGACTATTAAGTTGTTATTATTATTTACTGTACTATTCATACTAGAATGTCGGTTTATTAGACTTGACCATTCTTTATTCCGGCTTTTGGATTTAAGGAAACCCCACTGTTTGAAGCAAATTTTTATTTTGAAGTAACAGATTTTGTTTTGAATTCGATTGAATTAGTGAGGTTTCTTTAAATCCAAGAAAACTTTGCATATAACCAACCTCGCACCTACTCCAAATCCTATAGTGAAGCCAAGCAGGGGGGTTGCAGGGTGGCAGCATGCCCCCCATACCTACCTCACTGTTAATATGCGGTGTACTTTATATTTTTGTTTAAATATATAATTTATTTGCCCGGAAGTTATAGTTTCTTATTTTAAAATCTAATTTATTTTAGTGGAATCTTAAATTCATTTTCAAAAATTTATAGTAATAGTGAAAAAGTCTTGCTAATTTTAGTGTTTTTACACAAAGATTTTAAAATTTAGCATTTAAAAATTTTGCCATCAAAGCTCTCAACAAAATAGCGCGAATTTTTAAGTTTTATTTTCTAAAGAGAAGAAACTTAATTCTTTAATCTTATTTAAAATAAAAAATTTCTGAGACAAAAGTCTGAAACATTTTTGTGTGGGACCTTTGTCCCATCTAAGTGGGATATAGGTTCCAAATTAGATTTTGGGATTTTTGTCTCACCTATGTGGGACATAAGTCCCAAAAGGTAAAACTGGGACTTATGGCCCGGGGACTTATGTCCCTGCGCCATATACCTCGCTTATGAAGACCTCAATTTTGCTTGAGCACCTGGAGCCGCATTGACCTCGTCTTCATCGAAGCGATTGCAACTATACCACGATGATCCGTGTGGTTCCCATGAGCCCAAGCAGACACAACAAACCTCATGCTTCCAGTTCTGGTTTTTACAAACCATGTGGTTGCAACCGCCTTCGTTTTCAATTGTCACCTTGCACTTGGTGACTCCTTAGCCTCCATCTAATTCGGATACTTTCTACACTTACTACGAAGCAGCAGAATAATCCCTAAATGCACTCGACTATATAATAATTTATAAAAATGTATGTACATATGTACATAAAATTGTTGTTTTCTTAGTTTTTTAAATAATTTTCCTTTAATCAATTTCTACTTCATATTATATAAAATTTTATTGTCACTAGTATTTTGTATAGCCTAAACGAAAAAAAAATAAATCTATAATCGAAAAATTGACATCATTGAGTTACCAAGTGAGTTGGTGGTAGAGTATATGTAGTTGCAACTTCTTGCGAATGACTTTGCATGGCGGCCTTAATTCATTCTAAAAATGAATTAAAACCGGGATAGTGAAACAAAGGGACCTCTGGCCTGAAATTTTTTTTAATACGACCACAATTAATTACAAGGTATTACTTTATTTTGACTGTGGCCAGAATTCGTTTAAAAAAGATTTAATTAAACTCAGTTAATCATCCTTTAGACACGAATCGATTTCAAAAAGACATGTATTCTAGTAAAGGAGTTTAAACCTACATACCTGAATAAAAAATGAACGTTATGTTTCTGTAAGCTAAGCTGAAACCCCCAACGGATATACAAATATTAGTTTGCTGAGAATCACCCATAACATATTTTCTTTCTTGAAGTTTTGGAAAACAAATCATAGGGCCATCACACACTGGCTCAATTTTGAACGAGACTAACTTTTGGTTCAATCGCACACGGAATGAAGAAAGCTAGGAGAACATTTTGTGTCCATGAAACGGTGTATTTGTATGCGTATTTTTTGTTTCAATTTTAAAATTTGAACTTCAAAAAATCCTTTGCTTTTAAAAAGAAAAAAATAAGTGGTCATGACAACCGATTGTTATTTTTTGCTTAGAAACAAACAACTTGTGTGTATTAGTAAATTAACTTTCTTATTCCACTCGAATTAAGGAAGAACATTTTGTGCATTTCATTCCGAACTCTTCGCCTCTCTCGCCAACAAACTTCGATTTCCCCAGGCTCAATTGAGCCAGTGTGTGATGGCCCATAGACATTGACAAATTTTATCAGAAGTTCATTTTCTTTTTTAAATACATATATGTAAATACGATATGTATTGTAGATCAGTGGCGACGCGTGAATAAAAAATGCAGTCGTTCAGTTCATTGTTTTTTATTTTCTTAAATATTTTAAGTTAACAGTGTTGAGTATTACTTATATTCTAATTCAAATCTTCATGATTTGTTTAAAAATATTTTAATTACATTTTCATGAAAAAAATCTTCTGACTGTTTTTCTCGCAAAAGATTTTTTTCAATGGTAATCATTGAAAGTTCTGATAATCTATTTTGCCCAATTGTGGTTCTCGAATATGTTTTTATTCTTTTAAGTGTTGAAAAAGATCTTTCAACAGATGATGTTGTTAGTGGAAATGTGAGTACAAGTTCAGAAAGTTTGTATATTTCTGGAAAAACTGACACAACATCGTCATTTCGGAGTTTTTCAAAAAATTGTTTAACATTAAAATTAAAAAACTGTTGTTGTTTATAAGCAACAATTAATTCATTTTTTAAGGCTGACAGGTCAAAGAATTGACCATATGAAGTGTTCAGTTCGTTTAATAGAGAAATTGGAAAATTTTTTGCATATACCTTAAACTTATCTGTTTCAAGCAAACTAACAAACATAAGTTCTTTGAGATCTGAAAACCTTGTAATCAGTTGTGCATTTGTTGTGTCAATGATTTCAAAAAATAGTCTTCTATATTCTGTTTCTTCATCAATTCCATGACGGGCTCGATATGAAGATATTATGCCGGTTAATTGCTTTGTTTCACAATAAAAATCGTTAAATTTATCTCTCAATTCAAAAATGTTTTTTTTTGTTTCTTCAATGAATTTTAAACAATAAGTTATATCAAGAGATTTTGTTTCCAAAACATTATACAAAAAATCAGTGAAAATAAAAATGGAATGAAATATTTTAATCAAAATTTGTGATTCAAAATCAAATAAAAATTGCAAAAAACCTTGTGCCAAGTTGACTGTATTGCAATCCCAAGATACATCATTGCCATCTTGGTCAGTGTTATCCAAAACTGTTTGAAAATACTTTATTAAATCTGTTCTATGTTCCTTTGCCACAGAAACTAGCTTTGAATTACATCTCCATCTTGTCGGCGCTGCTTTACGAAACCGCTTATGTACTATTGCATCTAATAATGCGCATCTTTTAGTCGATTGCGAAAAAAAGTTAGACATACTTGTCAACCTCTCGAAAAACCGCCTGCATTTTGGATTATGTTTTAACACGCCCTGAAGACATAATGTCAACCTTTGTGCTGCACAATGAATGAACCTGGCATTTAGAAAAATTTTCTTGACCCGGGATTGTGTACCTGACAAATTTCCTGCCATAACTGCTGCTCCATCATAAGTTTGACAAAACAGTTTTTGTCCACAATTCATATCGTTAACCAATCTTATGACATGTTCGGAAAGGCTTTCTGCGGACTTTTTGGCACTTACATCGGAAAACCCCAGGAATCGTTCTTCAATATTTTCTGCCTTCGAAACAAATCGCACCATTGTTGAAAGTTGTGACTTTTTACTATTGTCGGATGTTTCATCCATTAAAACAGAAATGAATGAACATTCTGCTATTTCCTTTGCTATTGCACTTGCAATTAATGCACTCACTGCAGTGATGATATCATTTTGTATGGTACTTGAAGTTCCACGAAATATTGTGGCCTCTTTCAAATGGTTAGAGAGAATGGGGTCATATTTTGCCAGGTAATTCAAGCACTCCCTATAGTTTCCTTTGCTAAGCGAATTCTCCGACTCGTCATGTCCTCGGAATGGAAGTTCTAACTGCCCTAATAATCATGTTGTATTAGCCTTTTCATAACTTCTCGATTTTTCTTCACTTTTTCGTTATGTTTACCGACACTTATTTGCTTTGATTTGTCTAGAAGCAGATCTACCCGTACATTTCCAAACATTTTGAACGCATAAAGTGAATCAATATGGGAACAGGATTTTAAATGTTTACCGTAACTGTCACTTAAATGATTTAAATCAGCAAATCCAGGGAAATTCCAAATATTTGTATCCTTTTCCTGTCTAAATAATAAACACGGCCAACAGAACAACTTATTTAGGGTTTTACAACCAGTAATATACTCATGCCTTTTATATGTTTCTGGGTGAAAATTGCGAACAGTTTCTTTAACAACACTTTTTTTTTTGCTGCACAATTTTGTTGTCATGTCTGACATCAAGGGTGTAGGTCTTTCAGTTGCTATAATTGCAGATTTGTCTACTGAATTCCACTTGTAAAAGGGCTTACATATTAGCTTTTCAATTATACAATCACAACCGTTTTTGTTAATTACTCCTTCACTGTTTGCTGCCATTTTATAGTTTAGTTTTGCATGCAAATCCTAGAATATAAGATAACTTGACTGGAACAAATCAAAACCACAATCTAATTCTCATTTATTTTAAAGAAAAATCATTTTCTTACATCCACTCAAAGAAAAACTCTATTCATTGAAAAAATCCGTTAGAATTCCCCATTTCGTTCATATTCTTCCAGCACGAATACAAAAAAGTCAACACACAACAAACATCCTACATAAATGTAACTATATTATCACATTTTACCTTCCACCTTCCACACAAAATATACCAATTCCCGAAATCGTTCACAGCTAATTTGAACGAGTCGGTTGGTACGATGTGAGCTATAGTTTTTTTTTTGTCTCTGTTTACTTTCAGTGGATACATTTCGTTTTCAAATCATGTGCACGAGTTGATGTTGAGTGGAAACTCGAAGTTGGTAGGATGGTAAAATGAGATGAGAGCAAATTTTTTTGGTGTGTTTATACTTTCAGTGGATACATTTCGTTCCCAAATCATGTGAACGAAATGATGGTCAAATAAGTAGAAATGTATATATTGCTGTTGGTACGCAATGCGCTATACTTTTGTTGTGCAATATTATATTCTGTGGATAAATGTCGTTCTCAAATCATGTGAACGAGTTGATGATGAAATGAAGGGGAATGTTGTTGTTTTGATTTTTGTTGAGTGATGGGAGATGGGACTGGGAAACAGAGTGCAAACTTTACTGAAATTAAGAGACAAAGAGACAAGTAAAAATATTTTGTGATTGGTAAGGATGAAGAGAACATTTTATTACCATTATTATCTGAAAGTTAGGCGTTCATGAACGAAATGAACACTATGACGCCTCGCCACTGGTGCAGATACATTATTAAACAAACAAAACCTAAAATCTGAAATATTCCATTTGATGAATCTCAAAGCTTCGTACAATTTATGGGGAAGGAAGGAGATGTGTTGCTTATTTGTTTCAGGTGTTCCTGAAATTATAGAAAAAACGAATGAATATCTTTAGTGCTTGTAAAAAATAAATAACTAGCTAAACCTTTACCAGCAAGTCATCCATAATTCAACTCCATAATTATAGTATTGAGTCTTGCCAAGATACTTGTCCCGCACCAACAAAGTATTCCTTGAACATTTCGCAAACAAGCTTAGCTGAGTTTGATAGGTTTCGGGACAATATATTTTTTAGAGAGGTCAGGAATTTAGGTTTAAAACTAAATTTTCTTCATCTTCTATTTCATTTACAATACAATATATGTAGAACTGTTTCTTCTTAAAAAATTATGCAAAATGCAACAAGTCAGAACTACAAGATCAATCCGGTCCCAAGACAAATAAATGCTACTTTGAAATATTTGAAAACGATTGGCAATGATTACAAATACATTTTCGACTGACCTTCTAGCTCTGGATAAACGGTAGTTAAAAACACGTCGCTCTTTTGTTAAAGTTTTCTGACTGAATGACTTCATGAAATCATTTCTTAACTCAAACAAATACGTACGGTAGGCAAGTAGTTACATCAGTGCAAATGCGGGAGGTAAGTTGAGTTGGCCATTGTTGAATTTTTGAAAAAAATCTGTGTTCTTCTGCCCAAATAAATTCGTAATTGGCGTTAACGTAAGCCATAAGTACAATGAAGTGAAAATGTTTGTAATTAAAAAAGTATGATCCGCTTCCTGGGGGTGGAACGATACGAATATGTTTACTGTCCAAGGCACCTAGAGAATGTGGGAAATTCCATCTGTCATCGAATTGTTGGGCAATCGCCCTCAATTCTCCGGAGGAAGTGGGTGTCCGCAAAATAGTGAAATAAATTTAAATGTTTTTTGATAATAAAATAGCAACATACACATATCTAAGCTTTTGTCACACGAATACAAAATTTTGAAAATCTTGAAAAGACGTAGCAAAAATTAAAATCAAATATACAACAATTTTTGAGACGACTTTTTCAAGGTTTTCATGAAATTGTATGTGTGGGGATAAACAAAAAGGTAACGTTTCTCCGTATTTTATAAACAATTTTATAGTACCTATCTATACATACATTTATTGTAATATACAATATTATGTTGAAGATCATTTTCTTTAACCAACCTCTACCACCTTTTTTATACATAAGTGACTGCAACTATACGTACCTTCATGTAATATTGAAGACAACCCAAAATTTCTGTACAGGTGTCAGGTATTATCTTTCCCAAGGGATGTGGTGATATGGCCGTAGAGAATTATAATTCCTAAAAGGTGCACCCACTTGCTAAATACCGAAGGGTAGCAGTCAATCTCTCATGAGGGGTGATGGCTTGTCTCATGTTTGTATCCTTTCTCTGTATCTTTGGAGTAACAATTTTGAGCAATGTGTCAAATGTCATTTCATACATTCTCAGATAATTTCCGCAATCGGTAGGCTCTATCGCGAGTTGTTCAACAAGATTTAAATGGCTCAATTGCTTTCTATTCGAAAGACATTCTTTTTGCCACTTAGTTTTTGGCCTCTTCTTCTTTAACTTAATACAAACTGAGCATCAGCTAAATTTATTAGTTCTTCTTTGTTTATATCTGTCTTTGATTAAAAAAATTGTTTTATGACTGAAAAGAATTTATTTAATTTATTATTGTGTCTATGGGAAGAATGCGACTATGGGAGTTTAAATAAGTTTCTCACAGTTCGCATCGACGAAAGAACACGAACAAAACTAACTAAAGTCAGATAGCAAAGAAAAAGAAAGAGCAAAGGGATAGATTTAGCAAAAAAATGTATTTCAAAATTTAATGAGTGAGAGTGAGAAAGTAGGACATTGTTGTTAAATGTTAAAACAAACTGAACTACTTGGCTCGATGATTCCCCACACGGTAGAGCCGAGTCGCGGTTCAAGGGCTCGGGCTCGTGGATTCTGGACCTGCTGGACCAGATGGACCGACCAAGTCACATCGATCCATGTGAGTAACCCCACTCACGATCGATTTTGGCTCGGCGCGGGCTATTTGGCTCGTTGACTCCATCGTGTATGGCCAGCTTTATAACTGAAGTTTCAAAGTACTTTATTTGGCTCGAACCCTGGGAACGCCGCTACTATCTAACGCAGGCTGAAAACTCCAAATAACTGCGGTATAAAACACAGTTTGCTTCAGTCAAAACTAAAATAATTAAACAATATGGTCTTGTCAAAAAAAGTGTATTATAATTTTTAAAACTTTTAAGAGTTTAGATTTTCCAAATTTATATCCGTTTGGTAATGCGAACTTTGAGTCCATCTTTCGGTCTTAATATTAACTCTCCCAAAAGTGTTAAGTCCTCACGGCGATCAACAGCCTCAATTTTATATCTCCGTAATATTTTTGAGAGTACAGCCTTTTCTTCTAAAATTGCAAATTTTTGTCCAATACAGTTTCTTGGTCCCGCACTAAAAGGTATATATGAAAACGGATGTCTGCCATAACAATTTTCTGGTAAAAAATTATCCGGATTAAATTGTTCAGGCTTTGGAAAAACTGTTGGATTTCTGTGCAACATATATGTCATAATGAGAGCAGTAGTTCCAGCAGGCACTGTGTAATTTCCTGCAAATGGAAGTTTTTGCAATTTAGTATGAAAGACGTTATATTTATAACGTAGATATAAGTATTTATTAATTTCAATTTCTCTTAATTAATGTGTTCATTCAATAAATATGTATGGAGTTCATATTCACGCTTCTGAGATCACACAAACTTTCCTGCATCAAATTAAGCAACCGAAAATTATTTTACTTCAGTAGTTGCCGTTCATATTTCGAAAATTTTATCTCTCTGATATCTCAGAAACCTGAACACGCCTTACTGAATATTTGTAAGGGTAAAGTATTAAAAATTTTTTTAAAAGTGTCATTGAACGTACAAATAAGTTTTTGGTCAGCAAGTACCTACTCATTAATTTGTGTGCAGTACTGGCCAAGAACTGCATTAGAATCAATTTAAAGAGACACAAAACACCTCTATACCAGACACTACATACATATATTTTTAAAAAAACATTTTCAAATTCAAACAAAAATTGGTATTATAGCTATCATTATATCTTACCTATTTCAACATCTTCAGTTACTGATCTCGCCATCATTGGGACACTAGGATACAGTCGCAGTGCATCTTTAATGCAGTTCTCCAAATATTTCATATCTAAAAGATTTTTCATCGTTGCGGAACATTCCCTATCACTTCCGAATATTTGATCTAATTCTTCAACCACTCGATTCTGAATCTCAGGGTGACTTCCAAGTAAGAATAATGTCCAAGATATAGCAGCTGACGTAGTATCATGACCTTCAAACATAAATGTATCTACTTCTTCTCTAATATCTATATTTGTCAAAACAGTTCCATCCTTTGATGCTTCAATCAATAAATCAAGAAAAGCTAAACGCTTTTTCTTTTCAAAGTCATCTCTTGAATACTCAGATATATAGGTATTTTTATTATCATCGATTATATTATTACCATTAATATTATTATAGTTATCATTATTATCACTATAACTAATATTATTATTATCATAATTTTTATTATTATTACTATTATAATTATTATTATTTGTATTATTATTTTCGATTTCCTTCTTACGCTCTTCAATGACTTTATTAGAGAACCCGTGAAGAACATTGATGTATTTTTGATGCATGTAGTAGTTTTTAGTTAATCGAAAAATAGAATTCCACTGTAACCATAGTTTTGATTGCCGATTTTGTATTATTTCTCCAATTCTGAAATGAATAAAAATGTTTTTAATCTTATCTATGTATAATAGTAGGTATAATATAATTATTTCTCAATTTATTTGAAAATAAAAGGGTTCCTATTATCTTGACTTATTCGATTTGATTTAATCGCATTCATTTTTGATCACTCATTAGCACGAGCTTCAAACATTAGGTGTGTCCGTGCTCCTTTGGGCTCGAGTAAATCTACTGCAGGGTTTCCAATTTTAGGGTTTTTTTTAAATCGTTGGGGGTAATCTGGGGGATTAATTCAGACCTAAAACGTTGATGTATCGTATGGGTATTGAAACAGCTGAGAGTATTCTATGAGTTATGTATGCCAAATTCATTTCAATAAAAGAATCGGTTTTTTTTCGAAAGGAAATCGATTCTTTTCTGTCAAAGCAAATCTTGCATTTTTAACACGATTTCACACCCAATTGCACACACACTTAAAAGAATTCACATTTCTAATACATCAAATTAAAAGTCGGGGAATTTCGGGAGACAAATGGTGTTCAACTCAGCATGTTATTCAACTCAGATATTATATTTGAAATGCTTTTGTATCAATTTTTGTATTTTTTTTTGTATATCTAAGTCTTAGTTCATATTGATGACAAGGTGGCATTCCACATTGAATATCTCATCCATATGAATCTTTTATTTTTTGCACTCCGGTGCACATTGATATCTCTCGTTTCATATTTGTGCTATCTTATAGCAATATAAAGTAGCTGCATTTTTTGTTGTTTTGTCAGTTCTGAGAAATGAAATTTAAAAGAATTATTGTAGTGGGAAGCGCAATCGCTGGCTCCATAGTAGCATTCAACTTCTTTATAAAACTTTTTTCTTGGTATAGACTCCTCAATTCTTTGGGATTATGGAGTATGTTTTAAAAAATATAACTTACTTGCCGTCCGACTGTAGAAGTTGCCACACGTAATTAATAAATAAAAAATGTATATCTCTTTTCATCAGATTTATTTTATATCAAATAATAAATTGTTAACTAATTAACTTTGAAAAATTGTGTTTGGTGTTTTCATTCTATATTTTTGGAATAAAGGTTACATCCTGGAATGAATCTGGGACATTTAGAAATTAAAAAATTCATAATTTTATTTTCAATGGTGGTTTTATTGTATTTAACAATTGCAATCATAATAATCAGTGGTGGCAAGTGAATAAACTTTTGTTGATAATTGCATAACGTTCGTACACGCCTCAATTATTATTATCGCATTCGTCTCAGAGGTATTTTTGTTAACTCTAACGTCGCTCAAACGGAATTTGTGGTTATTGTCTTTTCATGATTAAATTCGTTGCATCTACTAGATCAAATAAAACAATTTGATTTCGATCATTGGAGGTTCTACCGAGATATTCTTTTGTGCCGTGTCGGTTTATTCACAAAACAAGATTATTATTATTCTAGTGTGCCACGTCGGTTGTTCATTAAATGTGTATTTTGAAACAAAAACAAATTAAATAAAAAAAAACATACATTCGAAAAATCTGAAAAAAAATATTTCGCAATATCGCACATCGCATATAGGTTCTATCGCTTCGTGGGAATATTCAAAAAACACTTCGTAAATCTATGAGTATACAAATAATTTCATAATATAAATCGCAATTATCGCCTGTGTAATTTTTAATCATTTATTGTGAATTCATATCATATACAAATTCTTAGTATAACAGAATCCAAAATTAACAATGTCTTCCTCAGGGCTCAAACAGCAGAGAGGAGTTATAAAGGGCCAGGTAACAAAAATGAAACAATATATTGATTCAAAGCTAGAATCAGCAAATAGTTTCGAATTAGAAACCAAATTGGGGATGCTTGAAACGTATCTTACAAACTTTAATAATATACAATCATCAATCGAACAAATAGATGAAGCTGAGTTAAGATCTTCTGAGAGGGAATCATTTGATGAATCATATTTTCAGATAAAATCAAAGATTTTCAGCGGTATTACTAATAATCGTGCTTCAAATAGCACCACGATACCTAACACTACTACTATAGTAGCTCAAGTGCCCACAAACAATTTACCAATTCTCAAACTTACTTCCTTTTCCGGAGATCTCACTAAATGGCTTGATTTTTGGGGATCTTTTAAAACAGCAGTACACTTAAAAACCAACATAAAGGAGGCGGACAAGTTTCAGCATCTTAAAAACTGTCTTACTGGTCCTGCATCTAAGATTCTACAATCACTTGAATTATTGCCTGAAAATTATGACAAAGCAATAGATAGATTAACAGCACGCTATTACAATAAGCGCTACATTTACCATGCCCATATTAATCAAATCTTTCAATTACAGGGTAATCAAAAGGCAAGCACAGAACATCTTCATGACATAGCTGATAGTCTGAATGCGCATATGAATTCATTGTTGACTATTGCGTCGAAAGAGCAAATAGCCGATAGGCTCCTTGTGCACATCCTATTCGCCAAAATTGACAATGCCTCTCAAATTTTGTGGGAGGTTGAAGTCAAAAGAAAGCAAACAAATACAAGAAATATAACTTTACTAGGAGGAACAGAAGCCAAATTAGAAATTCTAACCTGGAACGAATTTGCAGACTTCTTGGAAGAAAGATGTCAAACTTTAGAACAACTAGATGTTTCAAGAAAACATATGTCAAGTATTCAAACCAAATCTCCAGTGAAGCCTTCATTAGAACGCAAACCTACAAGGTCATCGGCGTTCTCTGTATCAAATAATCTGGTTGCTTGTTCAATTTGTACTGGACAACACACCATTTTTAAATGCGAAAGGTTTAGAACTCTGACACCGCAACAGAGATTCAATGAAGCAAAGCGGCTCAATTTATGCAGTAATTGCTTACGAAGTGGTCACACAACTAAATAGTGCAGCTCCAGACATTGTCAAATATGTGGAAAGGCCCACCACACGCTCTTGCATTTTTCTATGATTACACAGTCTTCGATGCTCACTTATAATCAATCAGAGGAAGAAGACGCCCACACTCAACAGCTTCAAAACCAACATACAGTTTCCACCGCTTCAAATGATATAACTCAAAATTCTTGTCGTGATCTCAATACTAATTCAGTTTTTATTTCTAGATCAACTACAAACACGCTTCATTCATCTGGAGGCAAACACCAAGTACTTTTAGCTACGGCAATTGTCAACATTCGTAGCAAACATGGCAATTACATACCTTGCAGAGCAATGCTTGATGGGGGTTCCCAATTAAACTTCCTCACTGAGAAATAAGCCAACTATCTTGAATTTCCAACAATAAAAGCAGATTTTGAATTCGGAGGAATTTGTAACATGAATACTCGAGCAAACAAGGTAACAACCGCTACAATACAATCTTTGGATAGCAACTGGTCATCAAATTTAGAGGTAGTCATCGTACCTGCCATCACCTCATTACAACCCTCTCGTTATTTCACTACAAATGGATTGAATATCCCTAAAAATATTAAACTCGTTGACCCAGCGTTTAATCGCCCTCAAAAAATAGATATGTTGATTGGGGCATCTCACTTTTTTGAGCTTTTAAGTGTCGGACAAGTAAAATTGGGAAACATTGCTGATAGTATGACATTATAAAAAACCACACTAGGATGGATTATCGCAGGTAACTTACCACCTATTGTACATTCCTTTTGTATCTCTACAGGTCAACAAAATACCTTGAACGATACATTAAAATCATTTTGGGAGCTAGAGGACGTACAATCCAAGCCACTTACTTCACGATCCGAAGAAGAGTCACAGTGTGAAAATCATTTCACAACAAGAAATCATGAAGGGCGCTATGTCGTAAGGCTCCCATTCCGAGAGCCATCTTCAACACTTGGAACGTCATACGAAATGGCTTTGCATCAATTTCACAGTCTAGAAAGAAAATTCCGTAGAGATCCAAAATTGCATGTAGAATATTCACAATTCATCAATGAGTACATCGAATTAGGACACTTAGAGGAAGTTGAACCATTCATTGTAAGTAAGATACCATATAAATTTTTTCTACCTCATCATATAGTGATGAAGGAAGAAAGTTCTACTACTAAATTAAGGGTGGTTTTTGACGGTTCTGCTAAATCGTCCAGTAGTAAATCAATCAACGACATCCTTATGGTCGGACCGACTATTCAATATGACCTTTTCTCGCAATTATTTCGCTTTCGTTTACATAAACATGTCCTTTGTGCAGACATCGCCAAAATGTACCGACAGGTATTAGTTGACAAGTAGGACACAAATTTTCAATACATACTATGGCGGAATAATCCATCAGAAGACATTAAATATCTTCGTCTATTAACTGTAACTTATGGAACTAGTCCATCATCTTTCTTAGCTATACGTTCCTTGATTCAACTTGCAAAGGATGAAGGAGCTCGGTTTCCGTTAGGAGCTAAGGCAATCCTGAATGACTTTTATGTTGACAATCTTATGACAGGTACTGACAATATCGATGAATTGCGATCAATTGAAGAACAAACGAATGGCTTGCTCGCACTTGGAGGATTTCCTTTAAGAAAATGGTGTTCTAATACTCCAACTCTACTGCATGGCATACCTTTGGAAGATCTCGAACAAATATTGGAAATAAATGACAGTCCATTCATCAAAACCTTAAGGGTAAAATGGAATCCCGATGATGACACCTTCTTTTACACCTATACGTCAAATGAATCAAAGAAAGGTGCTATTACAAAAAGGACAGTGTTATCTGATATAGGTACATTTTTCGATCCTCTAGGGTTGCTTAATCCCGTTGTTGTTTCAGCTAAGTTACTATTACAACATCTGTGGAAGCTTAAATTAAATTGGGATGAAAGCTTACCACAGGAGCTTCATTCTAAATGGACTACATTTTTAGGCGAAATGTCACACCTCAACACACTTAAGATACCAAGGTATGTCATGCACTTCAATAATAATTACTCCAATTTCCAGGTTCATGGTTTTAGTGATGCGAGCGAAAGAGCTTATGGTGCCGCTATTTACCTCCGCATCACTGACGACAATGGAAAAATATTCGTTCATCTATTATGCTCAAAGTCTAGAGTAGCTCCGACAAATACAATATCGCTGCCCCGCCTTGAGCTTTGCGGAGCTTTATTATTATCAGAACTCCTGCATCGTATAATTCCACTCTTCAAAACACCGGTTAATACAATCTTTTGTTGGACAGATTCCACCATCACTCTATCCTGGATAAATTCACAATCATATCAATGGAAAACTTTCATCGCTAACAGAATTACAAAAATTCATGATTTAACAAAATCCTACAGTTGGAGATATGTTCCAACAAGTGATAATCCTGCAGACCTGGTGTCTCGAGGAGCGTCTGCTAAAGACCTAGCAACATCAAACCTATGGTTCAATGGACCCAATTTTCTGCTTAACTCACATGATTCATGGCCTACTAATAAATTTTTAGTCAAGGAACTGCCTGAGCAGAAACGACAAAACTTTACCTTTGCTGCATTCACAAATCAAGAAGATTTAATATCTATTAGTAAATTTGCCAACTCATATTTTCGTTTAATTTCAGTATTTGCTTACGTTTTGCGATTTATTTCAAAGTCTCGGCCTAAATCCAAGGAATGCAACCCTAAAAATAGCGATAAAAATACTATCATGAAGTCAACACTTCTCCGCCCTGAGGAATTATATAGAAAGATCATTACAAACGCTCATCAGAATGGTGCAATCATTGCACTTTCCCGAGGAACAAGTCAAGTTAAAATCAAATCAACAAATCAAATCAAGCAGCAATCTTATCAAGTTATCCCCATTCATCGATTCCGAAGGTATCATACGAGTTGGCGGACGGTTAAAAAATGCCGACCTAAAGTTTGAAAGCAAGCATCCCATAGTCTTACCGTCACATCATTCGTTTACAAAGGCGATCATATGGTACTTCCACATTCATCATCACCATCCAGCTTGTCAAACTCTACTCAATATGCTTCGTCAAAAATATTGGATCCTTTGTGGCAAAAGGGCTGTCAATGTAGAAATAAGAAAATGCGTCATTTGCTTTCGAGCACGACCAGCATCCACTCAACAAATAATGGGAAATCTACCAGCTGATCGTGTCACGTGTTCACGTCCATTTGCAATAACTGGCGTGGATTACTGTGGACCATTCTATATAAGGTCAGGAATTCGAGGAAAAACTTCCATCAAATCGTACGTTGCAGTATTCGTCTGCTTTGCCACTAGAGCAACTCACTTAGAACTTGTTACTGACTTATCCACAAAGGCTTTTATAATGGCTCTGAAGCGTTTTATTTCGAGACGAGGTAAATGTATTAAATTATATTCAGATAACGGTACTAATTTCAGGGGTGCCAACTAGAGATGAGCTAAGTCGTGAATTTGCATTCACAGGTATAACTGTGAATGCTATTTTTCATTCACTGTGAATTTAAACTGTGAATGTAAACTGTGAATTTCATTTCGTAGTGCTGACTTTCTGTGGGTACTGAAAAGTAAAAAAAGAAATGCGAAACCGCATAAAAAAATACAAACGCTGGTTACCTGTAAAAGAGAGTTTTCAAAGACAATGATTTAACGACTTTTCCGCAACAAAATCAATCAACTAGTTTAGTCAAAAATCAAGTTTGAAGATGTCAACTTTGGGGGGTCTACGAAGCTCTGTTTAGCCGAATATCGCGTTTAAAGATAAAAATTGGTTTTTCGTTAAAAAATTGTTGAAAAAAGTTGTGAAAAAAACTAAATAAGAAAAATTTTAAAAATTTTCGAAAAAAGTTTCAAAAAAGTTTTCGAAAAAAGTTTTTCAAAAAATCATGTGATACGTAAGGTGGCACTCCCTAGATCACGAATATGCAATTTTAAATTCTCTAAGATGTCTAGTTTAGCAAGAAATTACGTTTGATGATGTCAACTTTGGGGGTCTACGAAGCTCCGTTTAGCCGCAAATCGCTTTTAAAGATAAAATAGTTTTTTCTTATAATGTATGTTGTCAATTGGTGTGCTTGCAGTTTCTGTTTAATAAACAGTACTTTGGGTGGCCCGCTCCGCAGGTCTTAAGGATTTTAACCCCCTTTTTCGGGGACACACCCGCTCACGCGACTCTGTCGCTCTGCTTAGGGTATGTTAAGTCGCCTGGCAGGCGCCAAAGCAAACAGTTTTTGTGATTAAAAGTACTTTGGGTGACAAATTTTTGTCAAAAAATGTTTTTGACAAATGTCCACAAAAAAATGTATGAAAAATCCAAAATTTCTTTAAAAAAAAATTATTGAAAAAAATATTTGTTGGAAAACAGATTTGATGAAAAAAAATTGTTGAAAAAAAAATTATTGAGGCAAAAAATTAGTTGAAAAAAATATTTTTGACAAAATGTCCAAAAATATTTTTGGCAAAAGTCCAAAATATTTTTTTCAAATGTCCAAAAATAATTGGCCAAACCACTCTCTAAAGATGGAGGAGGTCTTACCCCCTTGTAGTTCTAACAAAATAAGAACTGAATTTCTCCCGAACCAACAGTTCCTTAAATACTTTCCATTTGTTTAAAAATAAATCAAATTAAATATTTTATTAATAGTTTCCAAATTTCCAAAAATCTCTATAAACCCACCTTGAATGTATCATACAAAGTATTGATACAACAAAATTGGTCCTACATACACTGCACCTACAGAGCGCATTTTTCTATTTTCCAATCAAACACGTATTTATACATTCATTTTGCGAACTTACAACCGTTTTTCTACCTTACCTACTTATCGTCTCAGCAACCGATTCCCATTCCACTTTAAATTCAAACAATTGCGTTATGCAATTATGCCTGTATCTCCTGCTTTCACAAGCACACAAACACAAGCAGTTCATCAACACACAGGATTGCGAATGTAGCTCTTTTGATTCTTAGATTTGGTTGGATAGCATAAGCAATAGCAACGCAGTAAATCTTGAATAGTAGTGAATAGTAAATATTCGTTTCACATTCACGGTTTAACAATTCGCAGTTGTGTGATATATGATGTTGCGTTGTGACTAGCGATTAGAGATTTTTTCATTCACAGTTTAGCCATTCACAGTTTATTCGCGAGTTGTTAACAGGTTGTGAATGTGAATTTTCATTAGCTGTGAATAAGTAGCAGTTCGTGATTTTTGGCTCATCTCTATTATTATTATTATTATTATTATTATTATTATTATTATTATTATTATTATTATTATTATTATTATTATTATTATTATTATTATTATTATTATTATTATTATTATTATTATTATTATTATTATTATTATT